>CM032455.1:88721215-88801881 GCA_019049505.1 Pachyrhynchus sulphureomaculatus
GTCCTATGATTAACTTTGGTATTAATATCTCATCATAACGTATCATTTTATTCTTTAAAATATTAAGTAATAATGTTAGTTATTCTTCAGTGCGAAAAAGCAGAGAAGGAACTACATTTTTGTTTTATGATAAGAAACTTCATCTTTTGACTATACTATAGGCCAAAAATGGTCCTTATCAACCCTAGTTATTTTTGCTTATTTTATAAAGTACTTATATATTTTAATAACGTTTTTTAGATTCAAAAGAAGGAAAAATTATTCCTAAGCAGATACCACAAGATTCAAAGGAAAAGCTTATTAAAATATCTTCGTGGCTCTTAAATCATAACAGGGATGAATTTTTAACAGTTTATGGCAAAACTAGAGGGGGTGTTTTGCAAAGATCTTTAACTATGTTGCGGAATCATCAGAAATCAGTCAGTGGAGGTAGTGTACATGGGACAACTAGTTCGCCAATGTTGGTAAGTATACATGAAAAGTTTTTGGTCTGACACATAGATGTCGCCCTTTTCAAAAAATCCATATGATTTTTAAGAAGTACTAATCTTCAAACGATACGTGTCGAAATTTCATGACATTTCGACTATTAGTTTACAAGTTACAGTGGTTTTAGTGACACTACTTTTGATATTTTCAAAACAGTGGAAAAAATCGAATGTCGTGTGTTCATTAAACACTTGTTTTTTGATGGGAAAAAATACCGTTCAAGCAAGGCAATGACTTGATAAGTGTTACAGGGACTCTGCCCCTGGAAAATCACTCATCATTTACTGGTATGCTGAATTTAAACGCGGTCGTACAGATACAAATGATGCTGAACGCTCTGGATGCCCAAATAAGGTGGTTACACCGGAAAACATCAAAAAAATCCACAAAATTGTTTTGGATGACCTTAAAGTGAAATTGCGTGAGATAGCTGTCACCGTAAAGATATCAAAAGAACGTGTTGGTCATATCTTGTGTGAACGTTTGGACATGAGAAAGCTCTGTTTGAAATGGGTACCGCGTTTGCTCACGGTGGACCAAAAACAACAACGTGTTGATGATTCTCAGCGCTATTTGGACCTGTTTAAGTGCAATGAAAAGGATTTTTCATGCGTTATGTGACAATGGGTGAAACATGAAACAGATCCACCACTACACACCGGAATCAAATCGGCAGTCAGCTGAGTGGACAGTAGCCGGTGAAAGCCGCCCGAAGCGACCAAAGACACAACAGTCAGCTGGGAAGGTTTTGGCCTCTGTATTTTGGGACGGAATAATTTTCATCGACTATGCTGAGAAGGGAAAAAAACAATCAATAGCGAATATTATATAAAGTTATTGGTGCGTTTGAAGGCCGAAATCGCAGAGAAACGGCCCCAAGCGAACAAGAAAGAATGCTTTTTCATCAAGACAGTGCACTTTATCACAAGTCAATGGTTACGATATCAAAATTGCATGAATTGAAGTTCGAATTGATTCCTCATCCATCGTACCCTCCAGATTTGGTCCCCAGAGACTATTATCTATTCGCAGACCTCAAAAAAAAGCTCGCGGGAAGAGATTTGGCTCCAATGAAGAAGTTATCGTCGAAACTGCTACAGGAGGCACGCGTATGCCGAAAAGCGATTCACGTTGGCCTTGAATTGCTATAAATTGTAGTCGGTGGCAAACACAGTCCTGGGCAAATAATGCCAAAGGGATGAGGTTCTCCATATAAAAGGATGCTTGAAAAAAGTTATACGAGGAATAACAAGTTGAACTTTATACTGATGTGAAGTATTAGCGCATACACCGCTTTGGGAGAAATTAAGTGAGTTAGATCCATGAACTGTTCGTGAAAATACTTGTAGAATAGACTCAAGTTGCCAACCTTTCTTTGATATTCCATTGAATCAAGGTTTCTTGTCAGTTCAGGATCTCCAATCAGGCGAACAGCTCTCTTCTGAATAGAATTCAATAAATGCAGTGTACATTTGGGAGCATGACCCCATCGTTGGTCGAGTTTTGCACAGAATTAAAAGTTGTTGTGGAGTATAAAGCTTTCTAGTTCGAAATAATATTCCTAGCTTTTGAGAAGCTCTCTTTGCTATGCTTGTAACATGTTCATGCCAAGACATATTTGGTCCTAAATGAACGCCCAGCAAAATGATGATATTAGAGGAATAGAGTGTCCCAACATAACTATGTCGGATTCAACAACATTAACTGTTTTAGAAAAAACTGCTACCTGGGTTTTTGTAGCGTTAATTTTTACTTGGTTACTATCACCCCAAGATAGAATTTCTTCCAGGTCTTTGATAAGATGAACGACTTCCTGCTGTCTGCGGATATTTGGATGAGTAGCCAATGTTCGAGTGTTCAAAGCTAATGAAGAAATAACCGTACTGTCATCTGAAAACTGTAGATTGGATTATTGGTCCTTTGCAGCAGATCGTTAATGTAAATAAGAAAGATAGTAAGAGACGGTATGGTGTCTTGAGGCACACCGGCGTTGATAGGGAAAGTGTTAGAAAGAAATCCGTCGACTACCCATTCGTAAAGAACTCTCTGTGAGGAAACACGAGAACCATAAACCACCTTCAGACCTACCATAAGAGCGTAGCTTAGCCTAAAATCCATCGTGCCAAGACAATCGAATGCCTTGGATATTTTTTTTATCGTCCACCTCTCCGCCTGAGTAGGAATTTTACCCTTTTTTATATCCTGAGGATATCGGCAGGGATGTCGTAATACCCGTCAACGGTGTCCAAGTGTCGAAACATAAATTTTTGTATTTCACGGCATCTTTTTTAGACAATGCGGTAGTGCTGCCACGACATTATTGCATTTCTGCAAATAACTACTATCTGTACGTATGTACGTGGTCAGGCCATACATACTTAAATAATAGTATACCGACCTGCCGGGATTGAACCTGATACCTTTTGCACTGCAAGCAAGTACTACGCCAGGGAGCCACGGGCCGCCACATCACACAACCCTCGAGATTCTCCAAAGTGTTCAATTGCGTTGTGCCAAACATGTGTTACGTTAGTTAGAAGATCTCCTGTTGAGCTTTGCTTGCGAAAGCCATATTGATGTTCAATTGCGTTGTGCCAAACATGTGCTACGTTAGTTAGAAGATCTCCTGTTGAGCTTTGCTTACGAACGCCATATTGATGGTCGCTAATAATATTCCACCTTTCAAGATATTTTAGAAAATGCTGTTTAGTAGCCTTTCGATATTATTGAAAGGCGATTGGGCGGTAGTTATTTGGCAGTATCTTTTTGCTTTTTGGGTATCGGCTGAATTGCAGCGCATTTCCAGCAGGAAGGAAATATTGCCTTTCTGTAGAATAGGTTGAAATTTAAAGACACTGGTGTTAATTCTCTCGCGCATTTTGTAAGTACTGTGGTAGGTATTCCGTCAGCGCCAAAAGCTTCATTAAAATACGTTTTATAATACGCTGTATGAAGACAATATCGGGCATCCTTGACTGCACTATGGGTATATTGGGTGGTATTTTTCCTTGGAAATCGACAGATGAAGCAAACATTTTGCAATAGTGTGGCCGTGTAAGTTGTGGTATAGTGGATTTAGTGAAATTTTTGACTGACGCACAGTGGGGGAAAACGAAAAATCGTGTTTCAAAATTGTCTAGAGTCTTCAATTTTGGTTCGATTTGGACGATTTTTTTTTTAAATTGAAGCTTATTAAATTCCGAACAAAGTTGTCGGAGCCGATTTTGCAATTAACCTTTTGTTTCAAAATGGCGGACGTCTTCAAAATGGCGGTTTCTGATTATATAGCGACTGAGACACAGAAAACGCTTACAGTTTCAAACCAAGTTGTGCTAAAATGCGTGTATGTATGTTTTTTTATGTCGCAGATAATATATCTAATATCACAGTTACAAGATTAATAATAATGAACCCAAAATGGCTGCCATGAACAATAAAAGTATTATAAATATGAATAAACCTACCATTATTATTTTATATCCATAACATTTGCATAAATAATTTCTTTAAGGTTGTTAATTATAAATGTTTCAACAATTGACTTAAAATGACAAATCAAGTAATGCGGATGCCAAAATTGAATCGAGCAAGAAAGTTTCTCTGTGGCATTTAGACTGTGGCAGTCAGATCATTCAAGTTATTCAAGTTTAGTTGCGGGATTTAAATTTTCATGCAGTTATTGCTAGAATATTGCTGCTGTAAATTTTAAGTATCATAGACAATTTTCTAGCAGATACAAAAAACAGCGATACACGCAGAAAAGGACAGCTCACACAGCTAGAAAATGGCTACAACAGTTAAAACGTTTTGTTAAAATAGGGACAGCTAAATATTTTGCTGCACTAGCCACATTGTTTGCTGTTGTAGCAAAAAAGTGGCTGCTATTGCTAAACAGTGGCACAACTTGGTTTAAAACTGTAAGCGTTTTCTGTGTCTCAGTCGTTATATAATCAGAAACCAACGTCCGCCATTTTGAAACAAAAGTTTAATTGAAAAATCGGCTCCGACAACTTTGTTCGGAATTTAATAAGCTTCAATTTACAAAAAAAATCGTCCAAATCGAACCAAAATTGAAGGCTCTAGACAATTTTGAAACACGATTTTTCGTTTTTCCCCACTGTGTGACGGCCAAAATATTTTAAAATTTTCTCTCGCAACATTTAGTAAAAACTTTTTCTTTGTTGGTTTCTCTATTTATACACTAAATTTTATTCTTTATATTTTTATAAAGATTAACTTATGCTTGATCCAAAGTAAAAAATGTTGACGAGTTCCTTAAAAAAAACTTGATCTACTTTCTTAAAAACTAAATCTGACTACCCGACAAATTGTGTTTACAGTTTTTTCATAAGCTTGAACATAATCAAGATAAGAAAATTAATAAAAAGAAATTTCTGTTTAAACTTAAACGAGAAACATATCTCGCATACATCGTCGTTCACAATTAATGTAAGATACCAATACAACTTCTCAAATCTCTAATGATGACTAGTGATTAGTATCAAAAGTACACCCATTATTTCTTTGGCATATCTTTCAGACATTACTAAAATTTCACAGTAAGATACTGCGAACAAATTGTATCTCTGGTTTGTGAAAACCTAAAATTTAAAGAATACCTACCCCTCGTCGGAAGCTGTTTAAGGCCTCCGACCGACAAAGGAATTGTTACCAACAATTACCGTTAGGCAGCTCAATTGTTCAGGTTCTAACCCAGTAATAAAAATCCATATCAACTACTAAAAATGAACAAAGTATAAAATTCAGCAGTGACCAGCACTGTTCTATTATCTGTCAATCCATCTCAGAATGATTTCGCCGTATCACGGCTGATCAGCCGAGCCAGGATCGATAAATGAGAGAAGAAAACTTGAAGTACTTATTGGGGTACTGGCATAACATCTCAGTCAGACACAAAAAA
This sequence comes from Pachyrhynchus sulphureomaculatus, assembly GCA_019049505.1. Classification (NCBI taxonomy): domain Eukaryota; kingdom Metazoa; phylum Arthropoda; class Insecta; order Coleoptera; family Curculionidae; genus Pachyrhynchus; species Pachyrhynchus sulphureomaculatus. Next base: position 88,726,626 of record CM032455.1, read on the forward strand.
TTGTATCTTTGACTTGTAGTAGCCTAAAATTTAAAAATTTCTTAATATTGCTCGGGTAATAAGCCGTGATACGGCGAAACGCGTCCTATGATGAATGAGAAGAAGAGAGTAGTCTCTGCTGAATTATGGAATTTGTTCATTTTTAGTAGTTAATATGGATTATTACGAAAATTATTTTTTAAGATTATGGCAGCACACTTTCATCTAACTTCAGCCACAGCGTAGCCTTTTGGTCGTTTTTATATATTAATTTTTATTTCTACCTCATCCCACCAGTTTTCTCTCTGATGAAGGCCTGGTGACTAATTCAATCAATACTGCTTTTTTTTTGTAGTTCCAACGGAACACTTATAAAATCACTTCAGTGTCTGTCTGTTCGTCTATCTGTCCTTCTATCACACCCGATTTTCTCCGAGACTATTTGACACACACAGTTGAAATTCGGCACTAATATTGATGGCCTCATCAGAGCCGTGTAGTTTAGAAAGTTAAATTTTTACTTAAGGGGTTAATTTTGGGGGGTAAAATCGGAAGTTAAAAAAAATTACCAGGTCATCGGGTGGGGTGTCAAATGAAAGCTTGTAAAAAGACGAGTTCAAAAATATATACAATGTTTTACTTGCGCACAATTCTCTTTGTATTATTTTTAAAAAAGTGCGAAAAATCGCTGTCCCCCCTTATCTCGAAAAGTACTGATCAAGAAATTTTGAAAAAAATTCTGGAATATTCTCTACAGGGTGTAAATTGAAGGAAAGTATTCACGAGTGCATTAACTTTAATAATTTGTCTGGTATATAAAAAAAAAAATTTCAAGGCCATCAGTTTTCACTAAAGATCGTAAAAAAAACTTTGTTAAAAACTCATTTGGGATGTTTTTGTGAAATCGCTGATATACTTCCGTACCAAAAATTTTTATTTTAAAAGCAATCAACGTACGGAACACTAATTGTGCAAGTCCAACTTGCACTTGACCGGTTTTTTAAGCTATATTCTATAGGGAAAAGAAGCATACTTTGAATCAGTATCTTCTTAGCATGTGAATCATAATGGCACTTTCTCGTGAGCATATGGTAACATATTATCTAACAGTTTAACTTGTGTTCATTCCATTATTAATTATGGCCATATTATTTGGAAAAAAGTCAATCCTAACAAAAATAAAACACTTCCACCACGATACATTATACACGTAGGTGTTATAACCATAATAATGGCGACTAATCAACAGGAAATAAAAATTCATAGATGGTCATAGAACTCAAGGCACCTATTTTATTAGTAGGTCTTCTGGCAAATTTTGCATACTAATATGATACATCGTGTCTGCGCCGCCTCTGTTGTTATTCACCCAGGTATGCTTCTGCTGCCCCAGCTATTTTGGTTATTTAAAATTTACATTGAGTTACATAGTTTTAAGAGAAGAATTACATAATTTTTTGGTATTAGTAAGGGTGTAAGGTCAGTTAATAGATGTTATAACCCATGTGTAACTTCAACGACCATGTTATTAATGGAAATATCGAGAGATTAATCTATATGGCTAAATATTTAGATATGATATCGTCACACGTCATACTAGGTAGAACCATTAGGATTCATATTTTAATAGTACGAGAGCTACCTTTTTAGTTTTTACAAAAAATATAAAAGAAAAAAATTTTCGGTACAAATCGTTTTATTATTTCTCAAAATATTCGCCTTTAAGATTTATATACTTTTGCATGCGTTCGAAACATTTTTTCCACTCTGAAGTTGTTACCTCAAAAATATTGTTTTGGAAGGATTCAATAGCTTCTTAAAGTGACGAAAATCGCTCTCTCCACAATTGTTTTTGACATTCGGGAACAAAAAGAAGTCGTTAGGCGATGAGGCAATGAGACATTAATTCGATGTTTTTGTCCGTCAAATAATCAATTGTTTGCCGTACTGTGTGAGAGCTGGCATTGTCATGATGAAGAATGATGCTACGTTTTCGGTTGTTTTTTCCTGATTTCATCGATGACTTTTGGTAAATGAATTGTTGTATACCATTCAGCATTAACTGTTCTTCGATCCTTTAGAGCAGTGATTACCACATATCCAGTAGAACCAAAGAAACAGGCAATCATTTTCTTGGAAGTGCTTCGCGAACAAACCACTTTTATTGGATTCGGTTCATCTTAAAACACCCAAACAGTTAATTGTTGCTTAGTTTCGAGTTTTGCATATCCTCGGTCAAATTTTTTGAGCATTTGCTTAGACAAATTGACACGAGACGGTTTTTGAGTTTCGGTCAAATTATGAGGAATCCATCGGGAACAGATCTTTTTCACAGCTAAATGTTCATGCAAAATAGAATGTACTACAGTTTTCGATATGCCTAAGGATGCCTCTGTCTCACGGTAAGTCATATGCCGATCCTTTTCAATCATGTTGCGCACAACATCGATGTTTTTTGGAACAACAAATTTTCGTCGACCTTCACGAAATTCATCGCTGACGGAAGCACGACCGTGACGAAATTCTGCAAACTAATTGTAAACACTCTTTCTGATGGTGATTCATTGCCAAAAGTTGAACGAAGCGATTTGAGGCATTGTTGTTGAGTTAAGCTTTTACTAAAATCATAAAAACTCATCCAACGAAAACCTTCATGTAAAATTTCCATTTGTTCACAAAACTATTTTTTTGAACGCTCACTGTAAACAAACTACACGGCCAATTTCTGAGCTGCCACTGTTTTAATAATAACAAATATCAGATAGTGGTCATTTGTAAAAACTTAAAAGGCGGCCCTCGTATAATGATCTAAGGCATGTTTTTCTATTCTTATAGTAATAGTTTGAAGAGAGCAATATGAACGCATTGAATAGGCCTGCTCAGTCATCAATCTTAAATTCGATAGAAAATTTTTGTATAGTGTCCGGTCTAAAAAATATTTTCATCGATACTCAAAGGTGTTGTAAAGTAATAATAATAATAATATTAATTTGATTTCCTCTTTTCTGCAAAACAACATTAATATTACACTTTACATTATACATTTCACTATTTCCGCTACAAAAAGAAGAAAAAGGAGCTGAAAACAATTAAAACTGTTCAAAGTTCAACCCCTGTAAACTACATCATCTAGCATAAATGTTCATGAATTAAAGAAAATAATAAACTAAACGAGATAGAGAGAGAAGGAGAGAAAGAGAGAAATGCGACAAAAATTAACCTAATTAACTAATTGATTTAAAATGCTTTTTATCCGCTTTCTAAATTATCTTAGGTTTAAGGGTTTTTAAAGCAACAGGTACGGTATTATAAAGTTTATAAGTATTGTAGGAAAAGCTTCTTTTAAAAAGAGCCGTTCGGTGAGGTGGTGGAGATATAAGTCCACCAAATTTTAAATTCAACCTATGAACGCAACAAAAACATGAAACACTACCAAAGAATGTAGTCTACATCTATCCTGCATATTCAACCACTTAGCATGCTCTAATTTGTGAGACACGGACTGAAATTGTCTTATACCATAAATCAGCACACTTTTCACTTTTTCAAATCTATTTACGTTTACTTTATCTAAACACTGGCCGTACATAATATCACAATAATTAAATTGATTTAAAACAAGGGAATCGCCAATTTTACCTTAAGAGATTCTTCCAAAAGATGTCGATGTGGGTAAAGAATTTTCAGTGACATATAAGCTCTTTGTTTAATATGCCCTACGTGTTCTTTGAAACGCAAATCTATATCTATTATAACACCTAAATTTTTTAAACTATTTTGCAATTCCAAACGTTGACCAGCAACGTTTATGCTGATATCACGCTGCAAAGGGTCCCTATGTTTACCAAAAATCATGTCAGGTGATTTATCAGGATTAATTAGCAAACAATGGCGCTCCGAAATTCCACCAAAGCACTTAAATCATTATTTACCATTGCTTCAGCCATTCTCCAGTCACTAGACAAAAAGGAGTACAGCAGTTGAATGTTATCGGCATAGAGATATGACTTGAAATGTTTCAGACAAGAAATAAAATTATTCGTATAAATTGTAAAAGTAGATGTCCCAATATGAAGCCCTGTGATACGCCACACTTCACCAATTCCCTCGATGACTGTCCCATGGAAGTTTCAACGTACTGGAGGTTGCTCAAATAATTTCCAACAAACCCAATAACACCATTCGAAAAACCAACAAAATGTAGAACAGCTAACAGTAAGTCATGGCATACCATATCAAATGCTTTGGAATAGTCCAAAAGCACCAATATCGACGACTTCCTAACGTCCAAGGCTGTTGTACAGCCGTACCCCTTTTTGAAACTGATTCATGGGTAAAACAGAGTTATTTTCTAAGAAAAATCTTATTTGCTTATCCTTTTTTTATTCCAAAATTTTTGAAAGACAAGGTAGGATACTTATAGGATGTAGTTCTTTAAAAGATTTAATATCATTATTTTTTGGTAACACGAGCTATTTTCCAGGAATCTGGAAATATCCCCTCCAAAATACAATTCATTATATTAGTAAGAAAAGGTAAAATCCTGGGACAACATAACCACAACATTTCCAAACCTATAGAGTCCGAACCTGTAGCTAGTGATTTTATACTAAGTAATTGAGATTTTACTTCATCTGTAATGACAGTAAAAAACTCAAATTTTTCTCCTATGTTTGTTTTCATGTTATTTAAATAATATTCTATCAAATTTAGATCCGTCTGTCGGTCATTCCTTGAAAATTGTAAAAAATGATCATTAATATCAGTAGATCTATTTAAGGCATCTGGCAGATGCTTAGCTGTAGGTTTATTCCCAATATTCAAGTTCCTCAGTCTTTGCCACAATATTCTGCTATTACCGTTATTCGCGCAGAATTCTAAATATTTTCTTTTTTCAGTTCTTATAGCGATGTTAGTTTGATTGCGTAATTGTTTATAATAGTTCCAATGTTCTTGATTTGTTGTTCTGTTGTATTTATGAAATGCTCTTTCAATCTAATCATAGTTTGCACAGTGTCTGTGAGCCAAACCGGTTTTTGTTTCTTTATTACAACGGGTTTTAAAGGAGCCAGAACATTAAAAATATTTAATATTAATTAGTGTTTAAATATGAAAGTTTGTTATTAATGTCAACAATATACACAATGTCCTCAAATGGGGCATTTTCTAAAAAAGTTCTTTAATAAGTCCCGATCGAAAGGTTTTAAATTTCTTATTATACAATGCTTTGTACTTTCTGCTACTAAATTAATATCAAGGCAGCAATCCACAAGCGTATGATCGGAAACCTGAGGGAAATTTTTTCGTTGAGGCAGTATATACTGTTTCATGTTTAGATATCAAAATTAAATCTAATAGTAAGTAATTGACATAATATCAGATACTAATCACTGGACATCTGATAATTTGTATTTGTTAGGTTTTGCTTGTTTTTAATTGTACTTCATTCGTTGCTCTATTTTTGTCTTATTTACTTTTTACCAGTATTATTTTGCCTTTGAAAAATTATGGTAAGCGACATTTGTAAATCAGTCATTTTAAGATGAGCCTTTAGAATCGGTTGGTTAAAAAATAATACAATATTTAAGCACATATTTAATATATTGCTTTATTTTTGTCTAAGGGCATATTCGAAAGTACAAACTTTCTGCTACTAAATTAATATCAAGGCAGCAATCCACAAGCGTATGATCGGAAACCTGAGGGAAAATTTTTGGTTGAGGCAGTATATACTGTTTCATGTTTAGATATCAAAATTAAATCTAATAGTAAGTAATTGACATAATATCAGATACTAATCACTGGACATCTGATAATTTGTATTTGTTAGGTTTTGCTTGTTTTTAATTGCACTTCATTCGTTGCTCTATTTTTGTCTTATTTACTTTTTACCAGTATTATTTTGCCTTTGAAAAATTATGGTAAGCGACATTTGTAAATCAATCATTTTAAAATGAGCCTTTAGAATTGGTTGGTTAAAAAATAATACAATATTTAAGCACATATTTAATATATTGCTTTATTTTTGTCTAAGGGCATATTCGATTTTTAGAAACCTAAATTTCAAAATAGACATGAAGCAAGAAGACAACCATCTACCAGAAGGTTACAAGCTTTTGAAAGAAAAGCAAATAGGATGTTTCTTAAAGCTTCTCAAACTTTAGAATATTCTACCGGATTCAATCTGGGAGGAAGGAGAGCGTCCCATTTGGGTAATTATAGAACGCTTGTTAATTAAAATGCCCAGTGCAATACTTGGCATCTCCAATTTTTCTTTAAATTTCAGTCGTATTTACACCTGAGCCTATTTTTGCTAAATTTGTGGGAGTTACAAAGATAATAAATATAGAGATATAAATTGGAAAAAGTAAAAATTTCTAGATTCCAAAATTTTGTCATGAGTTGAATAAAATACTTTCCTAAAGAAAAACAATTTAATAATATGTTTTTAATAAAATCTATAGCTGTGAAGAATATTAATTCTAAAAATTAAAAATTTTGCCAAAATTGCGCTTTACAATGTTTGATATATTAAAAAAACTTAACTTTTTTCTTTGTGTAGGAAGTATCTTATTCTGTATATATCAAAAATTTAAAATGTTGAGTTTCTAGTTTTTCCAGTTTATACTTTTCGGTTTTTAAACACGCGGTATAATTTATGTCTGTGACATTAGCAACTTCTATGAACTTTTAGCATCAAGAAAGATATATGTATATTTAAATACTTCCTCACATCATTATCCCACTGAAGAGCACTCAGTCATCGACTCCCGTGTTCATATCTCAGCCCCAATCTTTTTAATCAGAACTAAAACACAGAGATATAAAACGCTCCATTGAAACACACACCTCCCCAGGTGTCTCCAAAGATTAGAAGTGGAGCAAATTAGTCTCTTCGGATTATAGTCCTTCCATACATTGTAGTAAGAATGTCACATCGCATTTTAAAAATTCAACGGTAACATAAAGTAACACGATTCTCTACATGCACTACACTCTCACAACTTCTTAGATTTGTGAAAGATAAGATTCCCCTTGAAAATTCAGGTGGCTACAGGATCACATGGAGCTGTGGTGGAACCTAAATTGGCGAAACTTGCAGAAAAGTATGTACTAGAATTAAAGAAAATAAAAGGACAGTGCGTTTTCGTAACATTTCCACTTCAGCACTTATACTAGGGTTATATGATAAGTACCTGGCCTTGACAAGAAAAGAAAATTTTATATGTAAAATTTATTTTATTTTTCAACATAGTCTCTTTTTAGCGCGATACACTTAGTCCAACGTTTTTCTATCTTCTGTATCCCATCCAAAAATACGATTTTTCCAACCCTACAAAATAGGTGTTTGTTTCAGCAGTCATCTCATCGTTTGAGCCAATTTCTTTTCTGCCCAGCCATTTCTTCATATTGGGAAATAGGAAATAATCGCTGGGGGCTAAATCTGACGAATATGGTGGATGCAGAAGCAATTAGTATCCTAACTCATGGAATTTTGCCAGGCAAAGACACAAGTTTGCACGCTTGCATTATCTTGATGAAAGAGAATTTTTTTCTTCCCAAAGACGGGCATTTCTATTTTCCAGCATGGTTGAAACGATCCAATCAGTTGACAATATTCTCCATTAATCGTTGTGCCCTTTTCAAGGTAATCGACGTCGATTATGCCCCGTGCATCCCAGAACACTGTGGCCATGACTTTGTTGGCTGATAAAGTCGCCTTGGCCTTCTTTAGTACCGGTTCGCCACGGAAAACCCACTGTTTGGACTGTTCTTTAGTCTCTGGTGTGCTGTGATGAATCCATATGTCGTATACAGTTATAATTCTATGCCAAAAATCATTCCGATTGCGCTTTAACATCGCCAAACACTCTTTGAAATTGACATACGTGCGTGTTTATTGTCAATGTAAGAAGTCTCGGCATCCATCTTGTGTAAAGCGTTCTTATATCTAAATAAGTTGTAAACGTTGTGCATCCGTTGAATTGTGATATCCACACTCCCAGCAATTCCACGCACTCTCACCCTCCGATCATTTATCACTATATCGTGGATTTTTTTGAATCATTTCTGATGTAGTGATCCAATTTGGACGACGTGGACGTTCTTCATGAAAAATGTTTGTACGGCCGCTTTTGAATTAAGCTGTCCAATATTTTATGGCCGATAACGAAGGTGCAAAGTCCTCATAAACTTCGCTGAGTTCATTCATTCGTTTTCTTTTTCAAAAACAAATATTTTATCACTGCTCGATATTCAATTTTTTCAATTGTTGTAGAATCACAAAAGTTGTTCTATTTAAATGACTGCCACTCACAAACTAAATCACGCAGCGACTTGAAAATTTGAAAGGATTCTTGTGAAAGGTTATGTTTATGAAAAATATAATTTTTTAAATAGTAGTAGCCCCATTTCTGGCCAAGACCAGGTACTTATTCTACAACCCTCGTATAACATCAGTATGAAACAGGACACCAGATTCTCTTTAACCCATTAAAGATCCTAACAACAAATTCCATTTTCTATCCTCCCATCGAAATATCTAAATTTCTCAACAATCGTAATCGTGACACTGGTTTTTACTTCTCACCAGTCTGGAAACAGATCAACCATGAAGTCCCTCCGCCCGGTCCACTAATATAAAAGGCCTGCGCGAGCAGAATTAAGTCGGTTACGTGCTAGATTCCGAGAAAATCTGTTCTCGGAACAAATTCTAAAGAAGCTGACAGAATGGTCGGTGAAACGTCATCATCACTTTTTCAATCGACTCGGGATAATCAAGAATTATATCTGTACGTCTTTCATGTTCCTAGTGGATATTGATCTTCCAGTTTCTAATACATATAGCGTAGCGTAGAATTGGTAATGTTTTGGTGCCTAATTATCTTGCTAATGTTAAGGATGGTTGAATGTTGGACGTTTTAAGTAATTTGGTTGTGGTGGCCCTAGTACTGTATTTGTAAGGTAAAATAGCTGGTGAATCCTTATTACTACCTAGTTTGGGAGTCGGCATTTCAAAGTGTTTAGTTGAATGAAACACCCTGTGACCCGATATACAGCTTGGTCAAAAGTATTTGGCACATAACAAAAACTTTAAACTTTCTTAGAATAGAAATGTCAGACATACATTAAATTAAATTTGAGTATCTATTATAAAAATCAATATTTGGGACAATTTCTTTGTGTTTTATTACCGCCGTAATTCTCTTTAATAATAAAGAAATTAATTTTTGCATTTTTCTTGGGAAATAGCGTTCCACTCTTCGAAAAAAACGCGTTTGAGGGTATCTTTTGATGTGTTTCGGTGTTCCTTGGTTCACTGCTTAAGGATCGACCACACATGTTCTATAGGGTGGAGACCTGGTAACTGTGGGAGCCAATCCAGAAGCTCCATCCTATTCTCTCAGAACCACTGCCGCTTTGTGATACGATGCGTTATCTTCCTGGAAACTCGCATTTTCCAAGTTTGTATCACCATATAATTTACAAAATGGTGATTCTAGTGCAGTATTTTACTTGTATATACTTTTATGAATTCATTCGACCCTCGCAAACTACTATTTCGCCAACGCCACTTGCTGACATGCACCCCAACACCATAATAGTGCCGCCCACGTATTTTATACTTCTATATTATACTATCTATCCGGCGCCTTACTTACTACTACACTAGGAGTACCAAAAACGTATGGTAAAACAAGGGAAAAAACAAACAGAGAAAAGTAAAAAATACTGTCGGATTACTCATTTATTAAAATAAATGGTGTAAACAATATTCAAATTTAATAAACAATACATACTTCGAAGTTAAACTCATCCGACCACACGATATTAGACCAATCCTCTTCGTTAAACGATTTATGTTTCTGGGTCCACCTCAAACGCATCTTTTCATTCTTCTCCGATAAACAGGGCTTCTTTCTAGCTTTACAGCCTTTGAGTTAAGCATTGTGATATCTGCTTTTTACTATTTGAGTAGAAATTTTCTTTCCAATGTCGTCAAAAATAGCAAATTGCTCAAAAGATCACTCTTATTTAAGTTTTTGTGCTTTTTTGTTTTTTTTTTAGAATCCAAAAAACCATGTTGCAGGCGAGAGCTTCTCAAAAGTTGGGAATATTATTTCGAACAAGAAAGCTTTACACTCCACAACAACTGTTAATTCTTTACAAAGCTCAAATTCGACCAACTATGGAATACTACTCCCATGTTTGGGGCTCCGCTCCCAAACATACACTGCATTTGTTGGATTCTATTCAGAGAAGAGCTGTTCGTCTGATTGGAGACCCGGAACTGACCGGCGGCCTTGATTCGCTGGAACATCGAAGAACGGTTGGCGACTTGAGCCTATTCTACAAATATTTTCATGGAAAATGTTCGGAGGATGTGGCCCGTTTAATTCCTCCCAGAGCGGTGCATGTTAGAAATAAACGTCGCGCTGATACTTCACATCCGTATGAGGTTCAGCTTGTTACTCCTCGTACAACACTTTTCAAGCGGTCTTTTATATGGAGAACATCATCCCTTTGGAATGATGACTATGTTTCCCACCGAGTACAATTTACAGCGATTCAAGAGCAACGTGAATCGCTTTTTCCGTACACGTGCCGCTCCTGTAGCGCTTTAGGGACCTCCCTGCAGCACGTGTGCTAGACCCATAAAAACAAATTAAATTTCCATGAAAAATAGTATTTACGAGGCTGGTTTGAAAAGTCCGTGCAAAAATAAAAACTACTTATGTGTTTGGGGTAAACCTTTTTATTTTTCGACATAGTCTCCTTTTAGGCTTATACACTTCGTCCAACGATGTTCTAGTTTGTTGATCCCTTCCGAATAATAGGATTTATCCAAGTCTGCAAAATATCCATTAGTGTCTGCAATCACCTCCTCATTTGAATAAAATCTTTGTCCCGCCAGCCATTTCTTCAAATTGGGGAACAAATAGTAGACCGAGGGAGCCAAGTCTGGAGAATAGGGGGGATGTGAAACGAGTTGGAATCCTATTTCCATTAATTTTGCGACCACAACTGCTGAGGTGTGTGCTGGTGCGTTGTCGTGATGGAAAAGGATTTTCTTGTGGGTCAATCGCGGGCGTTTTTCTTGCAGCTCGGTTTTCAAACGGTCCAATAACGATGAATAATATTCACCTGTAATAGTTTTACCCTTTTCCAGATAGTCGATGGGGATTATCCCTTGCGAATCCCAAAAGACAGTCGCCATAACCTTTCCGGCCAAAGGAACGGTCTCAGGAGTATAGTAATGTATCCATGTTTCATCCACAGTAACGAAACGACACTTAAAGTCCTCCGGATTCTTCTGGAACAGCTGCAAACCATCCTTGCAACACTTCATACGATTCCGTTTTTGGTCAAGCGTGAGCAATCGCGGCACCCATCTTGCGGATAACTTTCTCATGTCCAAATGTTTATGCAAAATATTATGTACCCGTTCAGTCGAGATGCCCACAGCACTAGCAATCTCACGCACCTTAACTCTTCTGTCATCCATCACCATATCATGAATTTGATCAATGATTTCTGGAGTCGTAACCTCCACAGGCCGTCCAGAACGTTCAGCGTCACTTGTGCCCATATGGCCAGTCCGAAAATTTTGAAAACCACTTATAAACTGTTCTAATCGAAGGTGCCGAGTCACCATAATGTTTATCAAGCTTCTCTTTAGTCTCCTGAGGCGTTTTGCCTTTCATAAAGTAATGTTTAATCACCACACGAAATTCTTTTTCGTCCATTTCTTGAAAATCACTCGACTTCCTTGATTCACACGAATGCCAAACACAAAGAAATAGACCAATATGGCTGAAACTTGGTGTGCGTTCATTCAAGAGATGCTACTAACTAAACATGACCTCGATACGCGCCGGTGGTGCCATCTCTCGGACTTTGCACGGACTTTTCAAACTAGCCTCGTATTCATCAATAATGTCCTCTCCATCATTTTCGATAATTGTCTCTCATCGTTTTACAAGTTTTTGAATTCCTTTTTTGTAGAAATTGCGTGGTTTCTCTTCAAAAAAAGTCGTAAGGTAGTTTTTGACTTCTTCCATAGAATCAAATTTTTTGTCATTCAAATTATTTTGCGGAGAACGAAACAGATGAAAATCTGAAGGGGCAAAGTCAGGGGAATAGGAATAACATAATCACTCATTTCCGTCGCCTTCTCGTTTTTTTTCTGTCATTGGGTCTGTTGGCACGTTAACTCCCAAACGAAATGAGCTATCGATTTCAAATTTGGTACACATATAGTACTTGAAGTAGGGAGGGAACCTATAGTTTTTTTGGTAATAACGCAAAAGAGAGAGTGGGTGAAAGGGGGGGTACATCGTAAAATTTTGTTTATTTCTAAATCGTTATGTAAATTTTTCTTAGTTTTTGTTGAAATAATGAACAAATTTTACGTATAATATTTATAGTTAAATATGTAAGAGGATAAAGAGATGCGGAAGGTATTAAATAGCCCAGTCGTCAGAGGCAAATTTTGACGAAAAGCTCTCATTAAATGTTAACAGGCTGGATTTTGGCATACAGGTAGTTTTTTGGACTAGAATACGATAAAAAAAGTTTGCTGCTCTAAAGTATACGCTACGCCTATAAAATCGAAAATAAAATGTAAAATTCGGTTTTTCGCAAAAGTAAAAAAGATATCAAGAAACTAATTTTTCAATATCGATAATTAAATTTTGCAAAAAATAGTGTATAGATATTTTGTTTAGTTTTACCGTAATTTAAAAAAATTATTTAAAATAAAATAGCTGGTTTAGTCCCTTCGGCTGTAGTGGGAATCATGCTTCCAACATCATTTATGATTAAATTAACGTTTCTATATACCGTTAAATATTTTGAAATTGGCTATTAAGGGGTTTCTTGGAGTGCTGATTAAGAATCCGATGACAGATTTGAAAAATTCAAAATGGCAGATACAATTTGACGGCCAGAGAATACGTAATTCATTTAATTTCTTCGAGTAATTTAGAATATTTGTGTTTTCTTTGTACCTGGATGTTTAAATGAAATATAAATACTTTATACTTAAAGTTTAGACTTTTATCTTTCATTTTTTCACCTTCAAATATTTTTTTTATTTTAAGTTTAAGTTGTATGATTAATAATAAACAAAAAATACGTTTATCATGAATACTTTTTTAAGAGCAAAATTAAAAAAAAGAGAAAGTTTTTTTAAATTTTTAATGATTTTCTGATATCAAGTATACTTTCAACTGTAACTAAAAAAACTGTCCCATTTTTTTTACCATTTCGTACTCGTACTACAGCAGGCAAATTTTCATATTTTAAAACTTAATTTTTAAATCACACAGACAATGTGGGTATTTTTAATTATTCTTATATTGATACTTAAGGTATAATAATGATATATGCACAAGGATTTTTTTCAATAGTATATTTTATTAAATATTTGTAATTTACTGTATGCCCGTTAAAATCTTGCAAACAAAAATTTCGTTTTATGTTTTACAAATCATAAAGCAACAAAACTAAAAACTATTAGTATCACCGGAAAGCTGAGCGCCTCGTCTTTAAAAAGCTATTTTTTATTTTTTTTTACACTCTGAAAATAAGTAATATTGATTAACCTTCGAGCGGTGCGCGTAGAGTTTCAAATTAACCTGTTTGGCGCGCTACAGTTTTTGAATCACCTATCCGAATTTTTAGTAAATTTTCACGCTAATAAAAAAAAATCTGGAAAAAATCTATAAACAATTTTTTTTGTAAAATTTCCCGCTCTTTCACGTGGTGCCATTAGTTTTTCGATACCTTATTTATTTTTCGAAAAACCGAATTTCTGATTTATTTTGGATTTTGTGGGCTTAGCGTACATCAAACTTCAGCAAATTTTTTTTTTATTGTATTCTACGTCCAAGAAACTACCTGTGTGCCAAAATGCAGCCTGTTAACATTTAATGAGAGCTCAAAACCCCTAGCAACTGAACTAAAAGAAGTTGATTCAAATATATCGTATTTCACAGCCTTTTGAGGATTCTTGAAGTAGAGAATTCTGAAAATTCTGTTAATTTTTCATGATCAGATAAGAGGCTTCGTATATATCATATACGACTTTTCAAGGATTTTGTAGACGAGAACTCCGAAAATAGTGTTCCCTTTCTTTCAGTTATTTATGGTCATACAAGTATGGGGTTAATAAGGTACTAGAGAGGTTTTAAGAGGTTGCTTCATACATATCACGTTATAGGTCCTCGGGGTCCTTAAATCAAGAAAAATGACAATTGTGTTATTATTTAACTTGATTAAACAAGTAAGGAAATAATTTAAAAGTACGGGGGGTAGAGGGGTTGCTTAGAATATATTGTATTATTTGTCTATTTCAGAATGCTTTGAGCCGACGAGTCTAAAAATCTTGTTATTTTTTCAATATTTTCATCTGGTCAAATATTTAAGGTGTTAATAAAGTATTGGAACAGATTAGGGGCGCTAGTTCGTACGTATAGTGTTTTATTTTTTTTTTCAGGGTTCTTGAAGTGAGGGACTATTTTTTCAATACCTTTAATTTTTCAAAGCATATGAAGTGTTTAATAAGGTGGGAGAGGCTCTGAAAGCGTAACTTTTTATACTACCGTATTATACCTCCTTAGTAGCAGAGGTCTTGACTTAAAGAAACCTTAAAAAATTATTTCAGTGAAATATGTAAGGTATTTTATGAGATAGGGGACGAAGTTAAGCGAGTTATTTCTTATATATTTTGTTATAAGTCCTTTTTAGGGTCGAGGAGTTTGAAAATGATATTATTTTTTAATATTTTCGATTTGAACAGAAACGTTATATAGAGGGTAATGTACAATTTCAATTGTAAATATTCCTGAAAATATCGTGGTGTTTGGAATAACGTATATTTTTAGTGTGAGAAAGTCAAATTTAGTATTTATTTTAAAACTAAATCTTGCAATGAAAGTGCTGAGTAAATTACTTTATCGATTGTTTTTTTTTGTTTGTAGATACATCTTATAGTGGTGAAGAAGTAGATAATGAACAAGAGATGGAAAACTATCTAGTTTGTGTAATTGCTTTACACAAATTAATGCAAATTGAGCAACATTTCATGAAGGAAATCATAACACCTACTCATAGACCTAGAGTGTTTGAGCTTATTGTTAGAGAAGCCATGGATACCTTGGTGCAAGATGGAGAGGTGGTGCTTTTAAATATAATTAATACAGGGTATATCTAGAATGTTTAACGCAGAATGGTGTTATAAAAATTGAAAATTCGTGGCTTATACAAAATATGAATTCCGAACGCAAAATCGCGTTAACAAATTAAATATGTTGAAGATGTAAGAGTGTGATAAAAATCGTTTGGTGGTCACAAAATAATATTAATTCTGTACACGGAGCCGTTAAAAAAATATCCAGACATGACGCGCGATTGGCATTGTCAGCGCACTATAATCAGTGACTTGATAATCAATATCAACTTCCGTTTTGTGTGCTCCTGCTTTTGTCCTGTTAAGGTTTGAAAGAAAAATGTATTTGAAAATGTGAAAAAAATGCCTTACAAATTCGTCTGTTTCTTAAACGAACTCAAATTTATAATTAACGTATTTAAATTTGAAGAAAATTCATCGATTTTATTTATTATTATTTGCTTTTCAGAATATTGTTACACGAGCCAAAAAATGTATTCAAAGACACGATTTTGGAACAGTATTAGTTATTTTCCCTATATTCAAGCAGCTTCGGTCGCTAAAAAAACCAGATTTTGAAAGAACTGTAGAACAGTGTGATCTAAACGTGAAGCTTAAGTTCGAGTCTATCTTACAGATGCTCCAGTCTACGGTAAGTAATGTACATTTTTTTTACGAAGTTTTTTTAAAGTAATTAAAAAAGTTGGTTTCTTGACTTGTAATACACTATTCCATTTTTATTTGTTTAATAACACAGGCCAACATTTTTCGAACACTGAGACCAGACTAGACTTTTTCGAAGGTTTTAATGCACTGAATCCAAATCCGAATTGCTCCATGACATCAGGTTTTCGAGATATCCTAACCTAAAAATGTACAAAACACGGTTTTTCGCTATATTCGGGATTATATTACACTGCGAATTAATTTTTCTTTACAAGACTCGTTGCGGCATCTAAAAGTACTACTCTTCCCGTTCAAAATGCATTTTGAATTTGTCAGATATTTTATTTCTTCTCGGAAAAATCGTCCGTTGAAATTAATTAGTTTGGTATTTTCGTTACGACCATACTAATTTGGTAAAAATTTGTTATGTTTGCCTTTCTGTTGTGTTAAATTTTGATTCTTTTAGGATTAGAGAATGTAATACATTTTATCAATTGTTACTGGATGCCTAAGATTATTTTAGGTTTATTTGCTTTTATGCTTGTTTGGGGATTACGAGTATAATGTCTTTTTTTTGTTGGCGATAGTGTTGTGCATTAACGGTTTCGCCGGGCTTCAAGAGTTCATAATACACAATACCGCTCTGGTCCCACCAGACACAAAGCATGGTCTTCTTGCCGAAGCGATTTGGCCTTGGTATTGATGGACCGGCTTTGCCAGGTGACAGCCACGATTTTCTCCGCTTCGGGTTTTCAAAATAAATCCATTTTTTTGTCACCCGTCACAATTCGGTGCTGAAATGATTTTCTTTCGTGGCGTTGAAGCAGCATTTCACAAGTTCATTCAAATCGGGTGGGATCCATTTACCGAGTTTATTGATCTTTCCCATTGTTCGTAAACGTCTGCTGATTGTTTCTTATGACACATTTAATGCTTTTGCCAATTGCTGTTGTGTTTGAGTTGGGTCATCATCCAGTAACGCCTGCAATTCCTCGTCTTCGTACTTTTGTGGTCTACCAGAGCACGCACTGTCTTTCACATTGAGATCACCACGTTTAAATTGTCGAAACCATTTCTCACACGTTCTAATCGATGGAGCGTGTTCATCATATGTTTCTACCAGCAAACGATGACTTTCCGCAGCATTTTTCTTTTGATTAAATAAGAAAAGCCATGCGTGCCGCAAATGTTCTTTTTCAGGCACAAAAGTCGACATGATCACTGAACGATACAATACAGACGCTAATGTTTGGCGAACTCAACTTATGTATGTTGGTTAGGTTAATGCCAGACGAACAAACTGACGTATCTATCAAATCCATACACTGCGTACTGTTCGCTGGTGCCATCTCTTGGTGAAACCGGCAAAAACTTATGCATACACCTGGTATATATATATATATATATATATATATATATATATATATATATATATATATATATATATATAATATATATTTATATATATATATATATATATATATATATATATATATATATATATTTATTTATTTATTTATATATATATATATATATATATATATATATATATATATATATATATATATATATATATATATATATATATATATATATATATATATATATATATATATATATATATATATATATATGTATATATATATATATATATATATATATATATATATATATATGTATATATATATATATATATATATATATATATATATATATATATATATATATATATATATATATATATATATATATATATATATATGTATATAATATATATATATATATATATATATATATATATATATATATATATATATATATTTTAGGGCTCCAAAGCTCTTGACGATTTTATTGAAAGTTTAAGAACAGATTCAGTGGCTCAACTTCCACCAGATGGTACCGTTCACGAGTTAACGAGTAATGTTATCATGTTTCTCGAACAATTACTGGATTACAGTGACACTATAGGAATAGTTTTAGCTCAAGATCCGAGTTATACCAGACAATTAGAAAAACTTAAGCACACTGAACAAAATAAAGCGTTTTTGGGACTGTATATAAGTAAGTTATATTTGTTATATTAATTGTTTTTTATAGACCCTGGTAATATGTACATCGTTTAACTTTTACTGATTGATTAAGTCTTTTTAAAATATCTGTCTGTGTAACCCTAAGTTTGTGATCATAAAGGTACCTCTACACACTACAATTTTTTGTACTCTAATCGTTTACTATTTGACTATTAACAATTTTAGTATTTTACTTGCTATGGCGGGTCTCTTCTTAAATAACACTGCAGGAAAACATTGTTAATGATGATAATTATTTTTAGAAAGAGTTCTGGTCCAGCTCAATCACACATTAATAAGCAAAAGTGAACAATATGGTGATGTAGCTTTAAAAGCACTGTTTAGGTTAAACAACAATAACTATGTATTGAAATCCTTACAGAGAACTAACTTACTGGAATTGTACCTAATATCAGAGCCAAATTGTGAAGAATACTATTATAATTCAATACAGGATCACAAAAAAGCTTATTCTCAGTGGTAAGATTTTTATTTTACTAGATCATCTCACTATGAGTTCCTTCTCAGATATATACAGTGCCTTTTTCTTAAATCGGACTATTAGTTTTTACATTGTAAACTTCTCCCTGGTAACTTTGGTTTATTGATAGATAAAACCTGGAAAAGGCATAATTCAGAGTGTTGAGACTTGTTAGTTTAGTACTTTTGTTGAATTGATATATGTATATACACATATATAAATCTATATATATATATATATATATATTATATATATATATATATATATATATATATATATATATATATATATATATATGTCAGATATTAATTGTGATGTCGGCTGTTGAGTAATAACAAATGCTATTATATATGGGAACCATTTTGGAAAAAGAAACAAACCCGCTTTTTTTTGATAAAAAGAAAGATTATTTTGTGCTAAATCAAGAAAGATTAGTGACAAAATCCTATTTTTTTATTTCTCTTGATGAGAATGATTAAGAATGGCATATAGGTATATGCAGAGAGATAGAGAAAATAGTATTTTGACTAGTCTTTGCGGCCTTCTAAACAAACATTTCAGAAGTAGCGAGTTTTTATATTTTGAAATTAGGCTTGTTCCAGGTTTTGTCTTTTAAGATGTATTTTTTGTTGCGGCGTTATACAGAAACTGTAAGACTTCATATTTTTTATTGCAATTGATGACGTAATTTTTGCAGCATCTTCAGTTGATGGATCTACAAAATGTTTATTAGTAGCATAGCCAGGAGTTGGGAATGCGGGGTGCAAATGAATCCAAAAAAAAAATAAAGAACCAGGTTTAGGAGCTTAGTTGCTCTTTTAATCAACGTTAGGGAAGGCGCTTTTTTCTGCGTCTTAGCTACTAGACCGTGCAACTAATATTTAAATGATTATAACAATTATCATTTTTTTCACATGCCGTTGCGATTATGTATTCCTCAAAGTAACTGTCATGATCTCTATCAAAAATATGAACACAAGAAATACACCTTAAATATTAAATGGGACAGAAGTTACCAGGCAGCCTTGTGTGACAGCCGTGACTTCACGATATAGTTCAGGCCTACTATGCTTAGGCCATCAAGATCGATCCTCGGCAGGTCAGTGTATTTATTTAAGAATAATTGGCTAGGGTATGTACCACATGATATTACTAAACAGTAGACATTGGCATACTCTCAGAACCGACTGTATTGTAAAAAGACCACTTAGAGCTGAAAAGCTGACGATGAAGATAGCGTCTTAACCGCTACTCATACAGGGGGATGCATATCTGAAGTCGGACTTAGAAGGATTATGACAAGAAACTGCGGACAGAATTTGTTAATAGGGGACTACTTGAGTCAGAAAAGACCGATGATGAGAATAGTGTCCTTGTTCTCGAGTCAAGTACATTTTCGTCGGACTGGATGGATCGAGAACCGCCACCAACAAAAATATACTTTGGCTCAATGCCATGAAGACGTTCAGAGCTAGTATTCTGTTCCCTGTCGAGGTTTGTAGCAAGCAGGAATTGTGTAAAAGAAGACCATGAAACAGTGGGATAAGGATATTATCTCCTAATCATGTGGTTCGGATATTACGTTAAAACTGTAGGTCCCGTCTAACTGACGTCGCCTATACATGACACTGAGCTGTTGGATCTCTCTGGTCTATTTGTTTTACGCCTCCTCAACTATTACGACTAGAGATGTAACGGGTACCGGGATACTTTATTACCCGGCCGGACACCCTGTAAAATTTTTTGAGCAAGAAAAAACAAATTAAAGGTAATATTTATTTCGAAATATGCATAATATGCATAAGAAAAATATTTTAAACATAACAACAAACCTAAACTATTTCTCTTAGTGTAAAACGTAACCATTTCACCATTTTCAGATGATGACAACAATCTGTTTTTTTTCGACATATATATTTTCAACCTTAGAAAATAGCCTTTCACCAAATACTAAACAAGCTGATGTTGAAAAGAACTTAAGAGCAAGTGGAGACGTTTTTATTTTTATGTCTGGTTTGACTAATGTTAGAGAATACATCCCAAAATGCGTCCTTTTTTACGTTTTTTGATACTGTTAAGTTTTGTAAAATACTATGTAGGACATTTGCGAGGAGTCTGATTCTGATACCACATTTTCATAGGGGTTTAATATTTACTTTTAACGGTATTTCTTGTTTAATTGTTTTAAAATGTCTTTTTTTTAATCTGGTCTTCGTTAGTGAAATATGTATCTTTATATCTTGCATACAGGAACGTTGTAATTTTATAATTATTGATTTCAGTATTTGCCAATCTCTGTCTCAAACCTTCAAGTAAATTATCCCGCATATATCCTAAACCAGGAACTTCGATTTCCATTCTGAAATCGGTTCTGATATTATACACACTGAACTACTGAAATGTTTGGTAGCTTGCTCGAGTACATTTTACCATTTTAATTAAGTCCCACTGATTTGGCATCAAAGAAAAAAGTGAATCATAATCAACAGCAACCAAGCTGATAGCTCTTTTTGTTCAAAAAGCCTTTCCAATAGACAATATGTGGAATTCCAAATGTAGTACATCTTGACCATTTTCTTTACTTCAGTGTTATAATCTCTCTGGATTTGTTCTAATTTCATTCTGGAAGGAGATAAATGGTTTAAATGAGTTATGATCCTTCTTCCGACAGTACAGATCTTTGCACTTTTAAAGAGTCAATTACTATCAGTTCTTGGGTATGTACAAAAGATGATTTATTATTTACTGTAGCTTTCTTAATATTATCTCCACTGTCCTTAATAAATAAGTAGTCTTGTGTTGTTTATACTGTTTTCTTCAAGCACCTGATTTAAGGTACTCTTGATGTTTTCGCTGGTGTGACTACCTTCTAGACTTCTGATATTAAGTACAAAATGTTTTGGTTCAAAATCTTTAGTTAGCCAAAGTGCCATCAAACTTATAAAATTCTTGTTATGTACAGGGTGAGTCAACGATAGAGTAAAGTTCATCATCTTATTTGTTTTGGGAATGAAAAAATACAATAGTTTTAGGAAATATTAAGGTGCACAGTTTAAAATTATTTTTGAGTATACAGGGTACTTCAAGAGAGTGTGGCGGATATAGCATGTTTTTTTTTAAACGGAACATCCTATTTTCTAATTTATTTTTAAATTCTGCGTAAAATTTTTTAACTTTTTTATTAATAATGTTATATAGCTAAACATAGGAGTTTTTTAATATTTCGATTTTTTTTTTTTTTAGTTACTAGTTTTCAGTTTTGTAAAAAATTGCCAGTAGCGCCATTGTTTCTGAAGGTGGAATACTCATATTTGGTACGAGCGTTCTATAGAGGTGAAAAAACAGATATATGTAAAGAAGTTTGAGTTAGATGCTACAGGGTGTTCAAAATAAATTTATGCATTGCAACTATTTTGAATTGAAAAATCTCAAATGTTTTAAATGGCACACCCTGTATATTATTATTTTTTTCTGATAAATTTGACAAAACCCTCCAACTTTTATTAAGTATGTCATATACCTATTTCTAATAGTTTTCGATTTATTTTGAATTTTTCAATTTTTACCCTTGTTTTTTAATACACTTACGCTATAACATCATAATTGCTAAGACAAAACAAAAACGTAGGCATTATCAAATTTTGACATATCTATTAAGCAAGTAAAAACAGTTTAATTTGTGTAGTAAGTGACGTATAAAGATAATAGTTATGGATTTTCCTAAAAATAAATTAATTGATATGGTTTATATACTGGTGAGGCGGGAAAAAATTGTCTTTTGGCAGTAAGGCTTTACGAAGCGAAGTACCCTAATAGACGTATACTATCTAGAAAAGCTGTTCAGTGCTTAATGGAACGGTTTGATGGTAGTGGTAGCGTTTGAGTATACGAAACGGAAAGTTATAAACTAGAATGCTAACAATGAGGAAAAAGAAATGGAAATTTCACTTGTTGTTGAAGATAATCCCCAGGTCAGCATCCGTCAACTAGCTGACTTATTTGACACGGCTAATCGCACCACGGGAAAATACAAGTATCATCCCTTTCATATGGAACTACACCAAAAACTTCAAGACTGTGATTTTGAACGACGAGTGAACTTTTGTACCACCATGAATGGAGCAATAGAGGCCGATCCACATTTTTTATCCAAAATAATGTTTTCGGATGAAGCTACTTTTCGCGGTAATGGAGCAGTTAACAGCCATACCATGCATTATTATTTCAACAGTTAATCCATTTTGGGTCCGAGAAGTTCAAAACCAAAACCATTGGTTGCTTAATGTATGGTGTGGAATATTAAATTTTCGAATTATTGGTCCATATTTTTTCCACGAACCGCTTAACGGGCCTAGGTATTTAAATTTTTTGTAAAACGAATTATCCCGGCTTCTTAAGGAAGTTGATAACTTTGAAAGGGAACAAATGTGAACTCAACAAGAGGGAGCTCCTGCTCATTACCACCAGGAAGTTCGGGAATTTTTAAACGATCGTTACCCACAAAAATGAATCGGTAGGGATGGATTCATTCAGTGGCCCCTCGATCATGGGACTTAACACCTTTAGACTTCTTTTTGTGGGGCTACATTAAAGATCGTGTTTATGTGAATCCCCCTACAACATCAGTAGGTATGGAAAATAGGATACGAGATGCGTGCAGGATAATAACGCCCTTTATGCTAAGGAAAGTGAATATATATGAAAATGAAATATAGTAAAACAACTAAACATGTGTATTCAAGTAGACGGGCATATTTTTGAACATTTATTACGTCATAATAATTAATCATTAGATAAGTTAAACTATATTAAAGTTATTATTAACTATTTGTTTATGTTTTCACAATAGCGTAAGTGTATTAAAAACAAGGGTAACAATTGAAAAATTCAAAATAAATCGAAAGCTATTAGAGATAGGTATATGACATACTTAAGAAAAGTTTGAGGATTTTGTAAAATATATCAGAAAAAATAATAATATAAAGGGGTGTGCCGTTTAAAATAGTTTAAAGGCATAAAGTTATTTTGAACACCCTGTAATATCTAAATTTCGTTACATATATCTTTTTTTTCGTCTCTACAGAACTCTCGTACCAATTATGAGTATTCCACCTTCAGAAACAATGGCGCTACTGGCAATTTTTTACAAAACTAAAAAACTAGTATTTTTTAAAAAAATTGAAATATCAGAAAAACTACTAGGTTTAGGTATATAACATTATTAATAAAAAAGTTATAAAACTTGACGCAAAATACAAAAATAAATTAGAAAATAGGATGTTCCATTTAAAAAAAAACATATGTTATATCGGCCACACTTTTTTTGAAGTACCCTGTATACTCAAAAATAATTTTAAACTGTGCACCTTAATATTCCCTAAAACTATTGTATTTAACTTTTTTTCGTCATTCCCGAAACAAATGAGATAATGAACTTTACTCTATCGTTGACTCACCCTGTATAGTGCATGTCAAAAAGTATACTGATGTATTTGACATTTGGTAGTGAAAATCCATATGTCACCGTGGGTCTGACATCTGTCGTATATATTCTTTCTTTTGCTTTTCTTGATATATTCTTTGATTTCAATATTGGATTCATTGCCCCCAAACATCTCTGTCCTTTTGCTATTCTTTCTTGTATCTCCGTCCTTTCTTGTCCACTCTCTGTTATTATTACTCCCAGATAATTAAATTTGTCTACTTTTTCACATGCTGGGCGTCGCGATGCCAAAACAACTTTTTTTTTACTATCGATATACCTTTTGTAAAACAGCATTGGAAATCCCTAATTTTTTTTCAACATTTTTTTCCTTAAACTGTTTTTTTTCGAATTCCAATTGATAAAACATAGTATAATCCACGATATAACGGCTTCCCGAGAATTTCTTCTTGCTTCTCCATAAATAAGAATCATATCTACTTCTTCAGCTTAGGAAACCACTTCAACCAGAAGCTATTAACACACTTCTTACTTAATTTAATTCTATTAAATTGAATAAGTGTGCAATCAAGAACTATCAGATTAAAGTATATCAGCTGCCTACTAGATAAATCATTTGAAAACCGTCAAACGTGGCATACGAACCATAACAACCGCGATGGGATTTGCCAATGCCGTTTTACAAAAGGTATGTCGATGGAAAAAAAAGTTGTTTGGCGTTGAAGCGCCGAGAGTCCTTTTCAAAATACGTCAGTATACTCCTTGACATGCGCTATACCATTCTACATTTAAAAAAAAATATTCAATAATTTTCCATAAATCGAGACCGGGCGTCTAAGAATGAACACACTGTACGTCAGATGACCACATACCTATCGTAAAGGAAAACACCTGATACTAAATCAGCAATTCGAGTCTTACATTTTGCCCATGTTTCGGGAATGACGCTTTGGCTAAAAAATAGTCGGCTTGGAATATTATATTTCACCTCAAGTAGAACAACCTTAAAAAAATAAATATTTAGAATTTTTGCGTTTTTATGTTTTCACTAGAAAAATATTTAAATTTTAGATGTTTCCATAAAGATGAAGTACCAGTGTTTCTGCCTAAACCTCGCGTGATGTTTACGCTACACAACCCACATGCTGCTTTTGATCCCTCTTTCTCATCCAGTACAAAGTAGTTACAGACTTTGCTCATTTTTGAAAACTCAACAATCGTTAAAAAGACCTTTTTATGTAGAAAATATCGGAATAAGATTTTTATTTTGCTCGGGGATTCATCATATTACCGCTAAATACACCAAGCTACCTGACGCGTAGTTGCCTAAGCGCTAATTTATCGCGTCTTAAGAATATTGCCAAATCATAAAAAATTACCTAAAGTTGGCAGTGTTGGCAGAAAATGTTGATTAAACTTAAAAGAATGACCTTAATATAATATTACCGGATCCTACCCGGTCAATTACTCGTGTTTTATCAGATCGTACGTAGCCGCGTACCCGGTTTTGCCGGATGCTAAAAAGTACTACCCGTTACATCTCTAATTACCACTACTACTAGGAACCCTTGAAACTTAGAAAAATAAAGCTTTTGTTAATAAATGTTAGGGTAACACATTAAAGCAGTCACATATGTTGAATGTTTGAATGCTCAAGCAACATGTTGGTATATTTGCAAGTAAGGCGGACGTATTTTGGGTTAGAGATTGAATCAACATATTTTCGTATTCTGATTTTTTTGGTTCATATTCCCACATTTGATCTTGATTTCAAAAATTTAAAGAATTAGTAATAGGATAATAAGTTGACATTAATGAGGTCGGTTTAAACTGGTCATATAGTATAAAACATTCATATTTGCCCTGTTGATATGTTAAGTTTGTTTTTCTTTTTAGTTGGAATAAACTACTAAATTATATAGAATGTGACGATTCGTTCCTACATGGAGATAAACTTAAAGATAAAGAAAGAGCAGTAGTTAAAGAAAGATTTGCTGGTTTTAATAAAGAAGTTGACGATATATCCAAAGTGCAAAGGGGTTATTCAGTTCCAGATATAGAATTACGAGAAAGTATTAAAAGAGATAACAAAGAACTTGTTATTCCCAAATATAACGCGTTTTTCAACAGGTAATATTTTATTGAAAATTCTTAAACTTATAGAACAAAACAGTCATAATCACAAATAATTGAAAGTCTTGTTAATAAACCATCTAAAAAGGGTCAGTAATAATTAAGGGTATCTGAGGCCAAAATAACATGGGGAAATAAGAGCATATTTAAATGGATTAAGAGAAATTACAATATTATATATAACCACATCTATACTGACTGAATTTATAGATTTTTTAAAAACAGTGATTTTTTTTCTACAAAATAGTTTAACTTTAAAGTAGCGGATTGAATTCAGTAGAGAGGTTTTGTAACCTTTATTTTAGTAGGTCACTGTCTTTGTCTTTATTTGAAGCATGCACCCACCATTTGGAGCTTGCGCAGTATTGAAACAAAATAACAGAATTCTTTATTAATGATAACGATTTTTCTTATTTTAGGAACTTACAAGAGAGGTTATTTAAAGTTATCGCTATTATGGTAGGGCCTGTTTTTTTTCCTACTTAGGTATACAAACCACTAAGAAAATAGGGTAAAATTAAAATAATAATCTTTTATTGCAAATAACAGCGGGGCACTCCATTCCCCTAACATCGTCACTCAATTTGTTGGGCGTTAATTTGGGAGCAAATATGTCCTGGTATGAACATGTTGCAGGCATAGCAAGAAGAGATTCTCAAAAGTTGGGAATTTTATTTCGAACCAGAAAGCTTTACACTCCACAACAACTGTTAATTCTTTACAAAGCTCAAATTCGACCAGCTATTTAATACTGCTTCCATGTTTGGGGCTCCGATCCCAAACATACACTGCATTTGTTGGATTCTATTCAGAGAAGAGCTGTTCGTCTGATTGGAGACCCGGAACTGACAGGCAGCCTTGATTCGCTGGAACATCGGAGAACTTGAACCTATTCTACAAGTATTTTCACGGAAAGTGTTCGAAGGATGTGGCCCGCTTAATTCCTCCCAGAGCGGTGCATGTTAGAAGCACACGTCACGCTAATACTTCACATCCGTATGAGGTTCAGCTGATTACTCCTCGTACAACGCTTTTCAAGCAATCATTTATATGGAGAACATCATCCCTTTGGAATAATTTGCCCAGAACTGTGTAAAATTTACAGCGATTCAAGAACAACGTGAATCGCTTTAGGGACTTCCCTGTAGCACGTGTGCTAGACCCATAAAAAAAAGATTATGTTGGGATTTTGCAATTTTTGGCATAATGGCTTTACAGTGTGTGTAGTGCTAATTTCAATTGAAATTTTATTTATCGCACATTCGTTTAACCTTGGGAATATTGAAGGAAGTGATAGAAACCTGCTAGGCACAATTTTAATCTAGAAACTTTTGTGGCCTATCAAATACTAATAACCGGTGTGCTTAAACATGAAATGAAAGAGAAAAATCTCCCTAAGTTTATAGAAGATGAATCCTAATCTAACCTTCCAATTCCTTCGCGTTAATACTGCACATACTTGAGATAACGATAAGGACAAAGGCATATGAAAAATAAGTTGCAAAATCTTTCTATTATGTGACAACATAAAAGATTAGAATAAAAAGTTCACTTTAAGTTAATCAATGTCATATTGCGTTATATATTTTTTAGATATTTCATTTCTACGATCCGTTTTAAATAGATAATAATAATATACTTCATATTTAAATTAGAAAGAGATATTATGGAGCAAGGCAGTTTTTATGTTTCTATTTTAGTTTTACTTAAGATTTATTCCCCGTGGAGATGCAGGACGTTCTGCCACGACTGCAACTAAAGTAACAAACCATATGGCAGATGTACCGCTGTCCCCGGATTTCCTGTGGGAAAAGAATAACATGATAAGGCCCCCAAGATCATACAATTCTAGAAGTAAAATAGCACCCCTTTCGGATCTCCTAGTGGGGGCTGGTTCGAGGGCGTCGGCAAGCGGAGATCGTGATTTTAAAGTAGATTTTTTTTTTATAATATTTAATGTTTAAATTCGGCGCGTCAGCACTATCAAGCCCCATGTATTCGCGCTCTGCGAAACTAAGGTCAGTTCATCGACCAGCACAGCCAACTTTCTCTATCCTAGATATGACTTCTATTCTCGGTTTAGACGTCACTTTGGAATCTTTCTTGCGAACCAGAGGAGACTCTGGAGCCCCGAAACTTTGTTTTTATGTGGTTAAAATAATGACTGATCACAGCACACGGTTTTTCTTTATCGACCAACAACTTTAGAATACTTTTTGCTTTTCTTGCAGACACCATCGATCATTTATAGATTAATTATCCAAGTACCGAAATTGCCATCCTTTAATTTCCATAACATTAAGTATTCAAATACGACCGACGAAAAAAAAGGAGTGAAGCCGAATCATTCTCAATCAGTTATGGCTTTACTCAGCTTATCAATAAACCAACACGGATTCCTGATCGTTACCAAGTTCGCCAGTCTTCTTGACCTGTTTTTAATCACTAATCCAGAGATCTACACCATCACCGTTAGGTTCTTCCAACCATAAAATACTTTCGATGTCGACATATTTTACCGATCAGTGATAGAGAGGCGGTTGAACCGCGTAATATTTGGCACTACAAATGTGCTAAATGAGAAGAACTTATGGACGTTTATTTCAGATCCGACGACCCATTTGACTACGCTAAGGAGTGTTTCTAATGGCATTTTAACTGGCATGGAAGCTTACATCCCTTTCTCGAAGAACTGCTCTTCCAACGGCAGCTTTGGTTCGATCAAAAATTCAAAGAAACTGTTGCTTCTAAACATCTTGCCTACCAACAATGGCGTGAACATCGTAACGTCATAAATCGTAACATCTTCGTTTGTACCTGAACAGATGTAAAGAAATTATTGACTAAACCAAGGAGGTACACAATCAAAGAATTAAAAACCAACTTCTTGTCTGTCCCAACAATTCCATGTCATTTTGATCTGTTGCTAAAGCTATACCACTACTCACACGGCCAGATAATACCATTCACCTTCTACTGTTGATTTTCAAGGGAAAACGCCGCCCACTATTCCCAATGTCCAGTCGAGGATGTCCGATGTTGTCTTCGTTCTTTACGAGTGGCAGTTGATAAGTTTCTTTCTAATACCTTCACTATCAATGCTGGTGTACCTCAAGGCTTGATACTG
Organism: Pachyrhynchus sulphureomaculatus; assembly: GCA_019049505.1. Taxonomy (NCBI): domain Eukaryota; kingdom Metazoa; phylum Arthropoda; class Insecta; order Coleoptera; family Curculionidae; genus Pachyrhynchus; species Pachyrhynchus sulphureomaculatus. The sequence goes on from CM032455.1 coordinate 88,755,696, forward strand.
TATCCTACTCTCTTCCTTACATTCACAATCTGCTTGAAAGGACTCGCATTCCAGTCTACAGCTTTGCATAGGACAGTACGCTTATTTTGTCATTTACTGTGAATACTCGAACATCGATGCAAATATCCGCAGACAGCAGATAGTCACTCAACTTAACAAAGACCTGAAAGAAATTCTATCTTGGAGTGATAGTAACCAAGAACAATTTAATGCTATCAAAATCCAGGTGGCAGTTTTCTCTAAGAAAGTTAACGTTGCTGAGCCCGACATAGTTAGATCGGGACATTCCATTCCTCTAGCTTCGCCACTCAATTTGCTAGGCAAATATGTCTTAGCATGAACATGTTTCATGCATAGTAAAGAAAGCTTTTCAAAAGTTAGGAATATTATTTCGACCTAGAAAGCGTCGCCCTTCACAATAACTTTTAATTCTGTACAAAGCTTAAATTCGACCAATGATGCTCCTGCTCCCATGTGTGAGGCTCCGCTCCCAAACACACACTGCATTTGTTGGATTCTATTCAGAGGAGAGCTGTTCGCCTGATTGGAGACTCAGAATTCGCCAGCAACTTTGATTCCTTGAAATATCGGAGAACGGTTGGCGACTCGAGTCTATATTATAAATACTTTCGTGGAAAATGTTCGATGGATATATCCGGATTAATTCCTCCTATAGTGATGCATGCGAGAAATACACGTCCCGCTAATACATCCATATGAAGTTCAGCTTGTCATTCCTCGTACAACCCTTTTCAAGCAGTCTTTTATATGGAGAACCTCGTCCCTTTGGAATGATTTGCCCACCGATCACATATATATGTTACATGTATACAATTTACAGCAACTTAAGACCAACATGAATCGCTTTTTTTGCATACGTATCGCTCCTGTAGCGCTTTAAGGATTTCCCTATAGCACGTGTGCTATGCCCATAAAAAAAATCTATAACTATAACCCGGAATTCAAATTTAATTGAAAGTAATAGCTTTTTACGGCTCTACATCTTAAAATTGCAACATTGCATTTGTTTCTAAAAACTTTTTGTCAAGTAACAAAATAATGAAATGAAATATATTTATTGTACACAGCCTTTTAGGGAAGATTGAAGCCGCCGTCATTCCAATTTGACACTGACTCGCCTTAACTCGACGCTTCGAGATTTCTTTTACTGAGTGCAGCCATTCTCTATTGTCATTTTGAAACAGTAAAAATTTTTTATTACCTGCCTTATATTTTAGGTACGGAGGTCTAAATTTTACCAAGAATCCAGAAAAATACATCAAACATAAACCAGATGAAGTATCAGCAATAATAGATAGGTTTTTTGATGTCGCCGCCTAATTTTCTTTAATTAATATTTAAATATTTATTTAATATTAGGTATTCTTTCACCAATTTTTATTCAGTTATATTTATTTGTGATTTATGTCGACAACTTTGTTTCATGCTTACTAAATAAAACACTAATGAAACTTTGTAGGATATTTAATTCTTTACAGATTTTAAGAGAAATTCTCAAATTTTTAATAAATATTTGTATCTTAACGCTTAATTAACAGTAACAACACAGAATAATAAACAACCAGAAGTTCTACTTTTTGGCAAATATAAGATAACATGTAGTACCAAAAATTAACCATTAGACATGAGGAGTTGCCCGAGAGAAATTGCACCTAGTAAAGCACTAGTTGCCACTAACCGCGTCAAATTTCGTCCGGAATTCTTTAAAGGAAGAACTGAATATATCATATTTATTTCGTGATAAAAATTAATCTAAAATACAGTTGTCACAAAGAAGTAGAGAAGATTCACATAACGTTACATTGACTGTTAATACTGCCGGTATCATATCATAAATGTTATCTTTTTATGAAAGAGTAGTAAATTAGTATTTTATATCTTTAAATATAAACCCTATTTTAAAATACGGACTATTAGAATTGGTATATACTCCAAAAGTTTTTCGTAAGAAACATTTATTCATTTCTGCCCAACATAAAACAATTTTTTACTATTTACAGAAAATCCTGATGTAAGGGAGCAAAATAGGCTGTAAATTAAAATTCAGCGATCCAAAATCTGTAGATATATCGTCTTTCCAAAGACAGAAAACTAAAATTTTGTTATTATTGTGATATATATATAGGTATATAGATATATATATAGGAGTTTGCGACGCCGTACCTGCTTTCTATCAGTTGAATAGTGCAATTTTTTTGCAACAAGTTGTCCATATTGCCGTAATATTATATATATATATATATATATATATATATATATATATATATATATATATAATATATATATATATATATAGAGTGTGTTATGGAAATTTCTACAAATATTAGAACTGGAACCTACTTGTAGCAAGACCGATTACAGAAAATTCACCTTAAATAACGGATCTCAATATTAAGGTAAAAAATCGACCATAAAGAAATGATCAAATGAAGGTATTGTGTTCGCTCCGCCACTGGTAAACAAAACAACTAAACAATATGGCAGATTCTTAACAAGAACGTGACATTTACAGTGTTTGTGAAATTTAACTTGGCGCAGGCGCGTTGTACGAACAGCACCAATGCGCCTGAGCTAGTTCGTACAATGGCGGTTGGTTTGGCGGTAAAATTCAGTTTTGCCCCTTTTTTAATTTTTCAAAAATTTTCGAATTTGAAAAAAGCATTGAATATGCTACTACATAATTCCACGAGTGACCCGTTTCAATATATGCAGTGATTTTCTTAACGCCCTATATATATATATATATATATATATATATATATATATATATATATATATATATATATATATATATATATATATATATATCTTTTTAGCAATAACGGTTACAGTTGTGGTTGTTTATTATTTTGCGGCAACTACTTCTAGAGTAAAACCTGCCAGCAGAGGGAGAATTGTTGTATAATTATTACAATTCCTTTAAATAGGTATGCAATTACAATTTAGGGTGTTGCAAATGAAATCTTCTAATGGTAGATAGCAACTGTAACTGTACAAATAAGGGTATAAAATAATATTTAAATTCAATTCAATCGTTCGCGAATCAAAAGTATGAAAACTTGTAAAAAATTCAATAAAAAAATGAACCATCCAATAATTAAAATTTTATACACAAAAAGAGCACATCCCCCTCTCTGTTAGTAATAAAGAAGTAGAACTGCCCAAAAAGGCCATACAAAATAGACACACGGCAAAAATTTTATAACTTGTAAAATTACATGTTCCTTTGTCACAATAACAACGTATGATCACTTCTGCTAGTTTATTTTAAGAAAAACAGGAAAGTTTTTTTTTGTTAAAATTGTTTATTCGAAAGAACTATAAATAAAATACTTAAAGAAAATAACTCGTAATGTTAGGATTACTAATTTGATGACAGTGATGAGTAGCTGTGTTCACCAAAAACAATGATTGTATTCAAATTCAGCCTTAAATTTTATTCACGCACGTTATACGGCGAACTGTAATACTGAACTAAGTTAGGTAAGCCATCTGAAGGCCGCACGTTATTGCACAAGTCTATTTAACAATTTATAAAAGTCTCATATTGCTGATCATGTACATATAATTATGAATAGAGTACTTATATTTGACATATTGATAGTTATCGATAGTCACTCTTATATCGAATGTCAATAGATGAATTCATTAGTTATCGATATAACAACTACCGATACATCGATAATTATTAAATTTGCCTTTTGTTATTACATATATCGAGTAATTATTTGGGACTCCAAAAAACTATAAGGTGATAAATTATATTTAAGTGAAAGAGTGCGTTAAAGTCCAGTACAAAAATTTAATATAAATATTAAAAATTATCGAAGCATTGACTCTCACAAACCTTTGGAAAACAGTATACCTTTTGAAAAATTGCAATATATTAAATTATGCCAAATAAATACCATGACCATGGCTCACTCCTATAGAAAATTTGAAAAATAACTCCTGATATCTATTAAAGAAAAAAATAGTTACCAATATGCTTCTCCCTATCGATAACTAATAATTAGATAATTATTCGACCTATCGATAACTTAAACTAATCAATTAGATGGTTGACATCGCTTATCGATAGGTAAAGACCATGATCACCCATCTCTAATTAAAGTATAAGTTTTTGGCCTGCAATACTTCTCCAATAACTACATAGAATGGGTACTTGAGAGCACAAGCTACTCTTTTCAAAACGGACTCCAGTCTATTTAGATGTTGTTATACCAGATGATAAGGTAAATATATAAATCTTTAAGTACAAAAATTTTTGCCGTGAGTGTGAAGAGTGATCATCCAAAAAGTAACAATAAGCTTCTCTTAAAGCTGATTATGTGGTAAATTTTTTTCTTCTTGAACCGCCATATTCAGTATGGACGCAGGCGACCCTCTCGCCTTTGCCTGTGGTTGGTGCCTTTTTAAGTGTTCCACAGACAAAGGGGACCTACAGTTTAATGCCAGTTACGAACGACCAAAGTTGGAGGGCTTTACTAGGCATGATACTACAGGTGATTTTCCTTTGCTTCCCGAGAGAGGGGTAACCGGCACGTTATATATATATATATATATATATATATATATATATATATATATATATATATATATATATATACATATATATATATATATATATATATATATATATATATATATATATATATATATATATTTTTTTATTTATTTCCTTTTTCCCAGCTGAGATTCGAACTCGGGTTTCTGGCGTAGAAGTCAGACCTTAACCATTACACTATGGCCGCCTCTAGATTTTCTACTCGTTAATTAAACTTTAAAGCTTTGCACCATCCCAGGCGTAGAATGTTTTTATTTACTTCTTATTAGATCAGTCCAACATGGCCTAAACTGAAGTCAAAACAAAATGTTATTTATTTTCATTCATTCCATTTTTTCAAACCTATTCAAATATTTGATGCTACGTATCGCAATATGTTTAATATATTCTATCTTTTAACAGCAAAGTAGATTTTTTACTTTTCTAGATAATATTTTAAAATATTTTTTCTTTGTTTTACCATCTCTATACATTTTATAGAAAAATTAAACTTTTCAACACTTGTCAAACAAATTTAAAATTCAACTTTCAATAAAGTTATTTTTTACTTTCTGAAATAAAATTCTAGAAGGAAGACCACCATCCCATTGAATTTGATTTACGTGACTAATATTCTATATTCTTTTAATTGCCTTTTGCTTAAGTAGGAACGTTATGTAAATAGTGAATATTTTATTCTCTAATATAAGTAAAACCATAATGTCTATAAAAGCCGGAGTTTTCCTCACTTTTCAAATTTGGTTCTGACTTCACGGTATAATAAAAGGAAGGGATAAGCAAATATATATCTTATATTATTAAGACAAACTAATGTGACCTGAAAAAAAATTCTTAGGTAAATCGAAAATGTAAAAAATTAATACACCGTATCTGTATATACAAACTAATATCAGAATATCCATAGAAGGTGGATTGTTCCTTCAGGCTTTAGGTTTATGTTGTAATAATAGGAAGGGCTAGACAAATATCTATATGACATTGAGTCAGATTAATAAGATCATACAATGTGTCCAAGTGGACATTTTTTCTGAGGCAGGACGTTAAATATGAAAAATTTATATTTCGTTTTCCAATGTAAAAAATTATCATCAGAAGCCGGACTTTCTCTTACTTCTGACATCTGGTTTTAGCTTCAGAAATAATAAAGAGATATATGCAAGGTGGTATGTATCTGATATTAGGAAAAACTAATGTAATACTACATTGTGTAAAAACATACCTATGGAAGTTAGAATGAGCAAATTTTTCAGCGTGTTTATTAACATTTTGCCTATTCTCATAACGTTATTTAAGAAGAAACTCAATAGTAGGGCTTTTAAATATACGTATGTCTGCATATTATAATTCTTTTATCTTTTGAAAAATATCTAAAGAATGTAAATGGGACGAAAATTATAATGAAACCAATAACCAATCATGCAAACACTTTAAGACATAATTTATAAACTTCTTTATCTGTAAATTTATACCGTTGTAATTTAAAGAATAAATAATAATTAGCAACTTCCTTAAAAGCTACACAAAACTGTTTAAAATTTAACTTACAAAGTACCGTTAGAAGAATAAACAAAAATACTAACAAGTAAGATACCCCAGCCGCCTAAGTTTTTCTTCGAATAGGGATTTTGGTGTCGTTTTTTGGCACAGAAAATTAGCTATGACAATCATTTTTCTTCAATCAAAGCTTGACGAGTGCTTACGTCCCCTCACAGTATGGGGTGTAAAACCTGTGTTTTACAGTTTTTTTTATAGAAAGCGGCAACAGTAATTTACTGTAAGATAAATAACTACTTTTCCAGTCAGGTTTCGCTCACCCATATATATAAATATTTTGAAAAAATACCAAACTAATTTAAGGTTGAAAAAATTTCACGAAAATTATGAAAGGCAAACATCGAAATATCTTGCGTACGTTAGGCATAAGTTTCAAGTCAGATTTTTATCGGGGTGAACTACCCTTAATTATGGTACCGAATTCTAAAAATAACCGCAGCAAAACTGAACATTCAAATTATTTACAAAAAAAAACAATTTTTTTTGGAAGAACGCGAGTAAAATCCACTCCTCAATGCAACAATCGCAATATCGCAAACAAATTTTCGGGAGGGAAGGGGGAGACGATGGTTGTGTGACTGTTAACCTTTACTTCTAAGAATGAATTTTTATTCGCTCTCTTCCCAAACTGTCGATTTTTTGCAAAAAATTTGAACGTTCAGTTTTGCTGTGGTTATTTGTATAATTCAATAGTTCACCCCCATAAAAAACATTTAAACTTCTGTTTTGCGTTGAAAAAGTATTAATTTTTTTTTTTCGGAACTTTTTCAGTCATATTTAAATTAGTTATTTTTTCGCAATAGTTATAGGGAAAAGGGGGGTAGTTCACCTCCATAGGTGCGCGAAACTTCTTTTGGGAAAAGTTCTTATTTATCTTTATATAAAATAGATTTCTGCAGTAGTTTAAAACAACTATTGCCGCTTTATATAAGAAAAACTTTAAAATATAGGTTTTACACTCCATACTTCTAGGTAAAAAAACACCCTTCAAACTTGCATTCAGGAAAAATGATTATCATAGCTAAAATTCTATGTTAGAAAATTACATAAAAATCCCTACCAGAAAAAAACCTGAGGCGGCCCATTGAGGTACCTCTCTTGTACGTACTAAAGTTCTCGTATTTTAGCATCGTGTTTCTATTTTGAGAAACGGAAATAATAAATTGTGCGTGTTACAGGTAAAACAAGTATTACACAATTCAGTTTACACATTTCTTTTTGGTAGTGCGAATTTTTTACCAGTCAACATTTAAGAATTTTTTTTACCTTTTGCATAATCACTCTTTCAACCTGTACATATAATTTTTAATAAACTTTTTACATCTCGTAACAAATTTCTTAACTAAATCATGACATTCAAGTCATAGGAGGTTCCTTACTGAAATAAGGAGCCGAACTCTTGACTAGTAAAGTGTGACACACATCACAGACTTTCGAAGGCCGCGAATTCGGGCCCGATTGAACAGTTCGTGATAGACAACTCAGACAAAATATTTGACCACAATGCCTACAGTGTTGTTTCTTTTTCGAATTGGTGAATTGTGTGCGACAACCTGGACATTCATCTACATCTTCTTCGTGTTGCCATCGGACTTGGTTGTCGGACTCGCGGATTTTTTCGAGCTGGACCTAAAATTTACATTGACATTTATATTAGTTTTTCGATTAGATGAAAACGTAATTTAAAGCGCATTTAAGGCCATTCAAAAATTTAGTGTAGTATTTTCAGAAAACAGAATTTATTCAGATTAGTTCTACCGCTTTTTATTAAGTTAAGGCAGAGTGTTTTATTACCAAAACATCAAGCTTTAAAATTTTGTATCGACATTAAGTAGCCTGCATAAAGATATATCTCTAATAAAAGGCTTTAATTACAGTACTGCGATCCTTCAAAATACTTCCAACACGTGCGCGAATTTTATATCAAACAATACTTTTTCTCTCCCAAGAACGCTCGTAAGTAAAACGTAACGAAAAGGCTTTTAAGTCAGGTTTTTTAGCAAATAAAGGCCCAATTTATCAATGCAGAGGTAGCATTAACAATTTAAATATCATTGCAGTATCAGTCGGCCATAATAATTTTGCATTAACACTCTAAGAGAAAATAGCTTCCAACTAACCTACCTGTAAACTCTGTGATAGTCTTACAAAATCTCTTTGAACAGTTTCGGTGGTTTCTAGTTCTTGTTGTAGAGAATAAACTCTAGTTTTTAGTTCATTCTTTTGACTTTCTATTTTTTTCTGTAAAAAATATATATTATTAAATTATTCTACTCGGTATATATCACTACTACACCAAATACTTCATTTTTGCACTCGACGTGCGTTTCGCTAACCATGTTAGCTTCATCAGGAGCGATGATTGACTAAAGCTAAACTCCAAATCTACCCTATTTATACTTAGCCTAACCCTTGAATTACTCAGGCGGAACTAATGGCATAGGCGAGGCCATCAGTTCCGGTCAAGTTACCAGTAGAGGGGACTGTAAGGAATAGGCTCTCTATCTTTATTTAAACTACTTTTACATTTTATAATTTCCATACTTTCGTTTGCGTTCGACAATCTCCTATCAGATACATTTTTAATTAATCTTAGATTATCTAATGTTACAGTATGATCAGCTTCAAGGTCATGTTGGGCAATGCTAGACTTTTCTGTTCTACTGTATTTTAATAGGTATTTCGGTTAATAATGTCGATTTTTTCGCAACATTTAAGCGTTTATTTCCATCACAAAATGAATTACCTTAATAATTAAAGTATTGGCCATCGTTAGCTATGACTTTTCTCATCTTTCTGTCAAAGAATGGATTCCGCACCAGAAGAACTTTTCATCTTTTGAGGCCAACCATTCATCAAGCCAAATTTTCACTTCTTCGTAAGAATGTAAGTGTTGTTCTGAAAGTCCGTGCTGCATCGATCGAAATAAGTGGTAGTCTGAAGGGGCTAAGTCCGGTGAATACGGCGGGTGGGGTAGAACGTCCCATTTGATGTTTTCCAAATAGTTTTTAACACATTTTGCAACATGGGGCCGAGCACTATCATGTTGAAAAATGACTTTATCGTGTCTTTGAGCGTATTCTGGTCGTTTTTACTTCAATGCTTGGTTCAACTTTATCAATTGTTGTCGGTATCAATCGCCAGAAATCGTTTCACCAGGTTTCAGCAGTTCGTAATACACAGCTCCTCTACTATCCCACCAAATACACGCCAACGATTTCTTTCCCTGTATATTGCGCACTGGTTGTGATGTTTAGGGCTGGCCTGCGTCTACCCAAGTTTTTTGGGTTGGAGCATGTTCACCATAAGCTTCAACCAAAAATCAATCACTTTCAGCAGCCGTATTCTTCAAATGCAAGAATGTTATTAAACTTCCCCGCAAAACGTCTTTTTCTGGTTCGAAACACGACATATTCAAAGCCATGAAGAACTATGTTTTTCGCACAATGACAATTAATAACGAACTGGCTTTTGATTGCATATGTTTACCTCCTAAAACGCCATAGATGTCACTAGTCTATACCAACAAATGTATTAGTAACGCCATCGCTTAGCAAAATCGACAATATTACCGAAACACCTATTAAGTGTGTAAATCGTGTTTCAATTGACTTTTTAGTTTGCCCAACATACTTTTTGTCGCAATTATTACAACTAAATTCCACTTTTCTCATAATTAGGAATCTTATCTTTGGGATTTCCTAAGATATTCCTCAGATTGTCTGATGACTTATAGACTAAGGTGAGGCCTACCTTATTAAATACCTTATTGAGTCCCCTGATGTTTTTCGGATTATATGGTATGGAGTCATACTTGGTCTTATTTTCTTCGCGTGTAAAATTGGTGGAATTCTGAATATTTAACCTGAACTTATGTCTATTGTCCAATTATGTCTCCATACCAATAATATAACAGGAGACTCAATAAGGTATTTAATAAGGTAGGCCTCACTTTAGTCTATAAGTCATCAGATAATCTGAGGAATATCTTAGGAAATCCCAAAGATAAGATTCATAATTGTGAGAAAAGTAGAATTTATGAAATTAGTTGTAATGATAGAGACAAAAAGTATGTTGAGCAAACTAAAAGGTCAATTAAAACAGGATTTAAAGAACATTTACCAGGCGTAGAAGTATGAAATGCGGATTTCAGACAACCAATGCAGTTTGTGCTATAAAGATTTGACACTGCGCCATTTTGTTGTGTCATCAACAAGTGTTAGATGCGCACGAGTGATAAATTGGAAAAGTGTGTGCATAATGTTGTGTTGTGTTCAATATGTCGAAATTTATACCGAACAAAGAGCATTCGCGAAAAGCATTAATTTTTTGTTTTCATTTAAAGAAAACTACTGTTGAATCATACCGATTACTTCGAGAAGCTTATGGTGAACATGCTCCATCGCAAGATACGTGTGAACGATGGTTTCGGCGTTTTAAAAGTGGTGACTTCGATATTGTAGACAAGGAACGTGGAAAACCGCCAAAAAAAAATATGAAGATGTGGAATTGCAAGCATTGTTGGACGAAGATGATTCACAAACACAAAAACAACTCGCCGAGCAATTGGGCGTTAGTCAACAAGCTGTTTCCAATCGGCTACGAGAGATGGGAAAGATTCAGAAGACCGATAGTTGGGTACCACATGAGTTGAACGACAGGCAAATGGAAAAGCGCAAAAACACGTGTGACATTTTTCTCGCTCGGTACAAAAGGAAGTCGTTTTTGCATTGTATAGTTACAGGGGATGAAAAGTGGATTTATTTTGAGAATCCCAAGTGCAAAAAATCATGGGTAAGACCCAGGCGCACCATACACATCGACCACAAGACCGAATCGCTTTGGCAGAAAGACGATGCTCTGTGTTTGGTGGGACCAGAGGGGCGTGGTCTATTATGAACTGTTAAAACCTGGGGGAAACGTTAATACTAAACGTTACCAACAACAATTGACCGATCTGAACCGTTCGCTGCTTGAAAAAAGGCCGGAATACCGAAAGAGGCAACACAAAGTCATTTTTCTTCATGACAATGCTCCATCACATACGGCAAAACCAGTTAGTGACACGTTGGGAGCACTCAGCTGGGAAGTTCTACCCTATGCGGCTTACTCACCAGACCTGGCTCCTCGATGAATGGTTCGCAGCAAAAGGGGAAGATTTTTACTGGAGTGGTATTCACAAATTGCCCGAAAGATGGGAAAAATGTATAACAAGCGATGGAACATACTTTGAATAAAGCACTTTTTATCATTCTTCCGAATTTAACATGTTTTTTTTTAGAAAAAAAATCTGCATTTCATACTTGTACACCTGGTAGCACACTTAAACTATAGTAGAACAGAAAAGTCTAGCATGCCGAACGTGCCCTTGAAGCTGATCATACTGTAACATTAGATAATCTAAGATTAATTAAAAATGTATCTGATAGGAGATTGTTGAACGCATACGAAAGTATGGAAATTATAAAATGTAAAAGTAGTTCAAATAAAGGCCTATTCCTTATAGTCCCCTCTACTGGTTACTTGACCAAAACTGACGGCCTCGCTAATGCCATTAGTTCTGCCTGAGTGATTCAAGGGTTAGGCTTAGTATAAAAAGGGAAGATTTGTAGTTTAGCTTTAGTCAATCATCGCTCCTGATGAAGCTAACATGGTTAGCAAAACGCGCGTCGAGCGCAAAAATAAAGTGTTTGGTGAGTGTCATTGTGCCAAAGATTCCACATTCCCTACTTAGTTATTAAATTATGTTTCTATTGAGAGAATTAACTAAAAATTATAGCTTTATAACAAATAAATTAAAAATTTTATAACATTACTTACAATAGTCTCCTCTAACTCGACAATGCGGTCTTCTTTTTCAATAACATCAACATTTTTAGCTAAGAACGCCTTTTTCTCTTTTTCGAACTTGTCGACACACCTTCTAATAAATAGAAAACAATAAGTTAATAACTGACCAACATAAGACAATTATAGAAATCCACTGAACGATTTGTAGAACAATAACAAACGAGGCTTCTCTGGTAAGATTAACCACCTCAATCCAGTAACAATTCGTTTTTATATACAAGAAAAACTAAAAATAAATTAAAAGATTCTCAGAAGGGTACATATTTTACCGTATTCGTACAGACGATTGCTTCGTCTACCCCCCCAAGCTTCATAAAGGAAAATATTGTATTTGTGAGAAAATTACCATCTGAGATTTCTACATTTCTTCACGTCTATACTAGAACGCGCTTGCCGTTCCATTTTTTAAGATCGTGACAATCGGAGCCAAAAGTGTAGCCCGATAGTAAATACAAAAAGTTTAAAGTACTCAGAGGCAGATTATTTTATTTTTATCGGAGTCTGTATTCAATACATGGAAACTTTCATATGCAGACACACACTTTTAATGAAAATAAATGTGGCAACGCTGCTAATACGTATACCAAATGCTCTATAGAAGTGATGTTTATATAGGTTATTTATTATAATAATATTTTAAAGTGTTATATGTGTAAAAAAGTCCTTTCACTAGAAAAGATAACTCATGAGAAACGTTTAGGTCTTAATTCAACATTAGATATTTCTTGTGATGAATGTTGTGTTTTCGACTGGTAAAATGCATATTACAAATAATAAGGTTAAACATTCGGATGTCAATACCAAAGCTGTTCTAGGTAAATATTTATTTATTTTTATATAAATATATTTAGTGAATTATTTATATATAGTATGTTTTTCATATTTTTATAAACTTAATTATTTGTTACTTTTGAAGGTGCTGTTCATTCAGGTTTCGGGTGCACTGCATTGAACAAACTACTAGCTTCAGTGAATATACCTCCAATATCATGGAATTTATATAAAAGATATGAACGTGAAATTGGTCCAGCAATAGAAGAAACTGCCAGTTGTAGGCGTAGTGCACAATTAATACATTTGATATTTTTAGTTGATGACTAAAGATAAAGCTGAGAAATATACTGTGTTTATTCAATAAATTATTTAACTTACAAATGAATTTCTGTTCAAAACTTAACCAGTTTAAATCAGAGATATTGGAATAGAGGAGAGAAAGTATACAGCCTGCTGTAAGCGAGAGCGTATAGTCGTTAAAAAAGAAGGAAATAATATGAGACCATTCTGTCTCTTACTCTGCGCTTGAGTGCTAAATTCCGGAGCTGAGTAAGAGAGATAGAACGACTTTCATATTATTTCTTTCTCTTTCTATGAATCTTTTCTCAAGAACTTATCTCCTCTATTCTAATATATCGTTGTCAAATTGTGATATCTGTCCCTCACTATACGGTATTTAAAAAATATCAACTTCAAATATTTAAATCTTTTTAATAAATCTATAAGAAAAAATGTTTTTATTTTCAAATTTTTCAAATTTTTTTTTTTTTTTTACTAAATATTAATTTTTTAAAAAATTCGTAAGAAAAGTTCTTAAGATATACACCAAACTATGCCTTTTTATATACTACTGGCTTATTGCACGTTAATTATGTGCACTTTAATTATGAATATCTCGCTTCACAATCGGTCATTGTTTTTTTTAATTAAATGAAAAACATTTAAATTAACACCATATTTCAATTCCATCAAATTCTTAAGAAAAGTGGATTTATGAGTGAACTACCTTAATATAAACCTGTCAAGTGCAAGTTGGACTTGCGCAATTAGTGTTCGGTACCATGATTACTTAAAAAAAAAAAAAATCCTTACCTAAGCTAAATTAATTAGGCCCTGACATCTTAATATTCAATATGTATTTTCGCGTTTAGTAGTAGATTTAACGACCTCTCTTTCCACCTCCTTCTCGGGTACAAATTGAAACTAATAAAAAAAATAACTTTTCGAATGCCTCGACTAAAGAAACCTTGGAAAAAACATATAACACGGTATATACGAAAAACCCCCTCGAATCACCTCCCTCACCCCTTATATGTTTTACTATAGATATTTACGCCTAAAGTGTTTATTACTTGAAAAAACTAAGAACCCGCACCTTTTTCACTCCGTTCGCATGAAACGATATCAGTCAAAAACTTATTTATGTGCCAAGTTTGAAATTGATATGTCATTTCCTTCAAGAGTTATCGTGCCAACGGTCCGGTAGACAGATCGACGGAACTGAGTGACTATTTTTCGTAATCTAGGTACCCTAAAATGTTAGGAAATGCAAAAATCTCGGAGGGTGACTTTTTCACAAATACAATACTTTCCTCAGGCAAGAAAAGTAAAAATATAGCGTACTGTTTTTGTCGGCCCTTATATCAATTGGTGGCACGATAAATCTCAAACGAAATAAGTTGAGCTAGGAAAGGAATTTATGGTTTTTAAGAAGTGAGGATCGTTAAATATTGTAGTTTCAAAAGAATCATGACAATTTTGCTGACCTTTTTGTTGATACTCGTATAATGACCAAATTTTAAGCGTAATTATTCATAGTCAAATATATAAGGGATTAAAAGAATGAAGAGGGTTGCTTCGTATATATTATGTTATACATCACTTCCAGGGATCTTGAAGAAATGGATAAATTATGTTATTTTTCAATACGTCCAATTTTAGCAGAAATATATAGTTCCGAAGCTATTCCTCCACTCAACTTTTTTTATGATCAATATCTTATCATAAAATACGTATTATTTAAAAAAAAAGTTTTCTTTTCAGGTGAAATTCAGTTTCAGCGTACTGCGTGTTTGTGAGGTAAATAACTACCGATTTTTTTAAAAATGTGACACTAAGAATACTTTTAACTCCAATAGATAAATCTTGGTTTTCTGAACTCATGGATATGAACTTTAACAGGTCTATCGTTTACAGTTCTCTTACTAATATTCATAAACTCTATATCTTCGAACCCATAACAGCGATGTTATGAATAACAATGTAATTACATGCAATCGTTTCTAAATTTATAGTCCTATTTTTTAATTAATTTAAGGGGCATTATTGAAACTAGATAACACGGAGGCTAAGTTTTTGGTCTAGCTATTTAAAACACATTTTTCTGCAAAATTCGACTTTATTCATCAACATAGTCTCCTTCAAGAGCGATACAATCAGTCCAACGCTTTTCTAACATTTCTACACGTTTCTTGTAGGATTTGTCTTTGCCTTCAAAATAGGCCTCAGTTTCGGCGATAACTTCTTGACTGGAGCCAAATCTCTTTCCTGCAAGCATTTTTTTGAGGTCTGCGAATAGATAATAATCGCTGGGGGACAAATCTGGAGAATACGGTGGATGAGGAAGCAATTGGAACTTCAATTCATGCAATTTTGCTATCGTAAACCATTGACTTGTGACACGGTGTATGGTCTTGATGAAAGAGCACTTTTTCTTGTTCATTTGAGGCCGTTTCTTTGCGATTTCTGCCTTCAAACGCACCAATAATATTCTCTATTGATGGTTTTTCCCTTCTAAGCATAGTTCATGAAAATTATTCCACGTGCATCCCAAAATGCAGAGGCCAAAACCCTCCCAGCCGACTGTTGTATCTTTGATCGCTTCGGGCGGCTTTCACCGGCTGCTGTCCATTCAACTGACTACCGATTTGATTTCGGTGTGTAGTGGTGGATCTATCTTTCATCCATTGTCACATATTGCTTGAAAAAATTCTTTTTATTGCGCTTAAACAGGTCCAAACAGCGCTCGATATCATCAACACGTTGTGGTTTTTGGTCCATTGTGAGCAAACGCGGTACCCATTTCGAACAGAGCTTTCTCATGCCCAAATGTTCATGCAAAATATGACCAACACGTCCTTTTGATATTTTTGGAGTGTCAGCTATCTCACGCAATTTCACTCTACGATCATCCAAAACAAATTTTGTGGATTTTTTTATGTTTTCTGGTGTATAATCACCTCATTTGGGCGTCCAGAGCGTTCAGCATCATTTGTATCTGTACGACCGCATTTAAATTCAGCATACCAGTAAATGATGAGTGATTTTCCAGGGACAGAGTCCCCATACCATTTATCAAGCCATCGCTTTGCTTGAACGGTATTTTTTCCATCAAAAAACAGTGTTTCATCAAAATATCAAAAGTAGCGTCACTAAAATCACTGTGACTTGTAAACTAATCGTCGAAATGTCATGAAATTTTGATACGTATCGTTTGAAGGTTGGTACTTCCTAAAAATCATATGGATTTTTTGAAAAGGACATCTATATGTCAGATCAAAAACTTTTTAGCCTACGTGTTATATGTAAGTGCTAAAAAAATAAAAGAAAAATGAAGATCTATCCGATGCCCTATTTAAAAAAAAAAAGACCGGAACTATAGATAAAAAGCAACGGTAAAATGTGTCCCACCTCTGAGAATAGTTTGACGTATTTTTTTTTTTGGTTTTTTAGGAAACTTAATAATTTTCAAGTAATTTGAGGTGGTTATTCTTAAGTAGCCATCCCTATATAATAACTTCTAGTTTAGCTCAACAATCCTCTTCGGAAAAACGTTACCGTTCAAAAGATAGGATAATGAGAACCATGATTTATAGATTCCATAATTCCATCTATGTGGTTTTATAGTTAATAGACACACATTTTGTTTAAAAAAACTTTTTAGGAGACAATGGTATCATATAGCTATGTCGACGAAAGTAACATAGCTATATGCCGTTAGTAGCATTAGAATGTAAATTCTAAAAAATATATATGTCTTGGACTAACTGCAATTTTGAATATAAGTATGTAGTATGTTCACGTAAAACTTCACGCAAATGGAAATATCTGTGGAAAATTATAGGGTTGCAGACTCGTAAGAGTTTTATTTTTGTATGTACTTTGACTTACTTCAAATTTTGGATTTCAAGATCTAAAGAATCTTTCACAGCTCTCCTTTCATGTTGGTCATTTTTAATTTGATCTTTTAGGAGCACTATATCCGATAATAGTTCATCAACCTTTTCCTCTGCCGCTTCCTTGCCAATTTTCGCAATTATTAATTCTTGGTGATTTTTCAAAACTAGTTCGTGTAATTCCTAAAAAAATATATAACCACAGTTTTAGATGTAACACTCAAAATTTACAAGCGGTCGACAGTCAGTCTGTATGCAAGTATGTATTCCTAATTATAACTTGTGAATGAATAATCTAATTTTTGTGTAGTTGCCTTTCACGAGTAGATGCATCAGCACGCAATGTTTGGCACGAAGTGATATTGATTGCTGGACTAATACATTAGCACCGATGCACAATATTATAGGTTTAGATTTTACAGTTCCTACTGACATTCAAAAAACTCTTGTTTCTTAATAGAAGAGCCACGTAATGTGAATTCTGGGCGTGTTTATAATTATAAATAATTAATTAAACACACATGTAATTATTTTCGCGCAGGAAACACCACAGGGGTTAATAGAGGGAACGCGGAGGCAAGTAGCGCGTAGTGGGAACATAGGGCCTCCTCAAAACGCTCCATCTCACTCGGCTCTGGGCCCACCGCATGGTTTCTGCTCAGGTTTTCTTCATGGACTCGGCCTCTCCAACAGGTAGTTCTAGGTCTTCCTCTCCCACGTTAACCTTGGGGATTCCGGTCCAGGGCCATTCTGGCAATGTTGTTGATAGGTCTACGAAGTGTGTAGCCGATCTAACCCCATTTTCTCTTTCTAATTTCAGTTTCAATTTGCTGCTGGCCTGTCGCATCTTCCATGTTTCGCAATGATAGAGTAAAACTGATTTCACGTTGCTAATAAAGATTCTTAATTTCGTTTTTCGGCTATACTGGTTTGACCTCCAAACGGGGTTGAATTGTCTAAAGGCTTTCAAGATTCTGCTGCTCACATCTCGGCCGATCCGCTTGACTCGTTAATAACACTACCCAGGTAAAATCCTCCACAGTATATATATATATATATATATATATATATATATATATATATATATATATATATATATATATATATATATATATATATATATATATATATATATATATATATATATATATATATATATATATATATATATATATATATATACCAGGTGTACAAGTATGAAATGCGGACTTCAGACAACAGATGGTGCCCCAATGCAGTTTGTGCTATAAAGATTTGACACTGCGCCATTTTGTTGTGTCATCGACAAGTGTCAGACGCGCACGAGTGATAAATTAGAAAAGTGTGTGCATAGTGTTGTGTTCAATACATCGAAATTTATACCGAACAAAGAGCAGTCGCGGACAGCATTAATTTTTTGTTTTCATTTGAAGAAAACTGCTGTTGAATCATACCGATTACTTCGAGAAGCTTATGGTGAACATGCTCCATCGCAAGATGGTTTCGGCGTTTTAAAAGTGGTGACTTCGATGTTGCAGACAAGGAACGTGGAAAACCGCCAAAAAAATACGAAGATGTGGAATTGCAAGCATTGTTGGACGAAGATGATTCGCAAACACAAAAGCAACTCGCCGAGCAATTGGGCGTTAGTCAACAAGCTGTGTCCAATCGGTACAAAAGAAAGTAGTTTTTGCATCGTATAGTTACAGGGGATGAAAAGTGGATTTATTTTGAGAATCCCAAGCGCAAAAAATCATGGGCAGACCCAGGCGCACCATCCACATCGACCGCAAGACCGAATCGCTTTGGCAGAAAGACGATGCTCTGTGTTTGGTGGGACCAGAGGGGCGTGGCCTATTATGAGCTATTAAAACCTGGGGAAACGGTTAATACTAAACGTTACCAAGAACAATTGACCGATTTGAACCGCTCGCTGCTTGAAAAAAGGCCAGAATATCGAAAGAGGCAACACAAAGTCATTTTTCTTCATGACAATGTTCCATCACATAGGGCAAAATCAGTTCGCGACACGTTGGAAGCACTCAGCTGGGAAGTTTTACCCCATGCTTACTCACCAGACTTGGCTCCTTCCGATTACCACTTGTTTGCATCGATGGGTCATGCACTTACTGAGCAGCGCTTTGGTTCGTACGAAGATGTGAAAAAATGGCTCGATGAATGGTTCGCAGCAAAAGGGGAAGATTTTTACTGGTGTGGTATTCACAAATTGCCCGAAAGATGGGAAAAATGTATAACAAGCGATGGCGCATACTTTGAATAAAGCACTTTTTATTATTCTTCCGAATTTAACATGTTTTTTTAGAAAAAAAATCCGCATTTCATACTTGTACACCTGGTATATATACATGTATATAAATTTAAGGTGTGTCTGTGTGTGCATATGTGCTTGTTTACAACTGGAAAATGACTAATATAACGTTGAAGCAGCTTTTTTTCGTATATAAGATCACCCGTCCTGTTTTACTCCACGTTTGATTGTAATTGGTTAGGTGGATCTGGGAAAATAAAAAATTTTTGTCCATGTTGATGACATATGGTGAAGTAGCCAAAACAAAGGCATTTAGGTACCTTTTGCATGTCCTTTAGTACTTAGGTAATGCAAAGTAAGTGCGTAGTCCTTAAGGCTGGAGCTACGATCCAATGCTGGTTACCATATGTAAAATGTACTTTCTTTTAACTCACTTTATTTTTCCTCAACATGCTTTAAAATGGATTGGCTCTCTTAACACACTACACTACCATAAAGGTTTCCTTGGAGGCTATTCTAAGATTTTTTTTTGTATTTTGCGAGTTTTCTCTAAATTACAAGAGGAGCTGTAAAATGGTGTTACCATTGACAAAGACAAAACCACAGTAAACATAAAACACAGTAGCGACAGTCCGATTTGGCCTCCTTTCAAGAAAAATCCTATTCTGTAGAATTAAAAAAATTTTGCTGATTGAAATGAAGAAAAAAAACACAAGTTTTTTTTTGGAAACATTTTTTTTATCAAGTTTTTATTCAAAACGGATGTACTAAAACAGGGAAAAAGGCAAAAAAAAAACAGATTTCGCTTTTTGCACGTTATTCATTTAAATATCTCATTTATATTTCTTAACTATTACGAGGTATTGTCATGGGGGGAAAATGTTCATTTTGAGAATATATCTCTATACATCTTCAGCTTTGCGCGTATAATGTCAAAAATCATGCTCCTTATATTTCAGCAAATTCCAGTAATCTGGAGAGATTGAAAATAATTATAATTATCATTTTAAGATGAGATCGTCTTTCTTCTGAACTTAAAAATGAAGTGAATACACTTTTTGCTCCATTTTACCACTAGTGATAAATACAATAATTTTCACACAACAAATGATTTTACGTACTTATATACTACTTATGTAAAAAACTGATTTATTCCAGCTCATTCGTGGTGAAGAATTACTACTCCCGTGGGGCAGCGGGATAGAATATCTTCCCCGGTACGTTCTGCCTATCGTAGAAGGCGACTTAAAGAACAACCTAGATGGTAGATGCCCAGATCCCACCAGCATCGCCCGGTGTGATACCATCGCATTAGCTTAGACAGCGTGAAGTTGTTTAACGTTTCTTGGCTGTGCCGATGTCCCGGACTGTGGGACCAAATAGCATGATAAGGCGCCTGGATACAAAAAATTCCGGAGGCAAAATAGTCCCCTGTTCGGATCTCCAGGTGGGGGCTGGTTCAGGGGTGTCGACATGCAGAGATCATAATTTTAAAATAGATTTTTGCAACATACGAGGTTTAAACTCGAACATAAATTCAGTGCACCAACACCTGCAATCAAATAAACCTAATGTACTCGCTCTATGTGAAAGCAAGGTCAGTTCATCGACCAGCACAGTCGACTATCTTTATCCTAGGTAAGACTTCTATTCCCGATTTAGGCGTAACTTTGGAATTTGTCTTTTTGTCAGAAGCGACCTCTCTTGCCAACGAGAAGAGGCTCTGAAGCACCCAAACTCTGATATTATGTGGTTAAAAATAACGACCCAACAAACCCATCCCCTATCGACCACCAAGTAATACTAACTTTAGAACACTTTTCGCTTCTCTTGCAGACACCATCGATCATTTACAAATTAACTATCCAAATGCCGAAATTGCCATCCTGGGCGACTTTAATGACCACAACATCAACTAACTTAAATATTCAAATACTACCGACGAACAATCAGCTGTAGCTTAACTCAGCTTACTGACGAACCAACACGGATCCCTGATCGAGACTGGGAGTTCACCAGTCTTCTTGATCTGTTTTAAACCACCAATTCGGAAACTTACACGGTCACCATCCGTCGTTAGGTTCTTCCGACCATAAACTGCTTTCGATATCGAGTATCCAATCAATCAGTGACAGAGAGGGGTCTAAACCGCGCAAGATTTGGCACTACAAATCTGCTAAATGGGAAGATCTCATGGAGTATTTTCGAACTTTCCCTTGGTTAGACGTTTGTTTTTGATCCGACGACCCATCTGACTGCGCCAGAGAGGTTTCCGATGTTATTTTGGCTGGTATGGAAACTTACATCCCTTTTTCGAAGAAATGTTGCTTCTAAACATCTTGTCTACCGACAGTGGCGTGAAAATCTTAACACCATAAATCGTAACACCTTTGTTCGTGGCCGGAACAGATGCAAAGAAATTATCGACGAAATCAAAGAGGCACACAATCAACAAATTAGAAACAAACCTCTCGCTCGTCCCAACAATTCCAGGTCCTTTTGGTCAGTCGCTAAGACAGTTAGTCAAAATTTCACCAAATCCACCATACCACCACTCACACGGCCAGATAATTCTGTTGTAACGACACCTGTTGAGAAAGCGAACTTGTTGGCTGAACTCTTTGCATCACATTCCACTGTCGATTTTCAAGGAAAAACACCTACTATTTCCATAGTGCAATCAAGGATGCCCGATATTGTCTTCAGGCAGCGTACCATAAAACGTATTTTAAAGAAGCTAGACACCAAAAAAGCTTCTGGCGCTGACGGAATACCTACCATAGTTCTCAAAAACTGTGCGAGGGAACTAACACCAGTTTTCTGTAGACTTTTCGACCTATCTTACAGAAAGGGAATATTTCCTCCCGGCTCGAAATCTGCCACAATTCAGCCGATATCTAAAAAAGGCAAGAAGACCTTGCTTTCGATAATATCGAAAGCCATAGAAAAGGCTATCAATCAGCATCTTCTAAAATATCTTGAAGGATTCAACATTATTAGCGATCACCAATATGGTTTTCGTAAACATACATCAACAGGAGATCTTCTGACTTATGTAACACATGTTTGGAACAACGCAATTGAACACTTTGGAGAATCTCGAGCGGCTGCTCTTGACATATCCAAGGCATTCGACCGTGTTTGGCACGATGGACTGTTGGCTGAGCTGCGCTCTTATGGTACGTCTGAAAAGTTCTGTTTGTGACTATCATGTTTCCTCAGAGAACGTTCTTTACGAGTGGCAGTATACGGATTTCTTTCTAACACCTTCACTATCAACGCAGGTGTGCTCCAAGACTCCATACTGTCTCCTACCCTCTTTCACATTTACATTAACGATCTGCTGGAAAAGACCGGGAGCTTTGCAGATGACAGTACGTTTATCTCTTCATTCACTTTGAACGTTCGGACATCGGCTACTCAGACAAATATCCGCAGACAGCAGGAAGTCATTCAACTTAACAAAGACCTGGAAGAAATTCTATCTTGGGTGACAGTAACCAAGTGGAATTTAATGCTACAAAAACCCAGGCGGCAGTTTTTTCTAAAAAAGTTAACGTTATGTTAATGGAATACTGCTCCCATGTTTGGGGCTCCGCTACCAAACATACACTGAATTTGTTGGATTCTATTCAGAGAAGAGCTGTTCGTCTGATTGGAGACCCGGAACTGACCGGAGGCCTTGATTCGCTGGAAAATCGAAGAAGGGTTGGCGACTTGAGACTATCCTACAAGTATTTTCATGGAAAGTATTCGAAGGATGTAGCCCGCTTAATTCCTCCCAGAGTGGTGCATATTAGAAATACACGTCGCGCTAATACTTCACATTCGTATGAGGTTCAGCTTGTTACTCCTCGTACAACGCTTTTAAAGTAGTCTTTTATATGGAGAACATCATCCCTTTGGACTAATTTGCCCAGGACTGTGTTTCCCACCGAGTACAATTTACAGGGATTCAAGAACACACGTGAATCACTTTTTCCGCACACATGTCGCTCCTGTAGCGTTTTAGGGACTTCCCAGCAGCAAGTGTGCTAGACCCATACAAAAAAAAATTTTGCATGCCCAGATTGAGTTTCGAAAGTTTGGTTAGCGAATTTTAGCAGATAATATAACTTAACTCTAGCAAACATTCTGCCCTCAATTCAGAAAAAAAGTAAGCGGAATACCATAAACCAATACTTAACAGTAATAAAACATCAACTTTTACAAATAATATGAAAACACAATTATCATAATCTTTATATAATATATTGCCTAACAGAAAAAAATAATTATGAATAAATTACCTTTTAGGATCTTTGGGAAATCTAAAAAAACTAACTCCTATGAAGATATCAGCTATATTTTTATAAGCACTAACCTCGGCACAAAAATTTCCTCTTAACTTTTTTTTTATAATTATTTTCAATTATAACGTCAAGCAAGTCATTAACTTATTGGAAAATTATTAATAATGATTTTCGAAGCACGTTATAAAAATATTCTCCTTAAAATCTAGATGTAAACACAACTCGCGACCGCGCTAGCAGCCATGTTGTTGGTATGACGGGGAACGCATGCATGATAAAAAAACAGGACCTAAAAGTTTTCTTGAGTATCGCTACTGTGTTTTATGTTTAGTGTGGCAAAAGTTTTTTTTTTTAATTTATTTCTATATTGTAAGCTTTTGTAATTATTGATTTTAGCCGCTATCAATATGGCATTAAAAAACAATACAGTTATCCCTACTAGAGCAAACACTTTATTTTTGCACCACGTTAGCCATGTTTGACTAAACTCCAGATTAAAAGCTAGATTTCATTCAGTCATTTACCAATCACAGAGGGTCGTTTCTGAGCAAATAACAATATATATTAGATACTCTAGTTTTAAACTTAAGTTTAGTTTATTGCCACTGATGGCGCTAACATGGTTAGTGAAACGTATGTCAACTACAAAAAGAAAGTGTTTGGTATAGTGGTGACAACTGTTGTGTAGTGTCACTGTCAGACTCCAGAATCCCAATGTAAGTAAAGGGAACAGTACCACACCTTTTTGAACATGTCTGTATATTTCTTATATCCCATCTATTTTTAAACGACTTGGAAATCTTTCATGTTATTCATATATGAATGACAAGACACGCAATGTGTCCATTGGGGTAAATTTTGTGTGGTAATTGGTCAGTAACGCCATCTATTATCGATGTACCCTAAACCTGATATACTAGGGTAAACGGATATAAAGCTTCTAGGCATCTAAACACTATGATTTAGGTTAATGTTAAAATTTACACACATACATACCTCGACAGTATCCGGTAAATTTATCATTTCACTTTGTAGTTCTTGAGATCGAATAGTGTATTTTCCTACCAACTTTTCATTTTCTTTTTGTAATCTAAAAACGATACATGTTAATTATGGTACGTCATAGATCTACGTACTAATTTCCGTGCGGTACTATCCAAAGGCCGGTTCCTTGCAAATATTTAAATACTTTTTAAATCAAAACGCAGATTTATTTTCAAAATTATTTCAATTGGCTACCTAGTTACAAAAGATTAAAGTTCGTTTTAGGGGTAGCCTACTCTTTTTCTCTATATATACATAATATTTGAAATAAAACGAATAAATAACATACTTATCTAGTTCATAATAAATTCTTTCTCTTTCTTTCGTCAATTTTGATAATTCTGACCTCATTTCATGAGAAGCTTGATTAAAGTATTGCCTTAATTCTCTCAAATCCTGTTCAGTGCAATCTGTGGTCCTGGTCAGTTCTACTACTTGCTGTTTGTGCTCTTCTCTTTTTTCATTCCACTTCTCTTCCATTTCTTTGCTAATAAATATAATTTTAAAAATAATTTTAAAACAAATTCCAGCAAGATAGTGAAAAAAAGTTTTACTACTCGCCAAAAACACACACACACACACACACACACACATAATTTTGCCAAATAGAATTCCTAATAAAAATTTGACATTTTTTTCACGTGAACAAGAAGAATCTATCCTTATATTCGGCGCTGGACACTTTGTATGAAATATATGAATCATATTTATTATTTGGTGGCGGCCCGTGGCTCCGTGGCGTAATACTTGCTTGAGGTGCAAGTCTCGGGTTCAATCCCGACGGGTCGGTATACTTATTTATTTAAGTATATATGGCCTGGATACATACATAGGTAGTAGTTGTTTGCAGAAATGCAATGACGTCCGTGGCAGCACTACCGTGTTGTCCCTGATATTCCGGAGCCACAAGTACTGCTTTCTACCGTGTCTTCGCCGACCCTCCATTTTTCTCTGAAGAAAAAGTTTTTTAATCGACTAGCGGTCACCTCTTATTATATGTCCCAAATAGGACACCTTTCTTTGTTTTACGATATTAAGTAGTTGCCTCCCCACCTCGGCCCTTTGAAGCAATGGTTAGATGTTCTGCCCACGAAATGCGCAGCAAACGTCGCAGAATCCATAGCTCGAAAGCTTCGATACGATTCAATGATCTCACTTTTAACGGTCATGTCTCTACACCATATAAGAGGACCGAGTGGCAATTGGAGTGGCAAAGCAGCATATTTTTCAATTTTAGAAAGGTATCCTTTGCCATGCCAATTCGCAGTGTAACTTCCCCATTACAATCTCATCGTTCGCTGACGACAGAGCCAAGATATTTGAATTTAGTAACCCTCTCAATCACTTGATCATTTATAAAGAGAGATGCACCCTCTTGGGGGTGTCTACTAATCACCATCATTTTGGTTTTCCCAATATTTATATGTAGATCATACTCCTCGCCAATATCTTTCAACTTATTGATTAGAATTTGCAGATCTTCCATGTTATTGGCAAATATCGCAGTATCGTCTGCATACCTATATTATTTATAGGCTTTCCATTAACTTTTATCCCTCTGCATTCATATTCTAAAGCAAGTTGAAATACTTTCTCTACGTAGATATTAAATAATATTGGCGACAGTATGCACTCCTGCCTAACACCCTTTAAGACACTGATAGGTTTTGTTGAAATGTTCTTATTAATTTTGATCTCGGTAGATTGATTCCAGTATAACTGTCTTATTATTCGCACATCTGTATCATCTATACCAATCTCATGAAGCCGCTGCATCAGAAAGTCATGCTTTATGTTGTCAATTGCCTGCCCGTTCAGAGTCAATAAAACATATAAATACATCCTGTAACTTTTATACAAAAAGTTTCATTGAAAATAATGCTTCCCTTGTTCCCAAACAGACGTATAGCCACATGGAATGTCTAAGACTTCCAGACCAGAAAATTTGAGATACTGTCTAATAAACCGCTGATCGACTCCAAATAGACGCATTTGAAATGTGGTGTTGGCGAAGGATGCTGAGAATTCCGTGGAAAGCTCGGCGAACAAATGTTTCAATCCTTAATGGGGTCAAACTGAAACAGAGACTTTCCACCCTGGTCTATGCTAGCATCCTAAAGTATTTTGGTCACATTACACGTGCTGATCATATGAAGAAACCAAGGGCAAACCAAATGGAAGGAGACGACGATCCAAAATTATTTTGTGGAGTTTTTTGATGTGGTCCCGTGTAACCACATCATCTGGGCGTCCACAGCGTTCAGCATCATTTGTATCTGTACAACCGCGTTTAAATTCAGCATACCAGTAAATGATGAGTGATTTTCCAGGGGCAGAGACCCCGTAACACTTATCAAGTCATTGCTTTGCTTGAGTGGTATTTTTTCCCATCAAAAAACAGTGTTTAATTAACACATGAAATTCTTTTTTTTTTCCATTATTTTGAAAATATCAAAAGTAGCGTCAATAAAACCACTGTAACTCGTAAACCAATCATCGAATTGTCATGAAATTTTGACACGTATCGTTTGAAGGTTGGTACTTCTTAAAAACGATATTGATTTTTTGAAAAGAATATATTTATACGGTTAAAGAAACTTGAAAAAAAAAGAGAATATATTTGCGAAAAATGGGTGAAAATTTACCAAATTACTAACAAATGAAAGTGTTATATGGGCATAAGATGCAGAACAACATGAAGACTTCTCCAAAACTAAACTCTAAACTAGTAAGTCCAAATTAGAAACAGAAGAAATTTCCTACTCAGATGCAAAACTGAAAGTATATCACCAAAATTCTTATGTTTGAAAATAAATCATTTATCTTTTAGCAAATCCAACTCGGAAAGAGCTTTTCAAAATAACACTCTAAAAAAATTTATAAGAAGCACTTTATTACTGTTGACTGACGACACTGTATTTCAAATAAGAAACTTAGAAAAAATCATCACTGAAATAACAAGTTTCTTAAAACAAAACCTACTAAACAATTTCTTTCAAAAATTTATTGCGAGGGAAAACAACTTTAAAAATTTTTTTTGAAAACTAAAGAAAAACAAATAAACAAAATAAATTATCTAATCCTACTACCCTAGGGATAGTTAATTCCTGTTGAATAACAGTCATTTGAATTCCCCATCCATATTAGTTTATGTTGTTGTATAATTACAAAAGGTGCAAATGCAGGATTGTGGTACTTGGTGCTAGGTAGGCGTAGAAGATGGAAGAATCTCATTACTAGGTGTGAATACTATTTAAAACGTTATCAACTTTGACGAACAAGCTCATCGCGAAAGTGTTCCACATTTTTCGCCTATGAACGGTAACTTCCGAAAAAGAAAGGAAACCCCGTATGCAATAAAAAAACTCCAAAAAAAAACTGTTACGCTACCCTGATAGTATTAACGAGGAAACTGAATATATATTTTCTGTTTTGTGCGGTGTCGTCTAGATAACGAATATTATTTATAGGAATGACATTGACTTTGATATTTCGCTTTTCATTATCTTATTTCCTTAACGTAAATATTAAAGAGAATAGAGCATAGTAATTATCCCGGACGGACTCGTTTTATAGTCTCTGTTGAGACTTCATTATTAAGGCGGATTGCAGATAACTTTTACCAGAGTAAATCTCTTATTATTCTGATATCTTTATTATTAATTTCGACTTCCGATACTTTTCTAGTAGAGACTCATGTTTGATGTTGACAAAATCTCTCTGATAATCAATAAAATAGATAAAATACTTCTTGCCGTTGGTCGTAGTAATTCAATAATTTAGTGCTTCCCTAGTGCCAAGTCCCGTACCACTCATATTTTCACAATGTTTATATAATCCTAAATGAATCGTTCTAAAAAAGGCTTTAAAACCGTTATCAGGTTTATAAGCCTGTAGTCCTCGAAATTCTTGGATCTATCGTCTTAAAAATAGTAGTTTAGTTAATCAGGCGGTATTTTCTCCAAATAGTATATCACGTTGAACGCGTAAGTAAGTTGTTGTACCTGTTTTTAAATTTTTGTATAAATATCATTGTGACCTGGGTTTCTACAACTCTGCATATTCTTTATTGCACATTCTACTCCCGATTCAAGAATTTTTGGTCCATATCTATACAAACGACGAGTGTATTCAATATTCCTTGTATAATTCCTTATACAATCCATACAAAGTTTCGACTACTTAGAAATAAGCATTCCTAAGATCGACGGGAGGTAGCATTTTCGGCAACCGTATAAAATAAAAATGTAGCAAATCTATCAATAACATTAAGTATTTTTATATGTTTAAAACAGCAATAATAAGTTTACCAGGTGTACAAGTATGAAATGCGGATTTCAGACAACAGATGGTGCACCAATGCAGTTTGTGCTATAAAGATTTGACACTGCGCCATTTTGTTGTGTCATCAACAAGTGTCAGACGCGCACGAGTAATAAATTGGAAAAGTGTGTGCATAGTGTTGTGTTCAATATGTCGAAATGTATACCGAACAAAGAGCATTCGCGGACAGCATTAATTTTTTGTTTTCATTTGAAGAAAACTACTATTGAATCATACCGATTACTTCGAGAAGCTTATGGTGAACATGCTCCATCGCAAGATACGTGTGAACGATGGTTTCGGCCTTTCAAAAGTGGTGATTTCGATGTTGCAGACAAGGAACGTGGAAAACCGCCAAAAAAATACGAAGATGTGGAATTGCAAGCATTGTTAGACGAAGATGATTCGCAAACACAAAAACAACTCGCCGAGCAATTTGGCGTTAGTCAACAAACTGTTTCCAATCGGCTGCGAGAGATGGGAAAGATTCAGAAGCCGGTAGATGGGTACCACGAGTTGAACGACAGACAAAAACGAAGACGATGCTCTGTGTTTGGTGGGACCAGAGGGGCGTGGTCTACTATGAGCTGTTAAAACCTGGGGAAACGGTTAATACTAAAAGTTACCAACAACAATGGACCGATTTGAACCGCTGCTTGAAAAAAGGCCAGAATACCGAAAGAGGCAACACAAAGTCATTTTTCTTCATGACAATGCTCCATCACATATGACAAAACCAGTTCGCGACACGTTGGAAGCACTCAGCTAGGAAGTTCTACCCCATGCGGCTTACTCACCAGACTTGGCTCCTTCCGATTACCACTTGTTTGCATCGATGGGTCACGCACTTGCTGAGCAGCGCTTTGGTTCGTACGAAGATGTGGAAAAATGTTCGTAGCAAAAGGGAAATATTTTTACTGGCGTGGTGTTCACATATTGCCCGAAAGATGGGATAAATGTATAACAAGCGATGGAGCATACTTTGAATAAAGCACTTTTTATCATTCTTCCGAATTTAACATGTTTTTTTAGAAAAAAAATTCGCATTTCATACTTCTACACCTGGTAACATAATACTACCCTTACCGAAATCCAAGCTCTTTTTCCAAGTCGTCTTTATGTCTTTCAGCAGCCTTTTCAGCAGCCTGAACTGTAGCCATTAATTCACTGACCGTCTGCTGTTCTTTTACCAATTGTGCCTCGTAGTTACTACACATATCACAGATTAAGTTTTCATTCTTTTGCATTTCGAATGAGGTATTCGTTGATGTTGTGTTTTGTAGGTTAATTTTTTCTAAAGTTTGGTCGTTGGTTTTTTTTTTGGGCTAAAATTAAAACATTATGGTAACATATTTTAAAACAGTACAATGAAATCTTAAAAACATTTAACTACCTACCAATTTAATAAAAAAAACAACAACAAAATGTACCACTTTCTGCTGTAGATATATAGATATAGAAATTTTATTTGTTTACAAAAAATCCAGAAATGGACATACGTGTAGTACATATCAAAATTAAATTTAAAATACAATAGAATATTTTTTGATAAACAGCTAAAATATAAGTACAATATTGTATATAACTTTTTCATCAACATCCGTTCAACGATGTTGGCTACCATGTTGATGATGATCGTTTTATTGACAGCTGCTCGGAAGAGTTGGACTGTAGACTTTCCGTACCACTGCCTCAAATTTTTTAACGATAATGTTCTCCTTCTCCCTGGTGGGGCCAAAATATTCTAATTTGCGTCGCTTGATGGTCGTGACCACCTCTAAGTCGTTGTCCATGAAAGTGAGAACGCTGGTATTATTAATTCTGTCCATCAAACTGATTTTCAGCAGTCGTCGATACACCCAACGCCCCCAGACGTTAAAGCATTGCTTCAGTTAGCGTCCACACTTCCATGCCGTACAGGAGAACCGGAAAGATATAGCAGCCTACAATTTTCATCCGTAGTTTCAATGATAGGTCGTGACTGGTTAAGATTTTTTGTCATTCATAAATGAGGCTCGGGCATTCTCTATTCGAATTTTGGCTTGCAGTCGGGTCTCAGTGGTCGTTGATATTGTTACCCAGATACATCAATTTATCAACTCTCTCTATCTTTGTGCCACTGACTGTAATACCGCCATCTTCAATATTAGATTCTTTGCTTATAATCATATATTTTGTTTTATTTGCATCCAGTCTTAAACCAAACTGTGTACAAGTTATTTTATCCATAAGTTTTTGTAGATCTTTTCCGTTATTAGTGATAATTAATGTATCATCGGCGTATCTGAAGTTATTTATGTTAACGCCGTTGATGTTGGTTCCTTCAGAGTGATTATCACCTCCGAATAGAGGTGGAACAACAAAGGTAATAGAATAGAACCCTGACGCACTTCCCGACTGATTTTAATTTCATCTGATAGCTGATGCTCCAACCATACTTCAGCTGTCTGATGCTAGTACAAATCGACGGTGATTCGAATGTCTTTGTCTTCATCAACATACAAATTGCAATACCTAAAATATCAAACATATCACAGATTAATCTGGCTTTTTTTAAATAAAAAACATGATTCCAAGATATACATGCATACAACTGTTAAAACTTTATTTCTGATAAATACCATCCTACAACTATCTCTAGGACGAAGACCACACATACTCCTTAGTCATTTCTTTTAGATTATTAAGACCCTATTTATATGAGATGTGTTACCCGACTGCACAAAGGCATGAAATGCCATTAAGGCAGTCTCCTCGCTCGTACAGGAAAACAAGACTTTAGAGCCTAATTGTACTTTGCTAGAGATACACACAGTTGTTCTGGATAATCTCTCCAATCAAATCAATCTGCTGTAGATTGTCACACCTGGAAACGATAGAGAGTTGCTTGCCTGTAATGTTTTATAATTGAATTCAAAGTGAAACTTATTGATGTCATTTCTCCTACTGAAATTTACAAATTGAGTTTTATCAACATTTAGAAGCGAAGCAAGTAATTTTTTATAAACCATTCTTGGAGTTCTATCGTGCTCTCGTTCCTTCTTACTTTACATTCATGCTCAGTTTTTCACTTATAATTGGAAAGATGTAAACAGCGGAGAGTACTATATTTTGATTTAAGACATTAAGTAACTGATTAATATACAAAATGCACAGAAGAAGACCCAGGATGGAAGCCTGTGGAACCCCTTTTTGCACGGTCAGTGTATCAGATTTGATGGTTACTCTACTTTCATCCGGCTCCACTACTTGCTTTCTATTTTTAAGATAAGATTTTATTACACTCAGTGATACACTTCTTATCTCATACATGTAAAGCTTGTTACCCAAAACTTTGTAATCTATCAAATCAAAGGCTTTGGAAAGGCCCAAGCTTAGCATCACAGTTTCTCTTTTCTCATTTAGGAATTGTAAGATTAGTTTTAGCGCTTGATAAACTGCACGCAATGTACGTTTTCTCCTTTTAAAACCACTTTGTACCACTGTTAAAATACTTTGTGCTTCTAGGTAGAATACTAACCTATCATACATGATTTTTTCTATTACTTTGTTGACATTCGACAGCAGAGTAATGAGCCTATAATTTTAACTTCCTTTTTCTTTTTATAGATTGCTCCGACATATTCTTGCTTGAGCCCCTTTGGATAAATTCCCATTACAAACGACAAATGTTTTCTAACTTCTAAGTTTCATCTCATAACTTGGCGAGTGCTTCTTAGAAGTCTCAGGAAGTGTGAAACACAGCATCCTCGATAATCTTTTCATTTTGTAGAATTTCTCACAAAAGAAATTGCTTATAAACTTCTATAGGTATTCTACTGAATACCTGAGAATACATGAAAAGCTGTTCCTGACACGTTTCGATGGAACAGGTAACAATCAATCAGTCAAACTGGGTTTTTTGTAAATCATTTTTCCCAGGAAACCAGAAAGGAAAACTACACCATCAAAAATAACACCAATAAATCTCTTTTCCATAACAAACAAATCTCACATACCATGTAAGTGTTATCGGAAATGGTAAAACTAATTTCTCTCAAGTACATAAAGTTTTATATACCAACAGGTAGTAACAACAGCCAACCGTAAGGTATACTATAATTGAGTGTGTGTTAACGCATTGTAATCGTAGAACTTTAACCGTATACAAAACCTTGTAACATTTTCATTGAAATAATAAAGGGATGTTGAAATTGAAATGGTAACAATCAAAGTTAAACTACATCGATCTCAGTCAGTACTTAGATGAGTAACCGCTTACGAACGGTGAGTACTAACGTTAAGGCAGGCTGCTTATATACAGGTAGTAGACGTTGTAGGAATACAGTAACATCCGTTGTAGCATTACTGCCTTGTCTTAAAAGGTCACGAACTATAAATTTATATTTTAGCACACGGACAACGTTGACGGATAATATGGCATTCCCGCCAACATCTCCGAGATACAAAGCTTAATTTTTATTGAGGCGGTGAGGTGAATAATAAAAAAGATAGAATGGCTACAAAAGCTAAAATAGGCGAGAACTAAACCCGTGACTATTTCCGTGGAGCAATACTGCAAACGAAGTTGTTTGCCATTAGAGAATGCAAATAATATATTTGTAATTTCTAATTTAAACCACTACTGCTATAGTCAGGTTATAACAAAAAAAGCTATATATGAAGAAATTAGCATTCTACATAAATGTCTATATATTTCTTTTTTAATTACCTTCATTCCTGAATAAAGTACATAATTTAATTGATTAACATTCATAACGAAGCTTACGTACTCTTAATAACTTAAATTATATTTATTACTGTTTGCAAGTTGCACCGTATTTGCACGTTTAATTTAAATGACTGAACATAAAAATAGTTATACAGTCTGTCAAGTAAAAGCGTGACCGCTCGTATTCTAGAAAAATGTGTTTCAAGAACATTTGTTGCCTTTACTGTATTCATTGTGTGCTAACAACGGCATAATTACCTTAGTCAGTTGTCCAATCGTCTCCTGCATCAATAATCGCCTGGCATCTTCGAGGCATGCTGTCGACGAGATTTTCTGCATACTCGCGTGGCAATGATCTTCAAATTTTTCGAATCTCGCCAGACAACTGAGTCAAAGTCCTCAAAGTCTTTCCTCTGAGCTTTCTCTTTACAAAAGACCAAACGTTTTCAATAGGATTGACATCCAGCGATTATGAGGGCCACTCTAGTATCTTATCGTAGGTCCAAAAATGAATTATCGCGAACACGTTCTTGCTTGACAGGCTGTAGTATACAATTTTTATCCTGCAGAGGTAGCGGATTCACTCATAGGTGGACTACGCGGTAGCCTAAAGTACGCTATATAAAAAGCTACGGAAAGACTACATATATCTTAAATTTTTTTGAAGCTTCAAATTCTTGTTCAGAATTCGTACAAAATATTTTTATTTGACTGGATGTATGTTTAGTTTTGTTTTAATTTTATTACTTTTTTAAGAGGAAGTCACAAGTTTAAGTGTTGGGTAGCATTTAGATAAGAGTGTCTAAATACTACCTACTATTTTTTTTCGATATCGTACCCCGGCAAGAACAGTGACACAACTCAAAAAATGTGAATTTTGAGGTTAAGTTAGTTTTAAACGCTTATGGTATGTTTCCTCTTGCCCGAAAAATATCACACCTGTAAATCAACAAATTATCCGCCAGGGAGTAGTTGTGTCAGTTTTACTTTTAGGCTAGTTCTTATTCATCACGTCAAGAACAGTGTCACTTTAGTGTTTTTACAGATTCATAGAATTATTTTTTAAAATATAATGATGTTTACTACCCAAAAATATTTATCTGAAAAGTAAAAGAAACCTATATTATTCCCATATAAGCTTAATAGTTTTCTTATTTGCGTTATTTTAGAAATACTGCATTTTCCAGTTGTGTCACTATTCCCGCCGGGGTGCGATATGTTTATCTTGTCTAGAACTTTGTGGACCTTATATCTGTAATATTTTAGGCTAATTAAAAAATGCGCCGGGATACTGCCTTTCTGGGCGCAGCACAGTCTGATTACTCTTGATAGCTGGGTAGGGATGATGAGAGGCAGTCACGAATACAAAGGGGCTTGACTAGGCATAATGAAACGGGTTAGCCCAGTTTGATGCGTGTCAGCAGATGATAAGCAATTATGAGTCAGTTTTCAAGTATCTGAGCTTCATTTAATTATCTTTTATCTTTATTTATATATTTTCGTGTCTTAATATCTATTAACTGTACCCAAATACTTTTTACATGAGTATTTGGTATATAACCAGATAAAATCTTTTGGTATCAGGAGTAGCAAGGAAGATTAAATATTTATAAAGGTTTTTTTACTTATAACTAAAATTTGATTTCCTTGTTTTCTTAAATTTTTTATTAGAATCTAGCTTTTACTAAGATAAATTTATTCATTCAAACAATTGCTTAGGCCCTTTTTGCAATCAATTTCATGGAAATATAAAAACAACTATTTTTTTACTTACTCCTCAATACATATATATACAATTTTAAAAACTTCTGTTAATTCCGTCAATCTAGAGTTTTGTAAACTTCAATGTCAGATACGGTTAAGAAAAACACTGAGTATTATTGCCAACTTTTAAGCATCTATTTGAATAACGCAGGAAATAATTTAACTCCATTAAAGCTTGCCAGTAAAATTTGCTAATTAGTTTAAACTTGTGTGTGTTTTTCATTGTCGCTTTAGTCGGGCCTTTATTATCTTTTACTAATCTATTAAGAACTCAGATTAAAAAAAAGTATGCGTTATAACTTTTTACCCTTTGACCATCGATATATACTAAGTAAAACATCTTGATTAAGTAACTCTTTCAAAACGTTTTCTTTATTTAATTCTATATTTTTCACATTTAAGAAATCTTCATATTGTAGACATCACTGTCGGTGCTTTATCCCAATGTTCAAAATTATTATATTATATTCGTTCTTCTTTCTCACATTTGGTCGATGTGGTTCCATGTTTCGCTGACGGGCCTAAGCCAAGTCAGCACAAACTCTCTTACCATTGTGTATCAAGGAATGACCTGACAATGTTACATGTTTTCAAAATCATTGTCTTTGTGTATGTTTGTGTTGAGTCCTAATTGTACTAAGCGTGATGTGAATGTTGTTGGTGTAAGGCCTGTGGCTGATATGACGAGGGGAACAATGATGACTTTTTCTTGTTTCCATAGCCTTTTTATTTCTGTTGCAAGGTCTGTGTAATTGGAGATTTTTCTGAGTATTTCGTCTGGATGTGTGTGTCGTTGGGGACAGCTATGTTGACTTTTCCTTTTTTGTATTGAAAGTAATATCGGGTCTACTGGCGATGACTGTTTTATCTGTATGGATACTGATGTCCCAGTAGAGCTTGTAATCTTTATTTTCAAGTATAGATGTTGGTGTGTGTCTGTAGTCAGGACCTGTATTTTCTAAGTTTGTATGTTGTGGGTAGTGCTTGGTGAACCACTTTTGCCGCTGAGTCATGTCTGGCTGTGTATTCCTTTCCGGCTAATATTTTACATCCGCTTGTTATGTGTTCGATCGTTTCTTTATGCTGGTGACATTTTCTGCATTTATCTTCTGTAATAGTTAGGTCTTTGATGATATGCTTTTGGTAGTTTCTGGTTAATATGACTTTATCCTGGATGTCAAGTAAGAAGCCTTCTGTTTCAGGGAATAGCTGCCCATCCTGTAACCAGGTGTATGATTGTTTTTTTATTTACGTGGTCTTGTTCTATGTGGTATCTGTGTTTTCCGTGAAGTGTTTTTTCTGACCACGTTTTCATCTTTTCCTATTGTAATTGGGTGTGACTGTGTGTGTCTGCTGGGTGGTCTGCCCGGGTTAAGTCGAGAGGTGTGTAGTTTTTGTCGGCTTTCACTGTTGCTTTGTGGAGATTGGTTTGCTTGCTGTGGAAGAATTTTCTAAGTGCTTGTATTTGTTTTGTGTGTAGTGATCTTATGTCTATGATTCCTCTTCCTCCTGCTTTCCTCTCGATAGTAAGTCTTTCTTTGCATGCGTTGGGGTGTAATTTCCTGTATTTGGTGAATTAGAACGTATAAGTGTGAATGTTTTCTATGTCTGTGAGTGACCATTTGATGATACCAAATAAATATGTGAGTATAGGTATATTATATATTCTTTATTATTATTATATGGATAATCGCTTCGATTGGTCTAGTCATACGAGGGTGGGCTGAAAAGTCTTTATTTCCCACCCCAACCATCACTGACCTCGATACGTTTGGTTCAGCGAAATTCCATTTTTTTTATTTCTTCAAGAAAAAAACTGTATTCATAATACACGTTTACATCACGGATGACCTCTTCATTCGACGAAAATTTCTTTCCCCAAAGCAAATTTTGAGGTTAAGAAACACTTGGGGCCAAATCTGGGGAATAGGGTGGGTAGGGAACTATTTCCAATCCCCGCACGTGCACTTTTGCCACTGCAAAGGCAGATATGTGCTTCAACTCACTATGCTCACGAATTAATAACGTTGCGTAATAAGAGCCAGATACTGTTTTACCCTTTTCCAAATAGGCAATCATGATAATACCCTGTGAGTCCAAAAAAAAAACAGTTGCTTTCCCGCCGATAAAACTATTTTCGCTTTTTTGTGCACTTTCGCCTTCGTCAATCCCGTTTTCACTGCCATTTTATCTCCGGAGTATAATGGTTGATCAACGTTTCTTCTTCATTCACAAAACGACGCCAGAAGTCCTTCAGGTTACGCTGCAACATTTCCAAACACGATTTTGAAATGCCCTTCCTCGTGCTTTCTTGGTCTGGAATCAACAAATGGAGTACCCATCGCACACTTAGCTGTTCATTTTTAGAATATATTATCCACCCGTTCATAGAATAAACCTACCATGTCAGCAATCTCACGAAGCTTAATGCGACGACCTTTCATCAAGATACCACGAATTTTATCAACCATTTCTTCAGAAGAAACCTCAGTCGGACATCCTGAGCGTGTAGCGCACCAGTGCTCGCCACTTTAAATTCACTTGTCCAGGAATAAGTAGTCTTGAGTGCTAGCGCAGAATCCCATTAACTTTCTTCAATGCAGTGTCTATCTGGACCGCAGTACATTTTTTTTTTAAATAAAAATCACTGCACGATACTCGGCTTTATCCGTTACAGGAATCAGGCTTACCAACAGTCATGCCGCTTAACTACATTTCCCGCCATTTCGTAGAAATTTATCAGACTTATCAATCCACCCTCGCATAGATAAATTGTACAAAAAACTTCTTGCATCTTAATATAATCTTAAGTCGTTTCCTAATCAATGCAGTTATTACTTTTTGAGACCCTCACATTTCTGGTCATTTCATTTACATCTACGATATAGAATTATGTATTGGGGTTCACCAAAGGCTTTCATAGAAGTTTTTGTTACAAGAGTCCCAAAAGAAGGCAAAGTTACCGTAATGTATTTAAAGAACATTTGATTCTGACTGCAGCTGGTCTATATCTTTTCGAAAGTGTTTGTTTTGTAAGATCAAATTTGAAGAAATATCAGTGATTATAAAACATGACTTTGAAATACATACATACATTACATTGTAAAAGCCAGTGCTTTTACAATGTAATGTAGAGAAATATATTAAATGCGCCACCCTTAAAAGCAAATAAAGTATTGTTTTTATTAGTTATTAATTTAGTATTATTGTATTATTATAGGGTATCGCCTTCAAATTTTCAGGTAGTTCGTAAGTATTATTATATAACGGATATTTTTAGTGTTCCGTACGGAACACTTATAAGATCACTTCGGTGTCTACCCCTCTGTCTGTCACACCCAATTTTCTCCGAAACTATTTGACACAGAAAGTTGAAATTTGTCACAAATAAAGGAATTGATGGCCCAAACAGAGCCTTGTGTTTTGTGAAGTCATTGATCATTTTATATCTCCATAACAAAAATTTTTATCTTAAAAGCAATCAACGTACGGAACACTAATTGCGCAGTCCAACTTGCACTTGACCGGTTATTTCTTATCGACTTTTTTTAAATTTTATTTCATGACATTATATGTACATTTAAAAATGCATGAACATATGGTATAGTGGACACCACTTAAAATTTAACGGATTTCGTGAATTAATTGATGGAAACAGAAACACTGTTACCCGTAACAATGCTGACGTCTACCTTTTTTTTTTTATTTCAAACGTAGTTAAAGATTTCTCTCCGATAATTTTTACAAAATGCAGTTGACATTAAAATGGACGGATGTAATATCAGAACTATTTTTGATTATTTTATTGTTCTTTAATTAGTGTAGTATTTTCCCCAAGCGTGATGTTAATTTTGAGTGTTAAAAAACGTAAAAAACGACGTATAAAAATGTCAAATAATGACAATTTTTACTTTCTAAGTCTTTTAAGTTATCTCCTCAAAATTTCGGTTTAGTAATTTGGATTTTATGCAATAACTTATAAATATGTCAGCATTTTCAATCAAGTATCTATCACACTAGTGTAATAATTTGAAAGAAATTTCATGTAAAAATACTACACATGCTATTTTTCATACAGTAAATTAATAAAGATTATTCTATAATCAACTTACAATATCACTGAGTTTGGGTATCTGCTTGTACAATTTGTCCTTATTATTTTTTCTTAGTCTAAAAAATCTAAAGGAAAATGCCGTCTTCGTATCACTATTATTACACATTTTTCAAAAATACCAATCATACGCTAAATTGTTTAAAATGCTCAGTTATCAGTAAGGCGTACAAACTTCAACTAAACAGGGAAATAGATTTATTTCTTAATTTGTTTAAAAATAGAATTATTAATATTATGGTAATTAAGTAGTTGCAATAAAGCTTATTTACGAACTAAATGGACGAGTTGACTCACTTCAACGTAAGATACACACACAGGATATTTCATTCATTTATATGCATCAAATTTTTCATAGAATTTTTTTGTATTGTCACTAAGTTTTTAACAGGTGACTGTCAAGTAAAAATTTGCTAAAGTGGGTATTTTCGTCGCAAATACGAGTACAAGTTGTAAAGTAAATGCTGAATTAGACTCGTTGAATATCCTAGTCTAGCATTACAACTCAATACATTACATGACTGTTAATTAAACAAAAACTCGCACAGAAGTGGTGTCAGAGATATGAACAACTAAAAAAACTGACTTTTTGTAATTAGAGTGGTGCGTTTTCTGGCAACATATTTTTGCTTTAGATTTTTATAGGATACTCAAAAGTCTTCAGTTTCCGATTCATTGAAAACATTGCGTCATTCTGAACAAATGAAAAAATATTTTGCTGAGTGGCTATTAGTCACCATCCCAGTTGGCTCTGCAGACTATTTATTTCACCTCAGACACACTGAAAATGATACATCCCAACTCTTTATTCCTTTATATATTAATTTTAATTAAAAATAATCAGATTCAAATTTAGCTTTCCAACTATACACAACTAGAGAATCAAAGCATGTAAGGAATTTTTATTTCCGATTTCATCCTTTATTTATATCCCGATTTATATTTCTGTTAATAATGAAATAGTAACATGATTTTCAGCTAAAAACCACAAGAAATTCTTATAATACTACTCTACTCTACTCAATATATCGGTCTCCCATTCATTTGACCTCCTCTCCCTAAGGCAATATTGCTCAAAAATAATAGTTTCATTGAAGAAACAACTGAGCGAAGAGAAAGATGTCAAGCCACTAACATTTTTTATGCAAACCAGGTACAGTATTTTGGTTTATTAAGAAATAAATATTTTGTGTCACCCTATAAATTTTATATTTGGATTCATGTTATAGGTAAATAAAACCCCAATTAAGAAGGTCATAAGAATTAAAAGATGGCACAATAAAATAATTTAGGTTATCAGTTTAGCTTTGTAACTTAATGATAACGATTATATAGAATTACAAATAATCTAATTAGAGTGGATAGAGCTGCTGCTTTTCTCGTTGAAATAATTGTCATATAAAAAGTATAAATGGGATTAGGTGCCTATGTCGTCCTACCATTAATTTATAATTGTAAAATAACTTTACTGGTTTCCCAGTTGGTCATTAACTAATGACTTTTGCTCTTATAGTTTTTAAATAAATTCTTTTAGACGATCGGAATATGGGTTTTTTTTATCGGACAAAAATGATTATCAGAACTTGTAATCCTGAAGTAGATTACATAGCTATACAAAAAAACAAAAATTATCTCTCTTTTAAGTGAGATACGTATTTTCTTAAGCATTTTTTTTGCGCTGAATCCAAAAAATATATAAAAAAAGACACCCACCGTGAGATTTTTGTAGAAAACAAATTTAAAGTGACCAGCAAATTATTAAATTGAAAAAAAAAAAAACGTTTTAATAAATAAAATTTAAAAAATTGTTTTTCATTTTTATTATTATTGAACAAAACACTCACTCGCCCGCACAGTCACTCACTCACACACTCATTCACATACCCCCATACTCACTCACTCACTTCACATTCAGTCACTCACTCACTGACTCGTTCACTGGTTCGCTCGCTCACTCACTAATTACATCACTCATCCACTCATATTCCCCCATATTCAATCAATAAATCTATTCACAAAATTGACTTCTAAAACTGTCAAGGGATATACATTAGCAACCTTTTCTTCCTAAAGAGTAAACGGATATTTTTTTTCAACATTAAACACTATTCTTCATGTTTTGATATCAAATTCGAATTTGAAACTTAAAAAACTACTAGAAATGATAGTTTTGTTGGAAAAAAAATGTCTTATTTAGCTGCTGTATTTATTTACTTAAAAACTTACTTTACAAACCACATAGCACCCTTGTAAGTGTTAAAAGCGAGTTTTTTGTTGAAACTGAACATAAAACTTTATTGTTTGAAGTCAAGTCATGATTAAGAACCTCAGAAAACACTGGAAATAATAGTTTTGTTCAATATTAATAAAAATTAAAAACAATTTTTTAAATTAGCGGTTGTACATATTTATTTTAAACAGCATTTTGCTACATTAGCTTAGTTAAAGGTGGTGTATGCGTGTTTTTTGTTAAATATGAACACTAAACTACTACTATTTTTAAGTTTTTATGACAAATGTAGATTCAGAACATTTAAAGATGTCCGAAATAACAGTTTTGTTCCACAATTTTAAAGACTATACAGTTTTACATTATTTATTAAAATGTTTTTTTATTAATTTAATAGTTTTCTGGTAAACTTTAAGTGTGTTTTCTGAAAAATCTCATGGTGGATATCTTTTTTTATGATTTTTTTTGGACGCATAAAAAAATACTTAAGAAAACACGTGTCTCACTTAAAAGACCGAGACAACTACATTGTTCTTTTCTGTTAAGTGTAAGCAAAAAAGAGCCTCCGTTTTTCGGTGGATACTTGGATTCTCTACAGAACATGACAAAATCAAATTTTCTATATTTTTAATTGTTCAAATTAATCTTCTTTTATTGAGACGATTGATGAAACAACAAAGTTTCTCGTTGACAACACAAATAAGGTTAAAGCTTTTTTTATGGGCGTAACACACGTGCTGCAAGGAAATCCCTAAAGCGCTACAGGAGCGACACGTGTGCGGAAAAAAAAGCGATTCACGTTGGTCTTGAATCGTTGTAAATTGTACTCGGTCGGAAACACAGTCCTGGGCAAATTATTCCAAAAGGATTAGCTTCTCCACATAAAAGACTGCTTGAAAAAGGTTGTACGAGGAGTAACAAGCTGAATTTCATACGGATGTGAAGTATTAGCGAGACATGTATTTCTAGCAAGCACCGCTTTGGCAGGAATTAAGCGGGCTACATCCATCCAACACTTTCCATGAAAATATTTGTAGAACAGACTCAAGTTGTCAACCGTTCTTAGATGTTCCAATGAATCAAGGTTGCTGGCCAGTTCTGGGTCCCCAATCAGGCGATTAGCTCTCTTCTGAATAGAATCCAACAAATGCAATGTATGTTTTGGGAGCAGAGTCCCAAAGATGGGAGCAGTATTCCATCGTTAGTCGAATTTGAGCTTTGTATAGAATTAACAGTTGTTGTGGAGTTGTTCGAAATAATATTGCCAGCTTTTGAGAAGCTCTCTTCGCCATGCTTGCAACATGCTCATGCCAAAATATATTTGCTCCATTCTACTTTGTTACTGTCACCCCAAGATAGAATTTCTTCCAAGTCTTTATTAAGTTGAACGACCTCCTGCTGTCTGCGGATATTTGCACGAGTAGCCGATGTTCGAGCGTTCAAAGTGAATGATGAGATAAGCCTACTGCCATCTGCAAAGCTGTAGATTGGATTCCAGCAGATCATTAATGTAAATGAGATAGATAGTAGGAGAGAGTATGGAGCCCTGGGGCACATCGGCGTTGACAATGAAGGTGTTAGAAAGAAATTCGTCCATTGCCACTCGTAAAGAACGCTCTTGAGAGCCATAAACAGAACTTTTCAGACATACCAGAAGAGCGTAGCTTAGCCAACATACCATCGTGCCAAACACAGTCGAATGCCTTGGATATATCAAATGCAACCGCTTGA
This sequence comes from Pachyrhynchus sulphureomaculatus, assembly GCA_019049505.1. NCBI lineage: Eukaryota > Metazoa > Arthropoda > Insecta > Coleoptera > Curculionidae > Pachyrhynchus > Pachyrhynchus sulphureomaculatus. The sequence continues at coordinate 88,799,091 of CM032455.1, forward strand.
GATTCTCCATAGTGTTAAAATACGTTGTTTCAAACATGTGTTCCATAAGTTAAAAGATCTCCTGTTAATCTATGTTTACAAAAGCCATATTAATGGTCGCTATAATATTGAATCCCTGAAGATATTTTAGAAGATGCTGATTGATAGCCTTTTCCATGACTTTCGATATTACTGAAAGCAACGAGACTGGTCGGTAGTTGTTTGACAAGGTCTTTAGTATCAGCTGAACTGTGGCGTATTTCCAGCAGGAAGGAAATATTCCCTTTCTGTAGGATAGGTTGAAAAGTCAACAAAAAAACTGGTGTTAGTTCTCTCGCGTAGTTTTTGGGTACTATGGCAGGTATTCCGTCAGCGCCAGAAACTTTCTTGGGTCTAGTTTCATTAAAATACGTTTTATGATACGCAGTCTAAAGACAATATCGGGCATACTCGACTGCACTGTGGGAGTAGTAGGTGGTGTTTTTCCTTAAAAAAATTAACAGTAGAATGTGAAGCAAAGAGTTCAGGTCAACGAGTTCGCTTTCTCAACAGGTGTTGTTGCAACAGAATTATCTAGCCGTGTGAGTGGTGGTATAGTGGATTCGGTTAAATTTTGACCAACTGCTTTAGCGACTGACCAAAAGGACCTGGAATTGTTGAGGCAAGCAGGAAGTTTATTTCAAATTCGTTGATGGTGTGCCTCCTTGGTTTCGTCGATAATTTTTTGAATCTGTTCCGGACACGAACAAAGATGTTACAATTTAAGACGTTAGGATTTTCACGCCGTTGTCGGTAGGTAAGAAGTTTAGAAACAACAGCTTCTTCGTATTTTCGGACAAGTCAAGGCTTCCCGCTGCAAGGACATTTCTTCGAAAAAAAAGAGATGTAAGTGTCCATACCAGCCAAAATAACATCGGAAACCTCCTTAGAGCAGTCAGATGAATCGTCGGATCGAAAACAAGCGTCTAACCAAGGGGGAAAGTTTGAAAATATTCCATGAGTTCTTCCCATTTAGCAGATTTGTAGTGCCAAATTTTGCGCGGTTTAGGCGCCTCTCTGTTACTGATTGGCAGGATACTCGATGTCGAAAGCAGTTTATCGTCGGAGGAACCTAACGGCAGATTTACGGTGACAGTGTAAATTTCCGGATTGGTGGTTAAAAACAGATCAAGAAGACTGGCGAACTCCCCGTCTCGATCAGGGATCCGTGTTGGTTCGTCAATAAGCTGAGTTAAGCCACAACTGATTGAGAATGATTCAGCTTCACGACCTAGTTCTACGGTAGTATTTGAATACTTAAGCCAGTTGATGTTGTGGACATTAAAGTCGCCCAGGCTGGCAATTCTGGCATTTGGATAGTTAATCTGTAAATGATCGATGGTATCTGCAAGAGAAGCGAAAAGTGTTCTTAAGTTAGTATCACTTGGTAGTCGATAGAGACAGCAGGTAAACCTTGTAGTTTGTTGAGTTGTCATTTTTAATCACATAACATTCAAAGTTTCGGGGCTCTAGAGTCTCCTCTCGTTGACAAGAGAGTGGTACCCAGAATAGAGAAAGTTGACTGTGCTGGTCGATGAACTGACCTTGGTTTCACGGAGAGCAAGTACATGAGGTTTATTTGATTGCAGGTGTTGGTGCGCTAAATTTATGTTCGAGTTTAAACCTCGTATGTTGCAAAAATCTATTTTAAAATTGTGATTTCAACAGGTTGATGCCCTGAATCAGCCCCCACCCGGAGATCCAAATTACATGTATCATACATAGATGTCATGTATATGATACATTTTAAAAATATTGGACTAAAAGCATCCGTACAACTGAAAACATGATACGTAGCTCGTTCACCTTTTTAACATCAACTTTAAAAATTACATTTTTTTCTAAACCGAAATATAGCTATCGCACAGATCGTTTTAGACAATATTTTGTAATATAATAAAATTTATATTTGTACGGCTTCGTTTTTGTTCCCATAGCTATATTTTTTGTGTCGAAAGATGATTTATACTTCATGCTGTGACTATAAAAATATCATCAGAAGAACATTTTTAGTATTCTAACTACATTGTATACACAATAAAAAGTAAACGCTAAATATTAACAAAACTTAATCTTAGAAATGGCAGATCAATAACTGCGTGATGCGCTAAAACCCATCTAATTTGGCAATTAAAGGTTTATATTGACAATAGCACCAGTAAGCTGTCTAAAGTTATAAGGCCAGAAAATTCGTTATTTTCGATAAAACTAACAAAAATTGTTTTTTTAAAAATTCTAAACTGTTATATTTCCTACCTGTGTCAAAACCTTAACTCTCAATTTTATTATAAAATTTTTGTCCTAAAATGTTTATTTTATGATATTTAATTTTTTTTCAAGTGTCATATCCGATAAGGACGTAGGCGACCTTTTCGCCTCTGTCCATAGTTGATATCTTTTTTAGGGTTCCACAGACAAAGGAGACCTACAGTTTAATGTCGGTTTTCCGAACTGCCAAAGTGAGAAGGCTCTACTAGACATGATACTACGGGTGGTTTGCCATTGCTTTCCCGAATGATAGTTAATAATACTAGATATTACACTGTCAAAAACAAAACTGGTCCAACATTTAGAACTTTTTAGTGAATCCGGCTACACGTGAGTAAAAAAACATGTGTTCTGATAGACAAATTTGGAAAACACGGTGAATGTTATGTTACCTTTGCTGCTATGATATTGCACTTTTGAAAGAGGGGGTTGATTTTACTGGGTTTGTATTACAAAATATTTTTTATTAATCAAAAATTATTTGTAATAATCTCTAATTTGTGCT
>CM032455.1:88801981-88828345 GCA_019049505.1 Pachyrhynchus sulphureomaculatus
AAAAGCGTTGGACTGATTGTATCGCTCTTGAAGGAGACTATATTGATGAATAAAGTCAAATTTTGCAAAAAAATGTATTTTAAGTAGCTAGACGAAAAACTTTTCAGCCTACGTATTATATGAATTATCTACATACAACTATTAAGGCTAGGCTAAGATAAGTCAGGCATAAGAAAAAGTGAGCAGAAAATTTGTGCTCAGTGTAAAGATAATAGACTCTACTGCTTAAAGGTGATCAAAAAATTTAAAAAACTTATAATTTAGTGTTTTAAATTTTCAGTAAAGGGTTAACAGACTGATCCAATTAGTCAAGGGCCAGATTATTAGATATCGGCCGCACTCATCTATGTATAAAAATATTTTTCTCTTTCCAATTGAACATACATCTTTATAATACGGTGCTTCTCACCCTGTGGAGAGCAACTTCAATTAGTTTACTTGAGCTTGTCTTTCAGAGCAAAGCTGTTAAATGAAAATTGATACTCCAAGTATTCTTTCTATGCTTAAATGAGACTTATATTTTGTCTTTAAAGCAGTTACTGTGAAAAACTATACAAGATAAAATGTATGAAATGGTAACAGTATATCAAAAGCTCATTCCTATGTTATTTGCTACACGTTAATGTTTCATATATTTAATTTCTACTAGTTCTTTGAATTTAAAGAATTAACAAAGTCAGTTTTTCAAATATGCCAAAGGCGTAGCTAAATTACAGTATATGATATTACTAGCCGGGCCCGCGGCTCCGCTCGCGTGGACTTGATTCACCACTATCGTCACTGCTTATTCCTTAATTTACCCAACGTAATAAAATATCTCCTATTATTTCCCCTTATCTCTCAATATTTCTCCTTATCTCCCATTATCTCTACATAATTTCGATTATCTAGGCTTAACTCTGCTCATCTCCCATTATTTCTCCTTATCTCCCATTATTTCTCCTTATCTCCCATTATTTCTCCTTATCTCCCATTATCTCACCTCATCTCCCATTATCTAGGCTTATCTCGACTTATCTCTCAATATTTCTCCTTATCCCCCATTATTTCTCCTTATCTCCCATTATCTCACCATAACTCCCATTATCTAGACTTATCTTTGCTTATCTCCCATTATTTCTCCTTATCTCCCATTATTTATATTTATCTCCCATTATCTCACCTTATCTCCCACTATCGAGCCTTATCTCGACTTATCTCCCATTATCTAGCTTATATCGAATTATATAGTACATATGTTTAAAATTTATAAAAACACGTAAATTGGATAAGTGGTTCTCAAGTGATAAGCGCACTAACGGACAGACAGACAGACAGAAAGACGTTGCATTTTATATATATTCTAGATAGAAGATTATAGATAAGCTGGTCAGAGAACTAATGTATGAATTAAAAAAAAAACACGTAAATCGGATAAGGGGTTCGCGAGTGATAAGCGCACTAACGGACAGACACACAGACAGAGAGACGTTGCATTTTATACATATTATATTCTTTGCTCCATGATATTGTTCCATATTTAATGCTTTAGGCAGTGTATTGCAAGAGAACGCGCTAGCGGCAAACTTTTTCTCCGACTTGATTCACTATTATCGTTACTGCTTATTCCTTATGTCACCTAACGTAATAAAATATATGCTATAACCTGGCCAGAGAACATATGTATGTTTTAACAAAAAAGCACGTAAATCGGATAAGTGGTTCTCCAGGATAAGCGCACTAACGGACAGACAGACAGACAATGAGACTTTGCATTTTATATATATTATAGATATAGATTATTATTATTATTATGTAACCTGGCCAAAGAATATATGTATGAATTTAAAAAAAAGACACATAAATCGGATAAGTGGTTTTTCGCGTAATAAACGCACTAATGGACAGACAGACAGACAGAGAGACATTGCATTTTATATTATATTATTATAGATTATAGATATTCTCTGCTACATAATATTGTTCCATATTTAATGGTTTAGGCGGTGTATTGCAACTTTTTTCCGACATCATTCACTATTTTACGTCACTGCTCATTCCTTATGCTACCTATCGTAATAAAATATAGCCTATAACCTGGCCAGAGAACATATGTATGTTTTAAAAAAAAAAGTACGTAAATCGGATAAGTGGTTCTCCAGTGATAAGCGCACTAACGGACAGACAGACAGACAGAGAGACGTTGCATTTTATATATATTATAGAAGATAGGTTTACCCCTGACGTTTCTCCTTATTCAAAAAGATTGAAATTCTATCACTTAATTCATGAAAACTTTGCAGATATTTGCTATGTGATAACTATATTGTTTCATTTTAAAACGTTTAGATATAACATGTTTACAAATATAACTCAATATATCTAAGTATCTCACAGATCACAGAATATGTCATATCATCAAAAAACTTGTTTAATGTGTAATAAGCTCTGCAGGCCAGGAACAGTTTGAGATCTTTTCGCATACATTTAAGGGTAGGCTACTTAACTGAGTTGGTTGACTAGTTCCATAATTTCTTTAAGGAAAATTAAAATTTTTTTAGAAATATTAATATTCATTAATTGATTAAGGAAGATTATTTTTAGTTTTGATATTGTAAGTTTGACTTAAGGGCTAAGGTCACTCCAGGTCCCAGGAAAAAGACCAATTTCAGGATATTTTTTCAAGAGCATAATAAAAGCAGTCCAAAATTTATTTGAAGTACTGTATTAAACAAATATTTAAGTGTACAAAAATATTTTTTTTATCTCTTTAATACAAAATTGGCGCTTTAGAATCCAAGACGACAAACCACCTTTTATCCGAGGCCTCAAACGGGCGAAACGATTGCCTCCGTAGATTTTATCGTAAAAAAAAAATCAAAAAATTTTCATAAATATATATTAAACTAGTGGATAACATACAGAAATTTAAAAATTCGTTTTTGTTTTTTTGAAAAATGGTGCACATTTGAAAAAGAAATATTCATTTCACGAAAAATTGTTTATAAAAAAATCCTTATGTTATCCACTAGTTTTTGACATATATTAACGAAAATTTTTTAGTTTTTTGTTCTAAGTTGAAATCGACGGGAGCAGTCGTTTTGTCCGTTTCATTTTGGATTAAAAAGATTTTAAAAAATATTTCTGTAAACTTAAATACTTGTTTAATAAAGTATTACAAATAAATTTTCAACTGCTTTTATTATATTCTTGAAAAAAATTTCCAAAATTAGCCATTTTCCCTAGAACCTGGAGTGGCTTTACCCCTAATAAACTAACTAAAAGTAAATTTAGATTTCGTAAACTCCATTCCAAAGTATATAAGAGCTGTCATATCCTATGCTTGGTAAATACTGGCTCACAACTATCTCTCAGACATAGACCACACAAATTTGTTAAGCATTTTTTAGTATTCCGTACAGAACACTTATAAGATCATTTCAGTTGTCCATCTGTCTGTCTGTCACACCTGATTTTCTTCAAAATTATTTGACATAAAAAGTTGAAATTTGGAACTAATATAAGGATTGATGGCCTCAACAAAGCCAAGTAGTTTTGAAAGTAAAATTTTGACTTAAGGGGTTAGTTTTGGGGGATGAAATCGGAAGTAAAAAAATTTTTTTAACAATGTCATCGAGTGGGGTGTCTGTCTGTCCATCTATCCATCTGTCACACCCGATTTTTCTTCTCCGAATCTATTTGTCATAGAAAGTTGAAATTTGGTAATAATATAGAAATTGATGGCCTCATCAGAGCCATGTAGTTTTGAAAGTTTAATTTTGACTTTAGGCGTTAGTTTCGGGAGATGAAATCGGAAGTAAAAAAATTTTTTTACCATGTCATCGAGTGGGGTGTCAAATGAAACCTTGTAAAACACAAGTTTAAAAATATATATAATGTAATACTTGTACACACTTTTCTTTGTATTTTTAAAAAATTGCGAAAAATAGCTGATGCCTCTTATTTCAAAAAATACTGATAAAAAAATTTTGAAAAAATTCTGGAATTCACAGGGTGTAAATTGAAAGAAAATTATCATGAGTGCATTACCTTTAATAATTAATTTATCTGGTAAATTGAAAAAAAAAATTCAAGGTCATCAGTTTTCAATAAATATCAGAAAAAACTGTGGGACGTATTTTGTGAATGATTATTTTTATACCTCTGTAACAAAAATTTTTATTTTGAAAGCAATCAACGTACAGAACACTAACTGCGCAAGTGCACCTGACTGGTTATTTGGAGTATTAATAACCTATTTTAAATGAGATGTGTTACCCCAAAATCTAACCCTAACTAAAAATGCACATTGGCATGAAATCTCATCTAGGCAATATCTTCACTAACACAGAAAAAACTAAGACCCTTGAAGCATAATTGTACTTTGCTAGAGACACATAGTCATAAATGACATCTGATAACATGATGATGATTTTGAGGTTACCTTCATTACCATCTACATAACTAAACAGACCTGCTTTTTTGAATTGTTCTCAGAGTAACATAAATTACAATAATATAAATCTAGTTGTTCCTTAGAGAGGGTATATATATGGATGTAATAACAGTCAACTATTATCAAATCACAATAACAGATTACTTTTTACTAATTACTACATTGGTAATTTATCCCTATCCTGAAATAATCTCCAAAATTTTTCTTAAAAAAAAAAAACTAGCACATTAAAGTCAAAACAGTGTTTTCTAGGCTGGAAAGATGAGTTTACTCAAAATGTTTTCACTTTACCTTCTAGCCCAGAATCTAGTTTTATCTTTATTTGTTTTATTATCTAGTTATTTTTTAAAACAAGAATAGATTATTTTACTTATATTTTTATAAACTGTAACTGGTACTGCTGTTAATTTAATTTTATTCAAATAATATACCCAATAATTACAGACCCATTAACAAAGCAAAAGAATTTGCAACAACTTACTGATTTGTGCATTTGAACTTTTGATTTTAAAAGTGAATACAAGACATAAATTTACCCATTAGTCATAACAATAATTTGGTTAGGTAAAAATCTGGCAAATTTAACTTATTGTTTCCGAAATCTTGGTAGCAATCACAATACACAAATAAGGAAGGTATTTTATTTTAAACTTTGTTTTAAAATACCTAAATTTGAACTAAACCCCTAGAGCTACTTAAGTTTTAGAAATATTATTGAGACATGTTTATTTTATGATGCCAAATTAACATTTGGGATTATTTAGATAAGGAATAGTCTACACAGACATGTTAAAGATAATAGATAGCATCTGACCTTAATATTTATAGATTATTAATGCAAAAAATGTAAATACAAGCTGATATAATTAGTAACTTCCTGAAAAATCATGTTCTTTTTTTAATTCATTAGTTAGGATAATAATTAAATTAATATTTTATTGTAAACTTGTGGTTGATACCAAATATTTAACAATATTTATATTATCAAAAACAATTATATAAGGAACTACTTATGTTGAACTAAATATGATTGAGTTAATGTAAGTAATTATAAATGTAAAAATTAATGATAAAACATCAATCAGTTGCTCAGAGCATGCTAAGCTATTAATATATCAATTCTGATAAAATTAGTGAGAAGTATCACGTTTGCAATAATTAAAATTGACAATAAACATGGAGACAAATTATTAAAGTTACTAGACTTACCTCCTTCTAGATACTCTTGACCAAGGCCTGGATACACTGTATATTGATTGCTGGCTTTCAATGCTCAAAAAGCTCCTCAAACTATTGTTGTAGCTCGAATGAAACTGAGAAAAGATTACAATGACGCAGTATAATAACAATTGGAAAGGTTAGAAGTTTTGGATCCTTCGCCTTACCTGCTTGAAGTGATCCTCCTTTTGTTTATAAACACCGTCTAATAGGTCACTGCTTACGTTACTTGTGGAACCTTTATTGCCCATAAGAACGGGCCACTTTCAGGTCAAAATTGTCCTTTTTAAAGGCAAATCTAAGCATTTCACTGACCCCAAATTAAAGTTCAGGTGGAACTCTTTTGTGAATTTTTTATATGGAGGACATTTGCTTATTTTTGTTCGATGAATTAAGTTCAGACACACTAATAAATTAAAAGGAAAATTTTTGTCATTAGTCGAACGAAGACAGCAATAAAGTGCCACGTTAAGATGTTCTGGTTTACGTCACAAAAGATTGGTGAACATACTTCCTAGATGGCGCTTTTCCATTATTGCCAGATTTTAAACTATTTATATATATATATTATATATTTATATTATATATATATATATATATATATATATATATATATATATATATATATATATATATATATATATATATATATATATATATATATATATATATATATATATATCTATATATCTATATATATAAATATATATATATATATATATATATATATATATATATATATATATATATATATATATATATATATATATATATATATGCATATATATATATATATATATATATATATATATATATATATATATATATATATATATATATATATATAATAATGCACAAGCTTTCATTTGACACCATTCTCGATTACCTAGTAAAAAAAGTTTTTTTTCACTTCCGATTTCACCCCCCCAAAACTAACCCCTTAAGTCAAAATTAAACTTTCAAAAACTACATGGCTCTGATGAGGCCATCAATTTCTATATTATTACCAAATTTCAACCTTCTATGACAAATAGTTTCGGAGAAAATCGGGTGTGACAGACGGATAGACGGACAGACAGAGACCGAAGTGATCTTATAAGTGTTCCGTACGGAACACTAAAAAGTGTAAAAAATGACTGTCTCCCCCCCCCTTATCTTGAAAAATACTGATCAAAAAATTTTGAAAAAATTCTGGAATATTCTCTACAGTGTGTAGATTGACCGAAAATTATCACGAGTGCATTAGGTTTAATAATTTATCTGGTATATAAAAATACAGAAATTTTAAGGTCATCAGTTATCAGTAAAGATCGGAAAAAAACTTTGTTGGAAACTCATTTGGGATGTGTTATGTGAAGTCACTGATCATTTTATACTGCCTTAACAAAAATTTTTATTTTAAAAGCAATCAACATACGGAACACTAATTGCGCGAGTCCAACTTGCCCTTGACCGGTTATTTCATTTTATATGGTTAATGTTTATAGGTGTAACGTAGCAATTACGTCCTTCGAATGCACCCCATTGTTGGTGTCAACACGCTTTAAGAGGAATTCCTTTGTTATGTTCTTTCTGCAATAAATCGCCAGGCAAACTGCGTGATGTGTGAAAATTGTATGAGTGACTATGGTTCGTTTTTAGTGTTCCGAACGAAACACTTATAAGGTCACTTTGGTGTCTCTTTGTCTGTCCATCCTCCACACCCGATTTTCTCCCGAAACTATTTGACGTAGAAAGTTGAAATTTGATATCAATATAGAAATTGATAGCCTCATCAGTGCCGTGTAGTTTTAAAAGTTAAATTTTGACTTAAGGGGTTAGTTTTGGGAGGTGAAATAGGAAGGGAAAAAACATTTTTTTTACTAGGTCATCGAGTGGGATGCCCAATGCAAGCTCGTAAAAACACGAATTCAAAAATATATATAACTTCCCTGTGTATTATTTTGAAAAATCGGTGTCTCTCGAAAAGTACTGATCCAAAAGTTTTGAAAAAAATTATGGAATATTCTCCACGGGGTGTAGATTGAACGAAAATTATCACGAGTTTATTATCTTTAATAATTTACCTGGTATATATAAAAAAAAAATCAAAGTCATCATTTTTCAGTTTCAGTTTTCAGTAAAGTTCAGAAACAAACTTTGTTGAAAACTCATTTGGGGTGTGTTTTGTGAAGTCACTGATCGTTTTATTTCAGAAGCAATCAACGTACGGAACACTAATCGCGCAAGTACAACTTGCACTTGACCGGTTATTTTATATTCTTTGCTGAATTTTTCTACTATTGTTAATTGTTACATTTTTAATTTAAATTTTGATAAGACGTTCTTAAATTCAGAAATGAACTAAATAATTTTGTCGGACAAAAAATAGAAAAATAGTAATAAAAATAAGTAATAATCAATAAGTAGGACCTTAAAAAAAGTATTAGTAATAATATATTTTCTTGCGTTCTCGCTTTGATGGTGATTTCTTATAAAGTTTAAGGTTTTTATTTACACAAAGTGTTTAGTTCTAATTATTAATAAATTTTGTTTTTGAATGGCTTTTAGCTTCACGACATACTGTGTGTTATGTTTCTGAATTTAGGATGCAATACAAACTCTTTTTAGTACGTCTTTCATATTTTTTGTATTTAAGCCGTTTTAAAAAACTGTTCTTTAATGAACTAATTGTTTTGACATAATGACATTGACTGATAAAATAAATTTTTAGTTTTAATTTAGTAGTGAAGTCACCTATTTGCAACTTAGATGTAAAAAATTTGACAGCTGACAACTATTTTTATAGTTTATTCGGAGGATTCAATAAATGACTATCCATAGAATCAACTGTTTATTATGCATTCCGTAGCTTGCTATGCATGTACCCAGTGGCCAAGAGTACATTGAGAATATCGGCCCAGTGCAAGAAGTTCATCGACAAAAATAGACTAAACAAAATTCTTTTCAGGGTTCTACACTGATATACTTAGTCTGAATCAATTAAAATGAATGCTTGAAATAACATTTAATAGCTATTTTTTTTTAAAGAGGAGTAAATTCATTATTACGTTAAACTATTTTGATCGAGCAAATGACAAATATTTGGGACTCTCCTATTTTTTAAAATGAAGTAGTCGACAGTTGTCAAATTACAGAATAGTTTCGTTTATGATGAGGAAGGTGACGAACATTTTCGGTTACGAAAAATGTAATTTTTTATTATATATTATATATATATATATATATATATATATATATATATATATATATATCTATATATCTATATATATAAATATATATATATATATATATATATATATATATATATATATATATATATATATATATATATATCTATATATATATATATACTATATATATATATATATATATATATATATATATATATATATATATATATATATATATATATATATATATATATATATATATATATATATATATATATATATATATGCATATATATATGTATATATATATATATATATATATATATATATATATATATATATATATATATATATATATATATATATATATATATATATATATATATAAAAAAAATTACATTTTTCGTAACCGAAAATGTTCGTCACCTTCCTCATCATAAACGAAACTATTCTGTAATTTGACAACTGTCGACTACTTCATTTTAAAAAATAGGAGAGTCCCAAATATTTGTCATTTGCTCGATCAAAATAGTTTAACGTAATAATGAATTTACTCCTCTTTAAAAAAAAATAGCTATTAAATGTTATTTCAAGCATTCATTTTAATTGATTCAGACTAAGTATATCAGTGTAGAACCCTGAAAAGAATTTTGTTTAGTCTATTTTTGTCGATGAACTTCTTGCACTGGGCCGATATTCTCAATGTACTCTTGGCCACTGGGTACATGCATAGCAAGCTACGGAATGCATAATAAACAGTTGATTCTATGGATAGTCATTTATTGAATCCTCCGAATAAACTATAAAAATAGTTGTCAGCTATCAAATTTTTTACATCTAAGTTGCAAATAGGTGACTTCACTACTAAATTAAAATAAAAATTTATTTTATCAGTCAATGTCATTATGTCAAAACAATTAGTTCATTAAAGAACAGTTTTAAAACGGCTTAAATACAAAAAATATGAAAGACGTACTAAAAAGAGTTTGTATTGCATCCTAAATTCAGAAACATAACACACAGTATGTCGTGAAGCTAAAAGCCATTCAAAAACAAAATTTATTAATAATTAGAACTAAACACTTTGTGTAAATAAAAACCTTAAACTTTATAAGAAATCACCATCAAAGCGAGAACGCAAGAAAATATATTATTACTAATACTTTTTTAAGGTCCTACTTATTGATTATTACTTATTTTTATTACTATTTTTCTATTTTTTGTCCGACAAAATTATTTAGTTCATTTCTGAATTTAAGAACGTCTTATCAAAATTTAAATTAAAAATGTAACAATTAACAATAGTAGAAAAATTCAGCAAAGAATATAAAATAACCGGTCAAGTGCAAGTTGTACTTGCGCGATTAGTGTTCCGTACGTTGATTGCTTCTGAAATAAAACGATCAGTGACTTCACAAAACACACCCCAAATGAGTTTTCAACAAAGTTTGTTTCTGGACTTTACTGAAAACTGAAACTGAAAACTGATGACTTTGAATTTTTTTTTTTATATATACCAGGTAAATTATTAAAGATAATAAACTCGTGATAATTTTCGTTCAATCTACACCCCGTGGAGAATATTCCATAATTTTTTCAAAACTTTTGGATCAGTACTTTTCGAGAGACACCGATTTTTCAAAATAATACACAGGGAAGTTATATATATTTTTGAATTCGTGGTTTTACGAGCTTGCATTGGGCATCCCACTCGATGACCTAGTAAAAAAAATGTTTTTTCCCTTCCTATTTCACCTCCCAAAACTAACCCCTTAAGTCAAAATTTAACTTTTAAAACTACACGGCACTGATGAGGCTATCAATTTCTATATTGATATCAAATTTCAACTTTCTACGTCAAATAGTTTCGGAGAAAATCGGGTGTGGAGGATGGACAGACAAAGAGACACCAAAGTGACCTTATAAGTGTTTCGTTCGGAACACTAAAAACGAACCATAGTCACTCATACAATTTTCACACATCACGCAGTTTGCCTGGCGATTTATTGCAGAAAGAACATAACAAAGGAATTCCTCTTAAAGCGTGTTGACACCAACAATGGGGTGCATTCGAAGGACGTAATTGCTACGTTACACCTATAAACATTAACCATATAAAATGAAATAACCGGTCAAGGGCAAGTTGGACTCGCGCAATTAGTGTTCCGTATGTTGATTGCTTTTAAAATAAAAATTTTTGTTAAGGCAGTATAAAATGATCAGTGACTTCACATAACACATCCCAAATGAGTGTCCAACAAAGTTTTTTTTCCGATCTTTACTGATAACTGATGACCTTAAAATTTCTGTATTTTTATATATCAGATAAATTATTAAACCTAATGCACTCGTGATAATTTTCGGTCAATCTACACACTGTAGAGAATATTCCAGAATTTTTTCAAAATTTTTTGATCAGTATTTTTCAAGATAAGGGGGGAGACAGTCATTTTTTACACTTTTTAGTGTTCCGTACGGAACACTTATAAGATCACTTCGGTCTCTGTCTGTCCGTCTATCCGTCTGTCACACCCGATTTTCTCCGAAACTATTTGTCATAGAAGGTTGAAATTTGGTAATAATATAGAAATTGATGGCCTCATCAGAGCCATGTAGTTTTGAAAGTTTAATTTTGACTTAAGGGGTTAGTTTTGGGGGGGTGAAATCGGAAGTGAAAAAAAAACTTTTTTTACTAGGTAATCGAGAATGGTGTCAAATGAAAGCTTGTGAAAACACGAGTAAATATATATATATATATATATATATATATATATATATATATATATATATATATATATATATATATATACAGTAATACCCCGCTTAGCGCGACCCCCGTTACGCGCGGTTTCACTATAACGCGAATTTCAAATTTCGCGCTCATGTAGTCATTAACTTCTCTATGGTCGCGGGGGGATCCCCGCTTTCTCTGAATATTCTCTTTGAAGAATTGGGAATTCCCTGTCCTTCGACTTTGTTCTATGGGGATTTCCTCGTTCGTTTCGTGTGTTCATTTGTTCCGTAATGTTAGTTCGGTCGGCTGGCAGTTTTGTTTTAATATTTATTGGAGATACATACATACATAATTTAACCCTACGTTAAAAATGCCGCCTGTAAAGAAAAAAGAGCGTAAAAGCGTCACTTTGGAATTGAAGATGAAAGTGTTAAGAAGAATGGAAAATGGAGGCAAAGCAACAATTGTTGGGAGAGATTTTGGACTCTCAGAATCGACTGTGAGAACGATTTATAAAAATCGGGAAAAAATTAAAATCTCCAGCGAAGGTTCAACACCTATAAGTGCAACAAAACTTTCTCGTTCGAGATCATCTATCTTAGAAAGAATGGAGAAATTACTGTCAGTCTGGATCGAAGATTTGAATAAGAAGAACACACCACTAAGTCAAGATCTCATATGCACAAAAGCAAAATCTTTGTATGAGATGCTGAAAACAAAAGAAGGAGAAGGGAGTGCCACTCCGACTTTTGCTGCCAGCAGAGGCTGGTTCCATCGGTTCAAGCAGCGTTCTAATCTTCACAATATCCACATAACAGGCGAGGCGGCCAGCGCGGACATTCAAGCTGCAGCTGAGTTTCCAGACAAGTTTCAAGACTTCGTTAGACGAGAGAAAATTCCTGCTTGTCTCATCTTCAATGTTGATGAGACCGCACTTTACTGGAAAAAAATGCCATCTCGAACATTCATTTCTAAGGAAGAACGTCAAGCCAGTGGTTTCAAAGCTGCGAAAGATCGACTAACACTTCTGCTGGGTGGTAATGCCACTGGTGATTTCAAACTGAAACCTTTACTAGTGTACCATTCAGAAACACCCCGTGCAATGCGAGGCACAGACAAGACAAGTCTACCAGTTGTGTGGCGATCAAACAGAAAGGCGTGGGTTACACGGGAAATTTTTCAAGAATGGTATTCTAATAGTTTTTGCCCATCAGTCAAATCATACTGTGACAGAAATGGGCTTGAACCTAAAGTTATATTACTCTTAGACAATGCCCCAGGACATCCAACCTCACTTGATACGCCCAGAGACTTAAAAGTGTACGTAAAGTTCCTTCCACCAAACACTACGTCAATATTACAACCTATGGACCAGGGAGCAATAGCAAACTTCAAAGCTTATTACCATCGCCGCACTTTTAGCCAACTAATTCATGAAACTGACGGGGAAGGAAGACAGTCTATGCGAGAGTGGTGGAAGTCATACAACATTATGAAGTCTATTCACAACATAGAAGAGGCTTGGAAGGAAGTTAAAATGAGTTGTATGAATGGGGTGTGGCGTAATCTTTGGCCAGATGTAGTGGAAGCACCTAGAAGAATTGTCCAGATGCAGAGACAAGTGCTTGAAGACATTGCTGCAATGATTGAGGGGTCTGAACTTGAAGATGTCACGGTAGAAGATCTCGTAGAAACTTGTAGCAACGCACGACGATCCTATTAGCAATGAAGATCTGATCGAGTTACAGAATAATCCTATCTACGATGAGGAAGAACAAGTAGAAGAGAAAGTTTTATCTTCAGGGGAAATACAAAATGCACTTTCAAAAATTTATTCAGGTTTGGACATATTGCAGAGTATAGACAATAATGATGACCGTGTCTTGACCGTGTGTCAAACAATTAAAAACAGTGTTGGTGTTATGAACGTATTTTACAAGAACGTAAACAAAACGTTACCCAAAAGACAATAGATGTATTTTTCCGTAAAAAATAAGAGTATGTATTGCATAAAGTGTTCTTAGAATTAAAGTGATTGATTAAAATGATTTGTATTTTTTTGTATTAAATTTTGACTATGTTTAATCATAAACCTCGATATACGCGAATTTCAGTTAACGCGATTTTTTTCGGAACGTATCCCTCGCGTAAAGCGGGGTATTACTGTATATATAATGTAATACTTGCGCGCACTTTTTCTTTGTATTATTTTTAAAAAATCGCGAAAAATCGCTGTCCTTATCTCGAAAAGTACTTATCAAAAAATTTTGAAAAAATTCTGGAATATTCTCCACGGGGTGTAGATTGAACGAAAATTATCACGAGTGCATTACCTTTAATAATTTATTTTTTTATTAACTCATTTGGGGTGTGTTTTGTGAAGTCACTGATCATTTTATACCTCTGTAGCAAAATTTTTTATTTGAAAAGCAATCAACGTACGGAACACTAATTGCGCAAGTTCAACTTGCACTTGACCGGTAATTTAAAAATAATACAAAGAGAAGTGTGCGCAAGTATTATATTACATATACATATATTTAAACTCATCTTTTTACAAACTTTCATTTGACACCCCACTCGATAACCTGATAAAAAAAAAATTTCATCGATTTCACTCCCCAAAATTAACCCTGAAGTCAAAACTTAACTTTTAAAACTGCACGGCTATGATGAGGCCATCAATTCCTATATTAGTGTCAAATGTCAACTTTCTATGTCAAATAGTTTCGGAGAAAATCGGGTGTGGCAGGCAGATAGACAGGCGGCGGACACCGAAGTGATATTATAAGTGTTCCGTACGGAACACTAAAAAGTAAAGAGATAGCTCAATCTATTAAAATTTTCCGTCATGTAGTTGAATGTCGAATGTAACCTTTGATAACAGGTGTTATTTAAACGATAACCAACAAAAATTTAAAAAATCTGTTAAGCTTAATACGTACAAAATATAACGTTTTACTTTAATTTAGCAGTGGTGCTTATACCACGTGTTACTAAAAATGTCATTGTTGATTTAAACCCACCTACATAATTGCTCAAAGTTTGCTAGTGAAGTTAACAATATAGATATAACATTCTCGCAGCAGAAGAGTGTTACGACCATATGTTAATTAGCTGATAGAAGATTTATAAACTTCACTTTTTTCTAGAAGATTTGAAAAGTTGATTCATATGTGTCACCGTTTTAGCACAGCGCCATATTCACGAAACAACGGACGTAATTTTGATAATTATTACGTTGCATTTCATATACGAATTATTTTAAAAGCATAGACTTAAAAAAGTGTAAAGTTGGGACATGACGGGGAGATGATTTAGTAGTCTAGGATATAAGTAAAAACTGACAACGTTGGTATTTTCTGATAAACAGAAATACTAAAATTAGGGAATGACATTTTAATTAATCAAAGACTGTATGACAATGATATTTTTACTGGGACTTTTATAATACGATAAATTATATATCTATTATAATTTCTTTAAATATCTATTATTTATTTCTGCCAATTTTTTAACCTTTATATATACCATTAATATTAATATGTGACAAAAGTGATCTAGAATATCATTCTCTCTTTATCAACTTATGGTAAATAATAAGATAGCTACAGAAACGGTTCACAAAGATCACAAAACTTTCTTTATCAAGTTAATTTGACTGACAGGCATGACAGAGAGCCTGTGGTGACAGTTGCAAATTGTAATTTTTTTTTTTCAGGTTATTACTCAAATAATTAATAATTCCAAATAATTTACGAGAGGCCAATGTTTTCTTAATTTATTGTTAATTTTGCAATGTGACTCATTCATTAAACTCAAGATATTTTATAAATCCAGATGGATCAAGCAGAGGTGCAGCAAAATGTCAAAGGTGTGGAAGGTAAATACCTATTTTTTTAATTAGTTATAATTATAAAATATTGATTTTTAATGTATTTTTTAGACCCCATTGGGCAATTACAGGAATTGGAAATGGAAAAGAAGAGGATGATTGAAGAATTCAACAGTCAAAGAGCAAAAATGAAAGAACTGTTTTTACAAAAAGAGTGTAAGCTCAATTTTAACCATTATTTTTACAATATATTTTCTCTTTTTGCTTGATAGGCTTTTATATACTGGAAACAAAAAAAAACACTTTGCAGTTGACTTTGTATAACTTCTAATCTTTAATACAATAATCCGAGACCTGTAGGATCGATTACTAATTATCTGTCAACCTAATGATACAGACCTGGAGTAAATTTCAAAACTTTACAAAGAACTTCAAAAAATGTTTCTAATAATTGTTATATTTTACTTTAAAACCATCATTGTTTCAATCCGAGGCAATAGGGGGTAAAAAAGATTTTTTGTGTGATTTGACCTGAACTGAATTTCTATAAACTGTTTTAGTTTTTGGATAAAATGAAACAACATCTATAGAAATTCGGGTTTCAACATATTAACGAGAACTAGTAAAAAGTTGCAGTAAGTGATGTATTGTTTTGAATAAACAGCTATCAAAAAACTAATTTATCTCTCAGTTGCTAAGCCTCTAAATAAAGTTAATTATATCTGATTTCAATTTATTTATTACTAGTTTTACAGATTGCAAATAAGAGTATTAGTTCCCTTTTGCTTGTCTAGTTGTAAACATTTACTTTTATAAAACATACACAGCAGTAATATTAAAACGTAACAAAATACTGGTTGTAATTATCCCCTGTATACAAGAAATAGTTGAATTTGATATTGAAAAGGATAAATATTTGATTAGTTTCTAGATAGATAAACTTAGAATTATAGTAAGATAGTCTATGTAACTATTTGAATTATTTGGTGGACTCTGTATAAAAAGTTTTTTTATATGGTGAAGTTTTTTCTTTTTTAGCTGACTTGTTAAAAAAAAACAGAAGAAAACAGTATCCTACTTGAAGACATAAAAAAACTTAAAAATGAACTTGATGATGTGAAGAGTCAACTGGTGGTAGATAGTATGAGAGAATCTGACTTCGAAGTTGAAAAAAGGAAAGCTGAGGAAGAAATTGCTTCATTGCAAAGACTAGTTCATGGTTAGTGCATGTTCACTGCATTTTGATAAAGGATTTGAAATCTTTACAATTTTTTTTTAATATATTACATATTTGATAATTTTATTCAAAATAATAACTAAAAAAATTAGCAAAAAACTGTACAATTATATACTCTTATAAATGCAGCATGTCTACAAACTGATAATACCTTAACATGAATGTTTTATTCATTAAATTTGTTTTAAAATATTGTTTTGCTGCTTAGGTGCTTTAAACCATAAAACTAAAATGATGTCAGTGACATATTTTGGCAATGAGAGTGCTGTTTTAATATGGACTTAAAAGGCTTTTTAATAGTTTAAAAATGAAAAATAATTTTGATCTTTATTTGCAAGTTGGCTATTTAATTTTAGAGACAGTGGAAGAATCCAGTTCAACCAGAAGCTTGTATGATCTAGAACTCACCAAACTGCAGTCTTATATTCAAAATTTACAGAACGAGATAGAACGTTTAAAAGTAGAAAATAATCAGTATCAACAACAAACCTCAAGCCAGGTAAAATTTGGCTAATATCACTGGATATATTTTTTAAAATATAATTTATTAGTAGCTTTTATTTTTTATCTGTTTTTTTTCTCCACATCTAGGCTGGAAATCTCAATTGTTGCCATTATTTATGATGAAAAATTTTGGTAGGATTAATAATTGGCAAAACAACTTTTCTTCAGAAGGGACATAGCAAATTAGGGTAAAATGGCTAGATATTAAATGCTTCAACTTATTCTTATTAAAAAATTCTTAGAATTTTACTAGAGCTTATACATGGCAGTATAACAGCATCCCGAAAATCATGGTTCTCAAACTGTGAATAGACAGGAATTTATTTATTTAGATTTATTTCAAATTTAAACTTACAAATTTTTAATCAAAATGGAAGCATTAAAACTAAATATTAAAACAAGTCCTGTGACAATTAAACATAGATCTAATGACTGCTGTTTGCTTGTTTTGAAAAAACACAGCCTTTCGAAATTGGGTTTTATAATTGAGAATGATACTACCAACTTCATTTCTTCAGTTTGGCCTGATAAAGCACCCACAGCAGAAACACCAACTTCCTAAAGATAAGAAGTAGGAATAGGTAATAGTATCCAAAACGCTTTTGCGTCGATAAGAGAATAGTTATGAGACATCTCACTACAGAAATTTATTAAGGATATAACAGTGAATTTTGTTTTTTCTGCGCTACTTGAAAGATCTATCAGTTGTTCTTTTTGCAGGTGCATTTTCACAAGGATTTATAACCCAATTTTAGTCACACAATTTAATGTCTTCTTTTGCAAAAAAGTATTTCCAGAAGTTCTCAAATTTTCTAAAAGACCCTCTATTGTCAGCAGCCACACCTTTTTATGATTCTTCTGCTGGGTAACTCTGGATAAACTCACACCTCAGGAAACATCTCAAGGCAGTTTTCATTCAATTTACTATTCCATGACTAAATTTTTTTAGAAAAAGCATTTCGTTTTCACTATATCAAATATATTTGTATTATTACTATCAAGTTGAAGATTAAGTGCGTTAAATATTTCCAATATGTCTACTAAGTAGGCATGCTTCATTTGATATAAAACTTCATGGAATGGTGCTTTATGCTCATGATCCTTGTCGCTAAAAATATCGCTATTTCTTCGCTTAGTATACGCGCTCTAGCACTGTAACACACCTGTGACACTACAGCCCCTTGGCTTATTATGCCCCCCTTTCTTAGTTACATGAGCGTCGTTCCTTTAAGAAGGTTTATTAGCTTCATTTCAAGCCCTCGTGGTAATTTATCGCTATGATGTAGATCTCCAAACAGTTTATATCAGTTAAAGCCACACATTGATATGAGGTTTCTTCCTCTTCACCACATAGTATGTATGTCGTGGGACCATTGTAAATACTCATTTTCTGTAAATGTTTCCTCAGGTGATAGTGGCTGGTGATCAATCCTACCACTAGTTTGGTCTGGGTCCTTTTTAAACAAAGGACTTCACCACCTATTTTGGCATAACCAAATGCTGGTTCTGGACCCTTATATGGTTTTGTAGCTGCGAATTCGTCCGCTTTTTCGTTACCTTTTATCGCCGAATGGCCTGGAATCCACAGTAGTTCAACCTTGTTGTTTCTGGAAGAAATTAAACGGGTTACATCCATCGAACACTTTTCAAGAGTAGAATAGACTCGAGTTTCCAAGTGTTCTTCGATGTTCAGAATCAAAGTTGCTGGTGAGTTCTGGGTCTCTAATTGGGTGAATATAATCCAACAATTGCAGCTTATGTTTGAGAGCATAGCTTCAAACATTGAAAGAGAATTATAATAAAAATTATTTTTTTGTCGACAAATGTTTTTATTTAATGACCAAGTCTCTTTAGTGAAAATGAGTGGGCATATATTTTTTCTTTATACTAGGTGCCCGCTCCTGCCCCCCCCCAAATAGAGAACCTTTTTAATATACTGATAATTATTAGTGAATCAAATAACAATAGTTAAACTAAAAAAATCAATAGTTGTCTATAGATCTATAGTTATCGACAATTATCGATGTCTTGATACTTATCACTATTTCGATAGTTATTGATATATCGACAGTTGTCGATAGTTATCGATATACCGATAGTCATCACTTATCTCCCAACCTTAGTCCTGAAAACTGGGATGCGATAGAGCATCCAAATCCGTGTAGTTCGAGACATGACATTGGTTTAAAATTTCCTACACGCGAATTACTCTACAGATTTTAATGAAATATATCTTATACAATTACTCATCAGCAAAAATTTAATGTTGTGCCACTATTGTAAAAAAATGTTGAGGTTCATGTAGTTATTGATACTTTTTCATGTGCCTATGATCACATTATGATTTCCAGAATATCATTTGCCAACTGCATGATTGATAATTAACATTAAATGATTTGTATCTTTAATTGATATGAATTTTGGTATTTCTGGTGCAAAAATTATAATTCGTCAACACACTGTATATTGATTTTTCAATTTCACAATATAAAACTTAATAATCAGCTTTTGTTCCACTTTATACAAATAACCTACTTTATTATCACCCTATTTTGCATACAATTATTTTACCCACATGGGTGTATGTGGGCACAAAATTTAGTACCTCGAACTTATCAGTAATGCCAAATATTTTAAAGAATGTCTTTTACCTGCAAACCAAAATGTTACATTTTGTTAGAAACTTAAGGTTTTCAGTTCAGCAGGTATAATTTTTAAAACTGTTTTTAAGTATAATCAGTATTAACTTTTTTTCCCTAGGAACACAGCCTTGCGCCCAGTGTCGTAATAAATGCATTAACAAAAGGTTTGGCGAAAAAAACTTGATGCGTTTGGTGGATCTCAAGATGAAAAACCAGTTGAAAAAGTAAGTATCTACGCCAGTGTTACCTATTATAAATATTTTCTTCTTTCAGTAGACATTTTTTGTAATTAATTTTTTACAAAAATCCTCTGTTAGATAGTTTAGCTCTAACAGCAACAATATTTTTTATGCCCAAGGAGGACTAACTTGTTATTCATAGAATCGGTTCCTGCCAAATCAACGATCCATTTAAAATTTCAGTTAGTGTGGTACAGACAAGTAGAAAACAGTAGAGTGAATAGCAACCCTTACCCTCAAAACGTTGCCTTACTCCACTTAAGTGCAATACTTCTAAGAAAACGGAATGGCCTCCTGTTGTTTTGTAATACAACTCGCCTTGGATGCTTACAAATGCTGCAACTTATAATTTATTAATTTTAATAGCTACTTATATGTGGTTATATATAACTTATTAGAAAATAGATTTAGAAAATATATAGCTATTAATTACAAATATGATATTATTTACTTTCTTCTCTGTTAGTGAAAACTATTCATTTTATTAGTTTATACTTTTAATGATATCGTGAAAGCCAGTAAACCAAGGAAGTTTTTAAATTTTGGAAGTATGACAACACTTTTAATCTTTGACCGATTCGTTAGTTCAGGTTAGTTCCGTCAACCAATTTTCAGGGTAAGTTAAATACGTGATCGCATTTTAATGAAAATATGCAGAGGCTTGGATCTACCCTCTTCTTCTAAATGAAACATTTTGCATACATTTATTTCAGAACGTAGCACTTTTCAATATAAATTCATTTGTTGGATCTAGCATTAACGGTTCACCTCAAATTAAATAAAAATTCTACCTATACCAAACGTATAAGACAGAGATTATAACTGACAATAAATTTTTCCGAATTACTTTATTTTTAATTTTTGCTGTGGAATGTGCTGTACAAAAATATCAATAAATCAAATTTTTAGTCGCAGGAAGATGTTGAGTTATTAAGATCTTTAGTGGATCCACTAGAGGACCAAATAAGAGCTCTTAAGGAAAAACTGAGAGCAACAGACGACCAGCTACAAAAGTGTAAAGAATGTAGACATCTTACAACTGAGGTAAGTTGCCTTAAAACATACAGTATTTTTTTTATAGATTCTAGAATATAATATAAGAATAATAATAGTAAATATATTCACAAACATAAATAATATTCTTTTACTGTATTATTTTGTTTCCTATATCTCATAGTCACATCTCATAATGATTAAAAATCACTAGTCTTTTTTTTTTTTAGTAAATTAGAGTATACATATATACATATGTACATATATACATATATACATATATATAAATATATATATATATATATATATATATATATATATATATATATATATATATATATACACATATATATAAAATAAAGAAAGAAAGCAAAAGTTACCGTATCTAACAAAATTCTTAAATATAAAATTAATTGGGGAACTTGGCAAAGGGCACAACGGATGTTCACACATCACATGTTCATTGGCTAAATGAACATTGTGTGAACATCCGTTGTGCCCTTTGCCAAGTTGCCATATCTAACAAATTTATTTGTTAGATACGGCAACTTTTGCTTTCTTTCTTTATTTTATATATATGTGTGTGTATATATATATATATATATATATATATATATAAATATATATATATATATATATCTATATATATATATATATCTATATATATATATATATATATATACATATATACATATATACATATATACATATATACATATATACATATATACATATATACATATATACATATATACATATATACATATATACATATATACATATATACATATATACATATATACATATATACATATATACATATATACATATATACATATATACATATATACATATATACATATACATATACATATATATATATAAGTATATATATATATATATATATATATATATATAAAATATATATATATATATATATATATATAATATATATATATATATATATATATAATATATATATATATATATATATATATATATATATATATAATATATTATATATATATTTATATATATATATAATTATTTATTTATATATGTATGTTACAATAGAAGTTTTTTTACGGATGGTGGAATGTAATACATTAAAATTCTGGGTTTCAATCCGTTCGTCTAACAATGAATTTGCAACAACGTTTCGCCAAAATCTCATTTGGCATTGTTAAGTGCTCTTGCTGCTGCTGCTACTCGATACTGTGATCTTACTGCTGCTACCGCTCGAAGCTAACGCTTAGCTGTAGCAGACGAGTGGATTGATAAATCTGTATTAAACCGAAGTGAAGGAAGTTCATGGGTACTCTGCACCAGCACGCAAAACTATTTATTACTGGATAAATGCATTTCAATGTGGCCGTTCGAGCACTGTAGATGCTGCACGTTCAGGACGCCCGATTGAGGTTTCTTGTGAAGAAATGGTCAATAAAAGTCATGGTATGGTGCTGGAAGAACCTCACATTAAGGTTCATCAGATTGCTGAGATGGTAGGCATCCCATATGAACGGGTACATAATATTCTGCATGAAGCTCTAAAAATTAAAAAGTTGAGTGCGCGATGGGTGACTTGGACCAAAAATGCACGAAGAAGGACATTTCAAAACAGAGATTGAAAAAGTTACAGCGTAATCCGAAAGACCTCTGGCGCTCGTTTTGTAACTGTAAACGAAACGTGGATCCACCCATTACAGCTAGAATATAATAATAGTATCCACAGAAATATTACATTTACAATAAAAAATAGAACAGTTTTAAGAACTTCTAGACCTAACAATTTCTAATAAAAATATTAAATATGAACTTAAAATCTTTCATAAACCCCATACATCCCCCCATCACATACGCATAAATTAACCGCTCATCATAGTTTCATACATAGATTAATTTCCATACCTCTATTAAATGAAAATTATATTATTAATTTATAACTTAACATAAAGCAGATAGCAGTCGATAATGGTTATAATACAATATTAATTGATAAAATTCTTCAACAACCATATAAAAAAAGCTTTAAATATAGTATATCCGAATGCTAACAACCAAAAATCTAATAATTTTAAAACTATCACAAAGTTTCAAACATGTCAAGACATTTTTGAAAAAGAAAAGACAGCATTGCTTTTAAAACAAGTAATTCATTGCCTAAATACTTTAAAAATATCAAATAAAATTCTAAACGAAAAATACTGGTTTATCAATTAAATTGCGCTTCATGTAACAAAATTCATATTGGATAAACTGGAAGGCCATTTCAAAAATAAGTAAGGAACGTTTTGGAAGTAATGCAAAACATTTAAATATGGAAACTCAAGATGTTGGGTCCAAATTTTTAAAATACTACATTTAGAAAATAAGGCTCGTAAATTAATTCCCCAGGAATTTTTAGAAATAAATAAACTTAAAAACCAAGACAAGGCTAACTATAGGTCAACATTCCTCTTTATTGAACCTTTATCGGTAATAGTATTTTTATACTTTTCATAAAATCATATTTTTTAAGATATGTATAATATTTAATTCCATGCCAAAATCTTTAGTAGTTGTAAGTCACCTGAAGAAGACAGCACAAATTAGAGATTATTACAAATAATTTTGATTAATAAAAATATTTTGTAATACAAACCCAGTAAAATCAACCCTCTTTCAAAAGTGCAATATCATAGCAGCAAAGGTAACATAACATTCACCGTGTTTCCAAATTTGTCTATCAGAACACATGTTTTTTTTACGTCACGTGTAGCCGGATTCACTAAAAAGTTCTAAATGTTGGACCAGTTTTGTTTTTGACAGTGTAATATCTAGTATTATTAACTATCATTCGGGAAAGCAATGGCAAACCACCCGTAGTATCATGTCTAGTAGAGCCTTCTCACTTTGGCAGTTCGGAACCGACATTAAACTGTAGGTCTCCTTTGTCTGTGGAACCCTAAAAAAGATATCAACTATGGACAGAGGCGAAAAGGTCGCCTACGTCCTTATCGGATATGACACTTGAAAAAAAATTAAATATCATAAAATAAACATTTTAGGACAAAAATTTTATATAAAATTGAGAGTTAAGGTTTTGACACAGGTAGGAAATATAACAGTTTAGAATTTTAAAACAATTTTTGTTAGTTTTATCGAAAATAACGAATTTTCTGGCCTTATAACTTTAGACAGCTTACTGGTGCTATTGTCAATATAAACCTTTAATTGCCAAATTAGATGGGTTTTAGCGCATCACGCAGTTATTGATCTGCCATTTCTAAGATTAAGTTTTGTTAATATTTAGCGTTTACTTTTTATTGTGTATACAATGTAGTTAGAATACTAAAAATGTTCTTCTGATGATATTTTTATAGTCACAGCATGAAGTATAAAATCATCTTTCGACACAAAAAAAATATAGCTATGGGAACAAAAACGAAGCCTGTACAAATATAAATTTTATTATATTACAAAATATTGTCTAAAACGATCTGTGCGATAGCTATATTTCGGTTTAGAAAAAAATGTAATTTTTAAAGTTGATGTTAAAAAGGTGAACGAGCTACGTATCATGTTTTCAGTTGTACGGATGCTTTTAGTCCAATATTTTAAATGTATCATATACATGACATCTATGTATGATACATGTAATTTGGATCTCCGGGTGGGGGCTGATTCAGGGCATCAACCTGTTGAAATCACAATTTTAAAATAGATTTTTGCAACATACGAGGTTTTAAACTCGAACATAAATTTAGCGCACCAACACCTGCAATCAAATAAACCTCATGTACTTGCTCTCCGTGAAACCAAGGTCAGTTCATCGACCAGCACAGTCAACTTTCTCTATTCTGGGTACCACTCTCTTGTCAACGAGAGGAGACTCTAGAGCCCCGAAACTTTGATGTTATGTGATTAAAAATGACAACTCAACAAACTACAAGGTTTACCTGCTGTCTCTATCGACTACCAAGTGATACTAACTTAAGAACACTTTTCGCTTCTCTTGCAGATACCATCGATCATTTACAGATTAACTATCCAAATGCCAGAATTGCCAGCCTGGGCGACTTTAATGTCCACAACATCAACTGGCTTAAGTATTCAAATACTACCGTAGAACTAGGTCGTGAAGCTGAATCATTCTCAATCAGTTGTGGCTTAACTCAGCTTATTGACGAACCAACACGGATCCCTGATCGAGACGGGGAGTTCGCCAGTCTTCTTGATCTGTTTTTAACCACCAATCCGGAAATTTACACTGTCACCGTAAATCTGCCGTTAGGTTCCTCCGACGATAAACTGCTTTCGACATCGAGTATCCTGCCAATCAGTAACAGAGAGGCGCCTAAACCGCGCAAAATTTGGCACTACAAATCTGCTAAATGGGAAGAACTCATGGAATATTTTCAAACTTTCCCTTGGTTAGACGCTTGTTTTCGATCCGACGATTCATCTGACTGCTCTAAGGAGGTTTCCGATGTTATTTTGGCTGGTATGGACACTTACATCTCTTTTTCGAAGAAATGTCCTTGCAGCGGGAAGCCTTGACTTGTCCGAAAATACGAAGAAGCTGTTGTTTCTAAACTTCTTACCTACCGACAACGGCGTGAAAATCCTAACGTCTTAAATTGTAACATCTTTGTTCGTGTCCGGAACAGATTCAAAAAATTATCGACGAAACCAAGGAGGCACACCATCAACGAATTTGAAATATAAACTTCCTGCTTGCCTCAACAATTCCAGGTCCTTTTGGTCAGTCGCTAAAGCAGTTGGTCAAAATTTAACCGAATCCACTATACCACCACTCACACGGCTAGATAATTCTGTTGCAAACAACACCTGTTGAGAAAGCGAACTCGTTGACTGAACTCTTTGCTTCACATTCTACTGTTAATTTTTAAGGAAAAACACCACCTACTACTCCCACAGTGCAGTCGAGTATGCCCGATATTGTCTTTAGACTGCGTATCATAAAACGTATTTTAAATGAAACTAGACCCCAAGAAAGTTTCTGGCGCTGACGGAATACCTGCCATAGTACCCAAAAAACTACGCGAGAGAACTAACACCAGTTTTTTGTTGACTTTTCAAACCTATCCTACAGAAAGGGAATATTTCCTTCCTGCTGGAAATACGCCACAGTTCAGCTGATACTAAAAGACCTTGTCAAACAACTACCGACCAGTCTCGTTGCTTTCAGTAATATCGAAAGTCATGGAAAAGGCTATCAATCAGCATCTTCTAAAATATCTTCAGGGATTCAATATTATAGCGACCATTAATATGGCTTTTGTAAACATAGATTAACAGGAGATCTTTTAACTTATGGAACACATGTTTGAAACAACGTATTTTAACACTAT
>CM032455.1:88828445-88838445 GCA_019049505.1 Pachyrhynchus sulphureomaculatus
TTATTTGACATCCCACTCGATAACCTGATAAAAAAAAATTTCATCGATTTCACTCCCCAAAATTAACCCTTAAGTCAAAACTTAACTTTTAAAACTACACGGCTATGATGAGGCCATCAATTCCTATATTAGTGTCAAATGTCAACTTTCTATGTCAAATAGTTTCGGAGAAAATTGGGTGTGGCAGGCAGATAGACAGGCGGACACCAAAGTGATATTATAAGTTCCGTACGGAACACTAAAAAGTAAAGAGATAGCTCAA
Source organism: Pachyrhynchus sulphureomaculatus (assembly GCA_019049505.1). Classification (NCBI taxonomy): domain Eukaryota; kingdom Metazoa; phylum Arthropoda; class Insecta; order Coleoptera; family Curculionidae; genus Pachyrhynchus; species Pachyrhynchus sulphureomaculatus. Next base: position 88,828,708 of record CM032455.1, read on the forward strand.
TCTAATAAAACTTTCCGTCATGTAGCTGAATGTCGAATGTAACCTTTGATAACAGGTGTTATTTAAACGATAAAATTTAAAAAAATCTGTTAAGCTTAATACGTACAAAATATAACGTTTTACTTTAATTTAGCAGTGGTGCTTATACCACGTGTTACTAAAAAATGTCATTGTTGATTTAAAACCCACCTACATAATTGCTCAAAGTTTGCTAGTGAAGTTAACAATATAGATATAACATTCTCGCAGCAGAAGAGTGTTTACGACCATATGTTAATTAGCTGATAGAAGATTTATAAACTTCACTTTTTTCTAGAAGATTTTAAAAGTTGATTCATATGTGTCACCGTTTTAGCACAGCGATATATTCACGAAACAACGGACGTAATTTTGATAATTATTACGTTTGCATTTCATATACGAATTATTTTTCACATTTCACATTTCATTTATTGACAATCTAGTTAGTAACAAGACTATAAACTAATGTACATTGATAGGCTAATCTAATAAACATTTGGGAGCCTAAGATATTTCATTGTATGGACCTAACTACCTAACCTAGGTGTGGACAAACTTAAGATACTTCAACTTAAGATATTTCATGAATATAGCTAAGACTAAGAGCTTAAGATATTTCAACTTAAGATATTTCATTAACATGTACTTAATATTAACTTAAGCTAATCCTGTGGCATCGGGTCGTTGGGCCCTGGTAGGCGTCGGCGGGCATGGCGTGGAGGGGGGCGGTATGTGTTCCTGATTATGGGGTTGACATGGTGGGTGGCTTTATCCAGGAATCTCTGCTGGGAGCTGCTGATGAATTCCCGGATAGTAGGCATTTGGAGGTCCCCCATGGAGTTGGGTGTTTCTGACAAACCATGGGGCGTCGGTGATGATGCGGAGGGCTCTGTTCTGGATGGTCTGGAGGGTGGTGCGGTGGGTACGTGACATCTGGCACCATGCGGGGCAGGAGTAGGTCATTCCTGCTCGGATTATCATTTTGTAGATCGTCAACTTTTTTTCGAGTCGACATTTTCCTGGATTTGAGGAGGGGTACAGCTTGCCGAGGAGTTGGTTTGCTTTCGTGGCGGCGGCAGTGACCTGGTCCTTCCATACTAGCCGCTTGTCGTATTGGAGTCCCAGGTACTTTATGCTGTTTGGCCATCGGAGACGGGTTCCTTGAAGTGTGAGGCTCTCTGGCGGCGGTAGGCGGGCCTTGGCGAACATGATGGCTTGGGTTTTCTCTGAGTTGAGCCGGATTCTCCAGTGTTCGAACCAGGGGACTAGGCTGTTGAGGTGGCGTTGGAGGCGGCCGGTGACGATCCTTGAAGATTTGGTCGTGGCTGTGATGGCGGTGTCATCGGCGTACATGAAAATAGAGGTGTGATCAGTTTTGGGTATATCGGCGGTGAATATATTAAATAAATGGGGGAGAGAACGGAGCCTTGAGGGACTCCGGCTCGTATGGGCTTTACTTTGGAGATGGACTGTTCGACTCTAACCTGAAATGTGCGGTCAAGAAAGGAAGGACAGGGCCAGTCGTGTGAGGTTTACGGGGTAGTTGTAGCGGATGAACTTGAGAATGAGTCCTTCGTGCCATACTCGGTCGAAGGCTTTAGAAATGTCGAGGAAGACAGCTCCAACCTTGTAGTTGCGATTGAAGCTGTCGATGATATTTTGGGAAAGCGCGGTTGTATGGTGAATGGTGCCATGGGAGGGGCGAAAACCAAACGTTCGTATGGGATGATTCCAAGTTCTGATGTTTTGGCTTGGAGGATTTCCAGGATGACTTTCTCAGCCACTTTGCCTAAATAGGGAAGTAGACTGATTGGTCGATAGTTTTTTGCTTCGTGGGAAGGGGTACCGGGTTTTCTGATTAGAATGATCTCAGCGTTCTTCCAGGAGATTGGGAAGTAGTTGAGTCTCAGAATTCCATTGATTATGTTTGTGGTTTCTGTGATTTGTTTTTTTGGGGAAGTTTTTTCAGGGCTTGTGTGTGATCTTGTCGTGCCCTGGGGCTTTTCGAATCGAGTATGAGTTGATGATTGTTTGGGTGGCGGAAGGGGTGGTGAAGTCAAAATTGGGTGGAGGTGGGACCTGCTTGAAAATCTGGATAGTGGAAGCCACCCTTTGGTCACGGGCGGGGTCTGGGAGGACATGGGGATTTGGACGAAACTGATCTTCCAGCATTTCTGCAAAAATATCAGCTTTTTCTTGGGGGGTCACAGCGGTGGTGCCAGCGTGAGAGATTGTGGGTATTGAAGGAGGGGAATCGTTGGAAAGAGCACGGGCCACTTTCCAAAGAGAGTTGTCTTGGGTGCTGAGAGTTTCTAGCTTGGAGTTCCACCTGCTGTTGTGATACTCAAACAGGGTTTGTCTAACATGGGCAGTGGCGCGGTTTGCGAGCCTTTTGAGATTGGGGTCGCCAATACGAATGGCTCTCCTGAGCAGGCGGTTTTTTTTCCCGGATCTGCTCTTTGATATGGGGGGAAGGTTTCCAATGAGTCTTGCGGGTTCGACCCTGGTAACAGTGGCCTGGGCTAGGGCAGTCTGGATGTCGGCTGTCAATTTGTAGACAGCGTTGTCCAGGTCCCTTGTGGTGGTGATAGCGGGAATTGGGGCGGTGTTAGCTAGGAGCCGTTGGAAAGTGCTCCCAGTCTGTGGTGCTGGAGATGACAGTATCGTTAATCCGGTCGGCCGGGTCGCCCAGCGTAAGAATAACTGGTAAGTGGTCTGAGGAGAGCTCATGAAGGACGGAAATGTTATGGTGGAGGTCGACGTTCCTGACCAGGAAGATGTCAAGAAAGTCAGGCCTTCCATGGCCTATGTAGGTTGGCTCGTCTGGAGTGATAATGTTAAAGAGTAGTTGATTCTGGATGACTGCGATATCGCGGCCATTTCCGTTCGTGGCTAGGTTTCCCCAGTGAACGTTTTTGGCGTTGAAATCGCCACCCAGGATTCGACTTTTGGTTATTCGGGCCGAAAAAGGGTTCTGTAGTCTACAGGGTCAATCGGGTGATTGTGCCCGCCTTGTTGATAGACGGACGAAAACTGGATGAAACTATTATTAGCCATGGAAACGGCTATAGTGGTGGCTTCGGTTTGGATTAACCTGAGAGGTGGTGGTTGATAATGATTTATGGATTGTTTGACTAGAATCATGGTCCCCCTAGGGGGGCCCTGATTCTGTCATCCCTGTAGATAATGTAATTGGGAATTTTGAAACGGTGGCAGGGTTTCAGGAATGATTCCTGAATTAGGGCTATGTCGATGTTATGCTCCTCTAGGAAGTGTTGGAGCTCGTGTTTTTTGGTGGCGATGCCATTTGCATTCCAAGTTAGGACCTGTAGAGATCGAGGGCTGATTTTATTTGGGCGTTGAGCCATTTAAGGGTTAGGGAGATTAACAAGGTTCAGGACGGCTGGGTATTGGCTTTGGATCTGAGCCAATTGTTTGAAAAGTTGCTGGAGTGCAGCATTGAAGGTGGTAACCTGTTGGGTTACGATGGGTTCTTGCGAGTTGGAAGAGGCAAGTTTGGAGTTATCCTGCTTGCCCCAGGTGAACTGGTTTTTGGAGGAGGAAGTGGCTTTTTGGTGTTTGGGATGCTTGGGCATCCTCCATAAGATGAGGGGTGAGGACCCTCGCAGTTGGCGCAAGTGGCTGGATCGTCCCTGCTTTTAATGCATGTGGAAGAAAGGTGACCTTGACCACATTTAACGCATTTTGGGGGGCTCTGCATCTGAGGGCGGAGTGCCCGTGGAGTTGGCAGTTAAAGCACTGCGTGCTCCTGCCTTGATTTCTTTGGGTCTCTACTTTAACTCTGACGTTACAGAGATAGTTGAGGGCGAAGATGTTTTTTGTCCTCTTTGGGCATGAGGACCAGGACAATGGCCATTGGATCGCCGGATTTATGGTACCAGCGTATGACTTTTTTAGGATAGTGACCTAAACGATTTAGGTCACTGGTGACTTCTTCGATAGTGGCACCTTCGTTGATGCCACGGATTAGAATGCGGTTTACTTTCTCTTCTTCCAGAGAATATGTGTGGTATGGTTCCTTTTGGTTATCCAGGAACCGGGTGATGTGGCGGAAGTCGTCGATTGTTGGGGGGTGAATACGTACACCTTCGGGCACGGTGACACCGCGTCCGTAGTTGTACTTGCGTTCGTTGAACGCTGAGATTAGGGCGTTGTAACGCTTTTTGTCACGGATGACAATTGGCGGGATTCGTGAAGCGCGTGTGGTTGGTTGTTCAGGGGTGGCAGGGGTAGCAGCTGGAGTCGCTGCGGGCGTTTGAGTTGCCGGAGGAGTGGCAACTGGGCTTGGGGTTGGGTTGACTTTGTTAGGGGGGGTTCTTTTAGGGGGCTTAGGGGTGGAAAATCAGAATCGGAACGAACACTTTTCTTACCCTCTGGTTGTTGTTTGTCCTGACTGAGGTTTGATTTTTTGGAGTTGGACTCCTCATCTGAAGAATTGTTGAAAATCTTTCTTCTCTTTTCCCTTCTGTTTTTGGGAAGCTGGAATTCAGTTTGGGTATCCATTTGACTGTCCGAGTCAGGGATGGTGTCGTTGTCGGTGGTGGCTTCTTCCATAGTATTTTCATTTTCTGATGAATTTCCTTTTTCGGAGTCAGAGTCTAGTCTGTTTATGAATCTTAGAAGCTGACTCTTCAAGTCACTGATCTCTGTCAGTAGCTTGTCGACTGTGGCATCCTTTTTTGTTATTTCTTCTCTTAATAACTTTATTTTTTCTTGGTTGTTTGCCTCTCGAATGGCCGCTTCTTGCTCTTTTTTGTTGAAGTCTTCTTTGAGGAATTGAATGTGTCCTCTTAATTCGTTAATTCACTGAATCCATGGTGGCGTGTTTGTTTGGGAAAACACTAAAGTCTTAATAGTTTTTCAGAAGCACTGATAATCCTTTTAGGAGTTTTTTAATCCCTTTAGAAAGCACTGTTAACTCACTAGGGGGCCCGGTCTTTACACCGGGCTTCGCTTTACGTTTAACTCGACGACGCAGGTAAAGATCTCAACCTTCACGAACCGAGGTCGAGAGAAAACGAATTATTTTAAAAGTATAGACTTAAAAAAGTGTAAAGTTGGGACATGACGGGGAGATGATTTGGTAGTCTAGGATATAAGTAAAAACTGACAACGTTGGCATTTTCTGATAAACAGAAATACTAAAATTAGGGAATGACATTTTAATTAATCAAAGACTGTATGACAATGATATTTTTACTGGGACTTTTATAATACGATAAATTATATATCTATTATAATTTTTTTAAATACCTATTATTTATTTCTGCCAATTTTTTAACCTTTATATATACCATTAATATAAATAGGTGACAAAAGTGATCTAGAATATCATTCTCTCTTTATCAACTTATGGTAAATAATAAGATAGCTACAGAAAACGGTTTCACAAAGATCACAAAAAACTTTCTTTATCAAGTTAATTTGACTGACAGGCATGACAGAGAGCCTGTGGTGACAGTTGCAAATTGTAATTTTTTTTTTTCAGGTTATTACTCAAATAATTAATAATTCCAAATAATTTACGAGAGGCCAATGTTTTCTTAATTTATTGTTAATTTTGCAATGTGACTCATTCATTAAACTCAAAATATTTTATAAATCCAGATGGATCAAGCAGAGGTGCAGCAAAATGTCAAAGGTGTGGAAGGTAAATACCTATTTTTTTAATTAGTTATAATTATAAAATATTGATTTTTAATGTATTTTTAGACCCCATTGGGCAATTACAGGAATTGGAAATGGAAAAGAAGAGGATGATTGAAGAATTCAACAGTCAAAGGGCAAAAATGAAAGAACTGTTTTTACAAAAAGAGTGTAAGCTCAATTTTAACCATTATTTTTACAATATATATATTCTCTTTTTGCTTGATAGGCTTTTATATACTGGAAACAAAAAAAAAAACACTTTGCAGTTGACTTTGTATAACTTCTAATCTTTAATACAATAATGCGAGACCTGTAGGATCGGTTACTAATTATCTGTCAACCTAATGATACAGACCCTGGAGTAAATTTTCAAAACTTTACAAAGAGCTTTAAAAATTTTTTTCTAATAATTGTTATATTTTACTTTAAAACCATCATTGTTTCAATCCGAGGCAATAGGGGGTCAAAAAGATTTTTTGTGTGATTTGACCTGAACTGAATTTCTATAAACTGTTTTACTTTTTGGATAAAATGAAACAACATCTATAGAAATTTGGGTTTCAACATATTAACGAGAACTAGTGAAAAGTTGCAGTAAGTGATGTATTGTTTTGAATAAACAGCGATCAAAAAACTAATTTATTTCTCAGTTGCTAAGCCTCTAAATAAAGTTAATTATATCTGATTTCAATTTATTTATTATTAGTTTTACAGATTGCAAATAAGAGTATTAGTTCCCTTTTGCTTGTCTATTAAATATTGTAATATTAAAACGTAACAAAATACTGGTTGTAATTATCCCCCATATACAAGAAATAGTTGAATTTGATATTGAAAAGGATAAATATTTGATTAGTTTCTAGACAGATAATCTTAGAATTATAGTAAGATAGTCTATGTAACTATTTGAATTATTTGGTGGACTTTGTATAAAAAGTTTTTTTTATATGGTGAAGTTTTTTCTTTTTTAGCTGACTTGTTAAAAAAAACAGAAGAAAACAGTATCCTACTTGAAGACATAAAAAAACTTAAAAATGAACTTGATGATGTGAAGAGTCAACTGGTGGTAGATAGTATGAGAGAATCTGACTTTGAAGTTGAAAAAAGGAAAGCTGAGGAAGAAATTGCTTCATTGCAAAGACTAGTTCATGGTTAGCGCATGTTCACTGCATTTTGATAAGGGATTTGAAATCTTTACAATTTTTTTTAATATATTACATATTTGATAATTTTATTCAAAATAATAACTAAAAAAATCAGCAAAAACTGTACAATTTGCCACTCTTATAAATGCAGCATGTCTACAAACTGATAATACCTTAACATGAATGTTTTATTCATAAATTTGTTTTAAAATATTGTTTTGCTGCTTAGGTGCTTTAAACCATAAACTAAAATGATGCCAGTGACATATTTTGGCAATAAGAGTGCTGTTTTAATATGGACTTAAAGGCTTTTTAATAGTTTAAAAATGAAAAATAATTTTGATCTTTATTTGCAAGTTGGCTATTTAATTTTAGAGACAGTGGAAGAATCCAGTTCAACCAGAAGCTTGTATGATCTAGAAACTCACCCAAACTGCAGTCTTATATTCAAAATTTACAGAACGAGATAGAACGTTTAAAAGTAGAAAATAATCAGTATCAACAACAAACCTCAAGCCAGGTAAAATTTGACTAATATCACTGGATATGTTTTTTAAAATATAAATCATTAGTAGCTTTTATTTTTTATCCATTTTTTCTCCACATCTAGGCTGGAAATCTCAATTGTTGTCATTATTTATGGTGAAAAACTTTGGTAGGATTAATAATTGGCAAAACAACTTTTCTCCAGAAGGGACATACCAAATTAGGGTAAAATGGCTAGATATTAAATGCTTCAACTTATTCTTATTAAAAATTTCTTAGAAATTTACTAGAGCTTATACATGGCAGTATAACAGCATCCCGAAAATCATGGTTCTCAAACTGTGAATAGACAGGAATTTATTTATTTAGATTTATTTCAAATTTAAACTTACAAATTTTTAATTAAAATGGAAGCATTAAAATTAAATATTAAAACAAGTCCTGTGACAATTAAACATAGATCTAATAACTGCTGTGTGCCTGTTTTGAAAAACACAGCCTTTTGAAATTGGCTTTATAATTGAGAGTGATACTACCAACTTCATTTCTTCAGCAGAAACACCAACTTCCTAAAGATAAGAAGTAGGAATAGGTAATAGTATCCAGAACGCTTTTGCCTCGATAAGAGAATAGTTATGAGACATCTCACTGTAGAAAATTGTTAAGGATATAACAGTAAATTTTGTTTTTTCTGCGCTACTTGAAAGATTTATCAGTTGTTCTTTTTGCAGGTGCATTTTCACAAGGATTTATAACCCAATTTTAGTCACACAATTTAATATCTTCTTTTGCAAAAAAGTATTTCCGGAAGTTCTCAAATTTTCTAAAAGACCCTCTATTGTCAGCAGCTACACCTTTTTATGTTTCTTCTGCTGGGTAACTCTGGATAAACTTACACCTCAGGAAATATCTCAAGGCAGTTTTCATTCAATTTACTATACCATGACTAAATTTTTTAGAAAAAGCATTTCGCTTTCACTATATCAAATATATTTGTATTATTACCATCAAGTTGAAGATTAAGTGCGTTAAATATTTTCCAATATGTCTACTAAGGCATGCTTCATTTGATATAAAACTTCATGGAATGGTTCTTCATGCTTATGTTCCTTGTTGCTAAAAATGTCGCTATTTCTTAGTATACGCGCTCTAGCACTGTAACACACCTGTGACATTACAGCCCCTTGGCTTATTATGCCCCCCTTTCTTAGTTTCATGAGCATCATTCCTGTAAGAAGGTTTATTAGCTTCATTCCAAGCCCTCATGTGGTAATTTATCGCTATGATGTAGATCTCCAAACAGTTTATATTAGTTAAAGCCACACATTGATATGAGGTTTCTTCCTCTTCACCACATAGTATGTATGTCGTAGGACCATTGTGGATACTCATTTTCTGTAAATGTTTCGTCAGGTGATAGTGGCTGGTGATCAGTCTCACCACTAGTTTGGTCTGGGTCCTTTTTAAAGAAAGGACTTCACTCCACTGTGCTTCTTCTCTTGCGTTGAGCACCTATTTTGGCATACCAAATGCTGGTTCTGGACCCTTATATCGTTTTGTAGCTGCGAATTCGTCCGCTTTTTTCGTTACCTTTTATCGCCGAATGTCCTGGAATTCACGGTAGTTCAACCTTGTTGTTTCTGGAGGATAGTTCTAACAGGTCACATTTACATCAGCGATTCAAGAACAACGTGAATCGCTTTTTCCGCACTCGTGCCGCTCCTGGAGCGCTTTAGGGACTTCCCTGCAGCACGTGAGCTAGACCCATAAAAAAAAAAAAAAACTACACACCATCGTGATCTTGTAGTTGGCCTGGTAGGCATATAAAGACTAGAGCAGCTTATCTCTGTGAAAGAATATATATGTATTTCTTCTCTTCTCTAATAGCTGTGATGTATAGCCAAAGCACCATCTTTGGTTAAAGGTCTCACGTTTTCCCAAACGAGCCCCTACATTTCATGGAACGTAGTAGAATCTAAATTGAGCTAGATTAATTTTTATTGGTTTGTAATTAAACAAGTATTTAGCTAGTACATTTTTTTTTTCACTTTTATTACTAGATTCTAGATTGAGCTAGATTGATTTATTAGCTATTACATAGCTAAGATGCTATAATTATTATTATTGACTAAGAAAAAACATAAAAATTAAATCTTAAAATGTCAGAGCATAATTAACTTAGCCTAGGTAAGGATTTTATTTTATTTTAAAAACAATCACGGTACGGAATACTAATTGCGCAAGTCCAACTTGCACTTTTATTAATATATAAAATGTTTATCGCTATCTACTATGCGAAATTTCTTCACGCTACCCAAACTTATTACTTATGACAGTAATTTTATAACTACCTGGTACACTACCATAATATTTAGGACTAAAATTATTTAACAATTCACCTCAAAAAATAAAGGCG
>CM032455.1:88845945-88864561 GCA_019049505.1 Pachyrhynchus sulphureomaculatus
TTAAAACTATCACAAAGTTTCAAACAATGTCAAGACATTTTTGAAAAAGAAAAGACAGCATTGGTTTTAAAACAAGTAATTCATTGCCTAAATACTTTAAAAATATCAAACAACAAAACTCCAAACAAAAAATACTGGTTTATCAATTAAATTGCGCTTCATGTAACAAAATTCATATTGGATAAACTGGAAGGCCATTTCAAAAAATAAGTAAGGAACGTTTTGGAAGTTATGCAAAACATTTAAATATGAAAACTCAAAATTTTAAAATACTACATTTGGAAAATAAGGCTCATAAAATTAATTCCCTGGAATTTTTAGAAATAAATAAACCTAAAAACCAAGACATTCTTCCGAGTGGCTAATTATAGGTTCCCCTTTATTGAACCTTTATCGGTAATAGTATTTTTATACTTTTCATAAAATCATATTTAATTCCATACCAAAATCTTTACCTGAAGAGGACAGCACAAATTAGAGATTATTACAAATAATTTTTATTAATAAAAAATATTTTGTAATACAAACCCAGTAAAATCAACCTTCTTTCAAAAGTGCAATATTATAGCAGCAAAGGTAACGTAACATTCACCGTGTTTCCAAATTTGTCTATGAGAAAACATGTTTTTTTACTCATGTATAGTCGGATTCACTAAAAAGATCTAAATGTTGGACCCAGTTTTGTTTTTGACAATGTAATATCTAGTATTATTAAATATCATTCGGGAAAGCAATGGCCAGCCACCCATAGTATCATGTCTAGTAGAGCCTTCTCCCTTTAGCAGTTTGGAACCGACATTAAACTGTAGGTCGCTTTTGTCTGTGGAACACTAAAAAAGGCGTTAACCATGGACAAAGGCGAAAGGCTACGTCCTTATCGGATATGTCACTTCAAAAAAAAAAATTAAATATCATAAAATAAACATTTTATGAGAAAATTTTATATAAAATTGAGAGTTAAGGTTTTGACACAGGTAGGAAATATAACAGTTTAGAATTTTAAGACAATATTTCGTTTTTATTCTGACCTTACAACTTTAGATAGCTACTGGTGCTATTGTTAACATAAATCCTTAATTGCCAAATTAGATGGGTTTTAGCGCATCACGCAGTTATTGATCTGCCATTTCTAAGATTACGTTTTGTTAATATTTGGCGTTTACTTTTTATTATGTATATAATGTTGCTAGAATACTAAAAATGTTCTTCTGATGATATTTTTATAGTCACAGCATGAAGTATAAATTATCTTTCGACACAAAAAATATAGCTATGGGTACAAAAACAAAGCCGTATAAATAGAAATTTTATTATATCACAAAAAATTGTCTATATTTTCTGTGCTACCGTCGAATCGTTAGAATGTGCCCCCTCGAGTTTCTTAGAGATGCCACGTAAGTAGAAGTTGTATTATATGCAAAATAATAGGAAATATTTGAGAAACTTGACGAAGCATATTTTCACGATCTGTGCGACAGCTATATTTCGGTTTAGAAAAAAATGTAATTTTTTAATCATGTTTTCAGTTGTACGGATGCTTTTATTCCAATATTTTAAATGTATCATATACATGACATGATACGTGTAATTTGGATCTCCGGGTGGGGCTGAATCAGGTCATCAACATGCTGAAATCATAACTTTAAAATAGATTTTTGCAACATAGGAGGTTTAAACTCGAACATAAATTCAGTGCACCAACACCTGCAATCAAATAAACCTCATGTACTTCCTCTCTGTGAAACCAAGGTCAGTTCATCGACCAGCACAGTCAACTTTCTCTATCCTGGGTACGACTTCTATTCTCAGTTTAGGCGTAACTTTGGAATCTCTCTCTTTTTGTCAGAACCGACCTCTGTTGTCAACGAGAGGAGACTCTGGAGCACCGAAACTTCGATGTTATGTAATTGAAAATAACAATTCGACAAACCACAAGGTTTATCTGCTGTCTCTATCGACTACCAAGTGATACTAACTTAAGAACACTTTCGCTTCTCTTGCAGACACCATCGATCATTTACTATCCAATTGCCAAAATTGCCATCCTGGGCGACTTTAATGTCCACAACATCAACTGGCTTAAGTATTCAAATACTACTGTCGATCTAGATGGTGAAGCTGAATCATTCTCAATCAGTTGTGGCTTAACTCAGCTTATTGACGAGCCAACACGGATCCCCGATCAAGACGGAGAGTTCGCCAGTCTTCTTGATCTGTTTTTTAAACCACCAAATCCAGAGATTTACACACCGTAAATCTGCCTTTAGGTTCTTCCGACCATAAACTACTTTCGATATCGAGTATCTTGCCAATCAGTGATCGAGAGGCGCCTAAACCGCGCAAAATTTGGCACTACAAATCTGCTAAATGGGAAGAACTCATGGAATATTTTTAAACTTTCCCTTGGTTAGATGCTTGTTTTCGATCCGACGATTCATCTGACTGCTCTAAGGAGGTTTACGATGTTATTTTGGCTGGTATAGACACTTACATTCCTTTTTCGAAGAAATGTCCTTGCAGCGGCAAGCCTTGATTTGACCGAAAATACGAAGAAGCTGTTGTTTCTAAACATCTTACCTACCGACAACGGCGTGAAAATCCTAACGTCGTAAATCGTAACATCTTTGTTCGTGTCCGAAACAGATGCAAAAAAATTATTGACGAAACCAAGGAGGCACACCATCAACGATTTTGAAACAAACTTCCTGCTTGCCTCAACAATTCCAGATCCTTTTGGCCAGTCGCTAAAGCAGTTGGTCAAAATTTAACCGAATCCACTATACCACCACTCACACGGCCAGATAATTATGTTGCAACAACACCTGTTGAGAAAGCAAACTTGTTGGCTGAACTCTTTGCTTCACATTCTACTGTTGATTTTTAAGGAAAAAACACCACCTACTATTCCCACAGTGCAGTCGAGGATGCCCGATATTGTCTTTAGACTGCGTATCATAAAACGTATTTTAATGAAACTAGACACCAAGAAAGTTTCTGGCGCTGACTGAATACCTGCCATAGTACCCAAAAACTGCGCGAGAGAACTAACACCAGTTTTTTGTTGACTTTTCAACCTATCCTACAGAAAGGAAATATTTCCTTCCTGCTGGAAATACGCCACAGTTCAGCCGATACTAAAAAACCTTGCCAAACAACTACCGACCAGTCTCGTTGCTTTCAGTAATATCGAAAGTCATGGAAAAGGCTATCAATCAGCATCTTCTAAAATATCTTCAAGGATTCAATATTATAGCGACCATTAATATGGCTTTTGTAAACATAGATTAACAGAAGATCTTTTAACTTATGGAACACATGTTTGAAACAACGTAATTTAACACTATGGAGAATTTCAAGCGGTTGCTTTTGATATATCCAAGGCATTCGACTGTGTTTGGCACGATGGTGTGTTGGCTAAGCTACGCTCTTCTGTTATGTCTGAAAAGTTCTGTTTATGGCTCTCAAGAGCGTTCTTTATGAGTGGCAATCGACGAATTTCTTTCTAACACCTTCACTGTCAACGCCGAGGTGCCCCAGGGCTCCATACTCTCTCCTCTCTATCTCATTTACATTAATGATCTGCTGGAATCCAATCTACAGCAAAATGCAGTCTAATGTATATCCCTTGACAGTTTTAGAAGTCAATTTTGTGGATAGATTTATTGAATGAATATGGGGGAATATGAGTGGGTGAGTGATGTAATTAGTGAGTGAGCGAGCGAGCCAGTGAGTGAGTGAGTCAGTGACTGAATGTAGAAGTGAGTGAGAAAGTATCTGAAGGAGTTTGTGAGTGACTGACTGTGCGAGCGAGTGAGTGTTTTGTTCAATATTAATAAAAATTAAAAACATTTTTTTAATTTAGGGGTTGCACATATTTATTTTAAATAGCATTTTGCTACGTAGCTTAGTTAAAGGTGGTGTATGCGTGTTTTCTGTTAAACATGAACACTAAAATCTAATATTTTTTTTATTGCATAATTTTAATGCTAGTTTTATATTTTATTTATTAAAATGTATTTTTTTCAATTTAATAGTTTGCTGGTAACTTTGAAATTTGTTTTCTACAAAAATCTCACGGTGGGTGTCTTTTTTTTTATAATTTTTTTGGATTCAGCATAAAAGAATGCTTAAGAAAATACGTATCTCACTTTAAAGAGAGATAATTTTTTGTTTTTTGTATACCTGTGTAATCTACCTCAGGATTACAAGTTCTGATAATCCTTCTTGTCCGATAAAAAAACTCATATTCCGATCGTGTAAAAGAAGCTAGTTAAAAACTATAAGAGCAAAAGTCCTTAGTTAATGACCAACTGGGAAACCAGTAAAGTTATTTTACATTTTTAAATTAATGGTAGGACGACATAGTCACCTAATCCCATTTATACTTTTTATATAACAATTATTTCAACGAGAAAAGGGACAGCTCTATCCACTCTAATTAGATTATTTGTAATTCTGTATAATCGTTATCATTAAGTTACAAACCTAAACTGATAACCTAAATTATTTTATTGTGCCATCTTTTAATTCTTATGACCTTCTTAATTGGGGTTTTATTTACCTATAACATGAATCCAAATATAAAATTTATAGGGTGACACAAAATATTTATTTCTTAATAGATCAAAATATTGTACCTGGTTTGCATAAAAAATGTTAGTGACTTGACATCTTTCTCTTCGCTCAGTTGTTTCATCAATGAAACTATTATTTTTGAGCAATATTGCCGCAGGGAGAAGAGGTGTAATGAATGGGGGGGATATATCGAGTAGAGTATAAGAATTTCTTGTGGTTTTTAGCTGAAAATCATGTTACTATTTTATTATTAACAGAAATATAAATCGGGATATAATTAAAGGATGAAATCGGAAATAAAAATTCCTTACATGCTTTGTCCCTCTAGTTGTTTGTAGTTGGAAAACTAATTTTGAATCTAATTATTTTTAATTAAAATTAATATATAAAAGAATAGTTGGTTGTAGTTGGAAAACTAATTTTGAATCTAATTATTTTTAATTAAAATTAATATATAAAAGAATAAAAAGTTGGGATGCATCATGTTATATGTCATTTTCAGTGTTTCGGAGATGAAATAAATAGTCTGCAGAGACAACTGGGATGGTGACTAATAGCCACTCATCAAGATATTTTTTCATTTGTTCAGAATGACGCAATATTTTTCAATGAATCGGAAACTGAAGACTTTTGAGTATCCTATAAAAATCTAAAGCAAAAATGTGTTGCCAGAAAACGCACCACTCTAATTACAAAAAGTCAGTTTTTAGTTGTTCATATCTCTGACACCACTTCTGTGCAAGTTTTTGTTCAATTAACAGTCATGTAATGTATTGAGTTGTAATACTAGACTAGGATATTCTTTAGTATCAACGAGTTTAATTCAGCATTTACTTTACAACTTGTATTAGTATTTGCGACGAAAATACCAACTTTAGCAACTTTTTACTTGACAGTTACCTGTTAAAAACTCAGTGACAATATAAAAAAAATTCTATGAAAAATTTGATGCATATAAATCAATGAAATATCCTGTCTGTGTATCTTACGTTGAAGTGAGTCAACTCGTCCATTTAGTTCGTAAATAAGATTTTCGTTACCGCTTTATTGCAACTACTTAATTACCATAATATTAATAATTCTATTTTTAAACAAATTAAGAAATAAACCTATTTCCCTGTTTAGTTGAAGTTTGTACGCCTTACTGATAACATTAGAGCATTTAAACAATTTAGCGTATGATTGGTATTTTTGAAAAATGTGTAATAATAGTGATACGAAGACGGCATTTTCCTTTAGATTTTTTAGACTAAGAAAAAATAATAAGGACAAATTGTACAAGCAGATACCCAAACTCAGTGATATTGTAAGTTGATTATAGAATAATCTTTATTAATTTACTGTATGAAAAATAGCATGTGTAGTATTTTTACATGAAATTTCTTTCAAATTATTACACTAGTGTGATAGATACCTGATTGAAAATGCTGACATATTTATAAGTTATTGCATAAAATCCAAATTACTAAACCGAAATTTTGAGGAGATAACTTAAAAGACTTAGAAAGTAAAAATTGTCATTATTTGACATTTTTATACGTCGTTTTTTACGTTTTTTAACACTCAAAATTAACATCACGCTTGGGGAAAATAAAAAAAAAACACTAATTAAAGAACAATAAAATAATCAAAAATAGTTCTGATATTACATCCGTCCATTTTAATGTCAATTGCATTTTGTAAAAATCATCGGAGAGAAATTTTTAACTACGTTTGAAATAAAAAAAAACTCGTTACGGGTAACAGTGTTTCTGTTTCCATCAATTAATTCACGAAATCCGTTAAATTTTAAGTGGTGTCCACTATACCATATGTTCATGCATTTTTAAATGTACATACAATGTCATGAAATAAAATTTTAAAAAAATCGATAAGAAATAACCGTCAAGTGCAAGTTGGACTGCGCAATTAGTGTTTCGTACGTTGATTGCTTTTAAGATAAAAATTTTTGTTATGGAGGTATAAAAATGATCAATGACTTCACAAAACACAAGGCTCTGTTTGGGCCATCAATTCCTATATTTGTGCCAAATTTCAACTTTCTGTGTCAAATAGTGTCGGAGAAAATCGGGTGTGACAGACAGGGGGACAGACACCGAAGTGATCTTATAAATGTTCCGTACGGAACACTAAAAATATCCATTATATATAATAATACTAACGAACTACCTGACAATTTGAAGGCGATACCCTATAATAAAACAATAATACTAAATTAATAACTAATAAAAACAATACTTTATTTGCTTTTAAGGGTGGCATATTTAATATATTTCTGTGCATTACATTGTAAAAGCACTGGCTATTTAATGTATTTCGAAGTCATGTTTTATAATCACTGATATTTCTTCAAATTTGATCTTACAAAACAAACACTTTCGAAAAGATATAGACCAGCTGCAGTCAGAATCAAATGTTCTTTAAATACATTACGGTAACTTTGCCTTCTTTTGGGACTCTTGTAACAAAAACTTCTATGAAAGCCTTTGGTGAACCCCAATACATAATTCTATATCGTAGATGTAAATGAAATGCCCAGAAATGTGAGGGTCTCAAAAAGTAATAACTGCATTGATTAGGAAACCACTTAAGATTATATCAAGAGGAAAGTAGTTTTTTGTACAATTTATTTATGCAAGGGTGGATTGATAAGTCTGATAAATTTCTACAAAATGGCGGGAAATGTTGTTAAGCGGCATGACTGTTGGTAAGCCTGATTCTTGTAACGGTTGTGTTCAAAGTTTCAAATAGATGCGACGCCCCGTTGTTTGGTGGCAGATACGTAAGTAATCGGTGTTATACCTTTCGTAGAAACGGATAAAGCCGAGTATCGTGCAGTGATTTTTATTTTAAAAAAATGTACTGCGGTCCAGATAGACACTGCATTGAAGAAAGCTAATGGGGACTCTGTGCTAGTACTCAAGACTACTTATTCCTGGACAAGTGAATTTAAAGTGGCAGGCACTGGAGTGCTACACGTTCAGGATGTCCGACTGAGGTTTCTTCTGAAGAAATGGTTGATAAAATTCGTGGTATCTTGATGGAAGGTCGTCGCATTAAGCTTCGTGAGATTGCTGGCATGGTAGGTTTATCCTATGAACGGGTGGATAATATATTCTAAAAATGAACAGCTAAGTCTGCGATGGGTACTCCATTTGTTGATTCCAGACCAAGAAAGCACGAGGAAGGGCATTTCAAAATCGTGTTTGGAAATGTTGCAGCGTAACCTGAAGGACTTCTGGCGTCGTTTTGTGAATGAAGACGAAACGTTGATCAACCATTATACTCCGGAGATAAAACGGCAGTGAAAACGGGATTGACGAAGGCGAAAGTGCACCAAAAAAAGCGAAAATAGTTTTATCGGCGGGAAAGCAACTGTTTTTTTTTTTGGACTCACAGGGTATCATCACGATTGTCTATTTGGAAAAGGGTAAAACAGTATCTGGCTCTTATTACGCAACGTTATTAATTCGTGAGCATAGTGAGTTGAAGAACACATCTGCCTTTGCAGCGGCAAAAGTGCACGTGCGGGGATTGGAAATAGTTCCCTACCCACCCTATTCCCCAGATTTGGCCCCAAGTCACTTTTTTTTGTTTCTTAATCTCAAAATTTGCTTTGGTGAAAGAAATTTTCGTCGAATGAAGAGGTCATCCGTGATGTAAACGAGTATTATGAATACAGTTTTTTTTCTTGAAGAAATAAAAAAATGGAATTTCGCTGAACCAAACGTATCGAGGTCAGTGGTGGTTGGGGTGGGAAATAAAGACTTTTCAGCCCACCCTCGTATGACTAGACCAGTCGAAGCGATTATCCATATAATAATAATAAAGAATATATAATACTATACCTATACTCACATATTTATTTGGTATCATCAAATGGTCACTCACAGACATAGAAAACATTCACACTTTTACGTTCTAATTCACCAAATACAGGAAATTACACCCCAACGCATGCAAAGAAAGACTTACCATCGAGAGGAAAGCAGGAGGAAGAGGAATCATAGACATAAGATCACTACACACAAAACAAATATAAGCACTTAGGAAATTTTTCCACCGCAAGCAAACCAGTCTCCACAAAGCAATAGTGAAAGCCGACAAAAACTACACACCTCTCGACTTAACCCGGGCAGACCACCCAGCAGACACACACACAGTCACACCCAATTACAATAGGAAAAGATGAAAACGTGATCAGAAAAAACACTTCACGGAAAACACAGATCCCCGACATAGAACAAAACCACGTAAATAAAAAACAATCATACACCTGGTTACAGGATGGGCAGCTATTCCCTGAAACAGAAGGCTTCTTACTTGACATCCAGGATAAAGTCCAACCAAAAACTACCAAAAAGCATATCATCAAAGACCTAACTATTACAGAAGATAAATGCAGAAAATGTCACCAGCATAAAGAAACGATCGAACACATAACAAGCGGATGTAAAATATTAGCCGAAAGGAATACACAGCCAGACATGACTCAGCGGCAAAAGTGGTTCACCAAGCACTAGCCACAACATACAAACTTAGAAAATACAGATCCCGACTACAGACACACACCAACATCTATACTTGAAAATAAAGATTACAAGCTCTACTGGGACATTAAGTATCCATACAGATAAAAACAGTCATCGCCAGTAGACCCGATATTACTTTCAATACAAAAAAGGAAAAGTCAACATAGCTCTCCCCAACGACACACACATCCAGACGAAATACACAGAAAAATCTCCAATTACACAGACCTTGCAACAGAAATAAAAAGGCTATGGAAATAAGAAAAAGTCATCATTGTCCCCCTCGTCATATCAGCCACAGGCCTTACACCAACAACATTCACATCACGCTTAGTAAATGGGGGGGGGGGGGGGTGATTAAGACTCAACACAAACATACACAAAGACATTCAGAAGTCAATGATTTTGAAAACATGTAACATTGTCAGGTCATTCCTTGATACACAATGGTAAGAGAGTTTGTGCTGAGGGGGGGGGGGGGGGGGGGGGCTTGGCTTAGGCTCGTCAGCGAAACATGGAACCACATCACATCGACCAAATGTGAGAAAGAAGAACGAATATAATATAATAATTTTGAGGATTGGATAAATCACCGACAGTGATGTCTACAATATGAAGATTTACTTAAATGTGAAAAATATAGAATTAAATAAAGAAAACGTTTTGAAAGAGTTACTTAATCAAGATGTTTTACTTAGTATATATCGATGGTCAAAGGGTAAAAAGTTATAACGCATACTTTTTTTTTAATCTGAGTTCTTAATAGATTAGTAAAAGATAATAAAGGCCCGACTAAAGCGACAATGAAAAACACACACAAAGTTTAAACTAATTAGCAAATTTTACTGGCAAGTTTTAATGGAGTTAAATTATTTCCTGCGTTATTCAAATAGATGCTTAAAAGTTGGCAATAATACTCAGTGTTTTTCTTAACCGTATATGACATTGAAGTTTACAAAACTTTAGATTGACGGAATTAACAGAAGTTTTTAAAATTGTGTATATATGTATTGAGGAGTAAGTAAAAAAATAGTTGTTTTTTATATTTCCATGAAATTGATTGCAAAAAGGGCCTAAGCAATTGTTTGAATGAATGAATCTATCTTAGTAAAAGCTAGATTCTAATAAAAAATTTAAGAAAACAAGGAAATCCAATTTTAGTTATAAGTAAAAAAACCTTTATAAATATTTAATCTTCCTTGCTACTACTCCTGATACCAAAAGATTTTATCTAGATATATACCAAATACTCATGTAAAAAGTATTTGGGTACAGTTAATAGATATTAAGAACACGAAAATATATAAATAAAGATAAAAGATAATTAAATGAAGCTCAGATACTTGAAAACTGACTCATAATTGCTTATCATCTGCTGACACGCGCATTAAACCGGGCTAACCGGTCTCATTATGCCTAGTCAAGCCCCTTTGTATTCGTGACTGCCTCTCATCATCCCTATCCAGCTATCAAGAGTAATCAGACTGTGCTGCGCCCAGAAAGGCAGTATCCCGGCGCATTTTTTAATTAGCCTAAATATTACAGATATAAGGCCCAAAAAGTTCTAGACAAGATAAACATATCGCACCCCGGCGGGAATAGAGACACAACTGGAAAATTCCGTATTTCTAAAATAACGCAAATAAGAAAACTATTAAGCTTATATGGGAATAATATAGGCTTCTTTAACCTTTCAGATAAATAAATATTTTGGGTAGTAAACATCATTATATTTTAAAAAATAATTCTATGAATCTGTAAAAACACTAAAGTGACACTGTTCTTGACGTGATGAATAAGAACTAGCCTAAAAGTAAAACTGATACAACTACTCCCTGGCGGATAATTTGTTGATTTACAGGTGTGATATTTTTCAGGCAAGAGGAAACATACCATAAGCGTTTACAAATTCTGAACAAGAATTTGAAAAGCTTCAAAAAAATTTAAGATAACACATGGGCTGAAAAGTCCCGGGCCTAACAAAGAAAATACGGTTTTTTTGGTTCAAAATTAGCTTTATTCATCAACGTAATCTCCATCAAGAGCAACGCAATCATTCCAGCGCCGCTCTAACATTTCAATACCACTTTTGTAGAACGATTTATCTTTTGCCTCAAAATAGGCCTCAGTTTCAGCGATAACCTCTTCATTCGTGCGAAATTTCTTACCGGCGAGCATTTTTTTTCAGGTCTGCGAACAGCCAGTAGTCGCTGGGAGCCAAATCTGGCGAATACGGTGGATGTAGGAGCAATTCGAAGTTCAATTCATGTAGTTTTGCCATTGTTTTGATTGACTTGTGACACGGTGCGTTGTCTTGATGAAACAAAATTTTTTTTCTTTGCCATATGCGTCGTTTCTTTGCAATTTCGGCCTTCAAACGCTCCAATAACGCTATATAATATTCACTGTTTGATGGTATTTCCTTTCTCAAGATAGTCGATGAATATTACACCACGCACATCCCAAAATACCGAGGCCATAACCTTTCCAGCCGATTGTTTGTGCTTTCGGGCGCTTTGGACGAGGTTCACCAGTTGCTGTCCACTCAGATGACGATCGTTTTGATTCCGGAGTGAAGTGATGGATCCATGTTTCATCCATTGTCACATATCGACGCAAAAATTCCGGTTTGTTACGTTTAAAACATGGCCAAACACTGCTCAGAATCATCAACACGTTCTTGTTTTTGATCAACAGTGAGCAAACGCGGCACCCACTTTGAACAGAGCTTTCTCATAGTCAAATGCTCATGCAATATAAAGCCAACACGGTTCTTTTTGATATCTTTACGATGTCAGCTAACTCACGCAACTTCACTTTCGATCATTCAAAACGATTTTATATGGATTTTTTTTTATGTTTTCTGGTGTTACCGCCTCATTTGGACGTCCACTGCGTTCTGCATCATCGGTGTCTCTACGACCACGTTTGAAGTCAGCAAACCAACGTTTTATTGTTGTTTCTGATGGAGCGGAGTCCCCATAACATTTTTCAAGCCATTGCTTCGCTTGAACGGTATTTTTTTTTTTTCCCATCAAGAAGCAGTGTAAAATTAAAAGACGAAATTTGTTTTTGATCCATTGTTTTGAAAATAACGAAAGTAGCGTCACTCTTAGCACAATAACTCACAAACTAATGAATAGAATATCATGAAATTTTAACAGCTGTCTTTGAAGGTTAGTATTAACTGAAAAAAGGTGACTGCAATAAAACTAGCGCCATCTATGTGTTAGGCCCGGGACTTTTCAGCCCATGTGTTATATGTAGTCTTTCCGTAGCTTTTTATATAGCGTACTTTAGGCTACCGCGTAGTCCACCTATGAGTGAATCCGCTACCTCTGCAAGATAAAAATTGTATACTAACAGCCTGTCAAGCAAGAACGTGTTCGCGATAATTCATTTTTGGGCCTACGATAAGATACTAGAGTGACCCTCACAATCGCTGGATGTCAATCCTATTGAAAAACGTTTGGTCTTTTGTAAAGAGAAAGCTCAGAGGAAAGACTTTGAGGACTTTGACTCAGTTGTCTGGCGAGATTCGAAAAATTTGAAGATCATTGCCACGCGAGTATGCAGAAAATCTCGTCGACAGCATGCCTCGAAGATGCCAGGCGATTATTGATGCAGGAGACGATTGGACAACTGACTAAGGTAATTATGGCCGTTGTTAGCACACAATGAATACAGTAAAGGCAACAAATGTTCTTGAAACACATTTTTTTCTAGAATACGAGCGGTCACGATTTTACTTGACAGACTGTAATAACTATTTTTTTATGTTCAGTCATTTAAATTAAACGTGCAAATACGGTGCAACTTGCAAACAGTAATAAATATTAATTTAAGTTATTAAGAGTACGTAAGCTTCGTTATGAATGTTAATCAATTAAATTATGTACTTTATTCAGGAATGAAGGTAATTAAAAAAGAAATATATAGACTACATTTATGTAAAAAAAAAAAAAGAATGCTAATTTCTTCATATATAGCTTTTTTTTGTTATAACCTAGCATTAGTGGTGTAAAATTAGAAATTACAAATATATTGTTTGCATTCTCTAATAGCAAACAACTTCGTTTGCAGTATTGCTCCACGGAAATAGTCACGGGTTTAGTTCTCGGCCTATTTTAGCTTTTGTAGCCATTCTATCTTTTTTATTATTCACCTCATCGCCTCAATAAAAATTAAGCTTTGTATCTTGGAGATGTTGGCGGGAATGCCATATTATCCGTCAACGTTGTCCGTGTGCTAAAATATAAATTTATAGTTCGTGACCTTTTAAGACAACGCAGTAATGCTACAACGGATGTTACTGTATTCCTACAACGTCTACTACCTGTATATAAGCAGCCTGCCTTAACGTTAGTACTCACCGTTCGTAAGCGGTTTACTCATCTAAGTACTGACTGAGATCGATGTAGTTTAACTTTGAGTGTTACCATTTCAATTTCAACATCCCTTTATTATTTCAATGAAAATGTTACAAGGTTTTGTATACGGTTAAAGTTCCACATTACAAATGCGTTAACACACACTCAATTATAGTATACCTTACGGTTGGCTGTTGTTACTACCTGTTGGTATATAAAACTTTATGTACTTGAGAGAAATTAGTTTCACCATTTCCGATAACACTTACATGGTATGTGAGATTTGTTTGTTATGGAAAAGAGATTTATTGGTGTTATTTTTGATGGTGTAGTTTTCCTTTTCTGGTTTCCTGGGAAAAATGATTTACAAAGAACCCAGTTTGACTGAATTGATTGTTACCTGTTCCATCGAAACGTGTCAGGAACAGTTTTTCATGTCTTCTCAGTATTCAGTAGAATACCTATAGAAGTTTTATAAGCAATTTCTTTTGTGAGAAATTCTACAAAATGAAAAGATTATCGAGGATGCTGTGTTTCACACTTTCTGAGACTTCTAAGAAGCATTCGCCAAGTTATGAGATGAAACTTAGAAGTTAGGAAACATTTGTGTCGTTTGTAATGGGAATTTATCCAAAGAAGCTCAAGCAAGGATATGTCAGAGAAATCTATAAAAAGAAAAAAGGAAGTTAAAATTATAGGCTCATTAACCCTGCTGTCGAATGTCAACAAAGGTAATAGAAAAATCCATGTATGATAGGTTAGTATTCTACCTAGAACCTATTTTAACAGTGGTACAAAGTGGTTTTAAAGGAGAAAAACGTACATTGCGTGCAGTTTAATCAAGCGCTAAAACTAATCTTACAATTCCTAAATGAGAAAAAGAGAAACTGTGATGCTAAGCTTGGACCTTTCCAAAGCCTTTGATTTGATAGATTACAAAGTTTTGGGTAACAAGCTTTACATGTATGAGATACGAAGTGTATCACTGAGTGTAATAAAATCTTATCTTAAAAATGGAAAGCAAGTAGTGGAGCCGGATGAAAGTAGAGTAACCATCAAATCTGATACACTGAACGTGCAAAAAAGGGTTCCACAGGCTTCCATCCTGGGTCTTCTTCTGTGCATTTTGTATGTTAATCAGTTACTTAATGTCTTAAATCAAAATATAGTACTCTCCGCTGTTAACATCTTCCCAATTATATGTAAGTGAAAAACTGAGCATGAATGTAAAGTAAGAAGAAACGAGAGCATGATAGAAACTCCAAGAATGTTTATAAAAAATTACTTGCTTCGCTTCTAAATGTTGATAAAACTCAATTTGTAAATTTCAGTAGGAGAAATGACATCAATAAGTTTCACTTTGAATTCGATTATAAAACATTACAGGCAAGGAACTCTCTATCGTTTCCAGGTGTGACAATCTACAGCAGATTGGATTGGAGAGATTACCCAGAACAACTGTGTGTATCTCTAGCAAAGTACAATTAGGCTCTAAAGTCTTGTTTTCCTGTACGAGCGAGGGAGACTGCCTTGATGGCATTTCATGCCTTTGTTGCAGTCGGGTAACACATCTCATATAAATAGGTCTTAATAATCTAAAAGAAATCACTAAGGAGTATGTGTGGTCTTCGTCCTAGAGATAGTTTTGTAGGATGGTATTTATCAGAAATAAAGTTTTAACAGTTGTATGCATGTATATCTTGGAATCATGTTTTTTATTAAAAAAAAGCCAGATTTATTCTTAGATTTTCCTTAACTCACCATTACAACACCAGAAATCTAAATAATTTTCAGTACTTGATTAACAAATCAATATCTGCAAAAAACGTTTAAATATTCCGTACAGAAATTATGGAACAAACTACGAATTCAGGTACGTAATCTACTCCTTAGTCTGCTTAAAAAACATCTCCAGAGTATATTACACAGTTGACGAGTTTAATGAGGATGTGATAGGTTAATCTGTGATATGTTTGATATTTTAGGTATTGCAATTTGTATGTTGATGAAGACAAAGACATTCGAATCACCGTCAATTTGTTACTAGCATCAGACAGCTGAAGTACGGTTGGAGCATCAGCTATCAGATGAAATTAAAATCAGTCGGGAAGTGCGTCAGGGTTTCTATTCTATTACCTTTGTTGTTCCACCTCTATTCGGGAGGTGATAGTCACTCTGAACATAAAAAACTTCAGATACGCCGATGATACATTAATTAATCACTAATAACGGAAAAGATTACAAAAACTTATGGATAAATAACTTTACACAGTTTGGTTTAAGACTGGATTGCAAATAAAACAAAATATATGATTATAAGCAAAGAATCTAATATTGAAGGTGGCGGTATACAGTCAGTGGCACAAAGATAGAGAGAGTTGATAAATTGATGTATCTGGGTAACAATATCAACGACCACTGAGACCCGACTGCAAACCAAAATTCGAATAACGAATGCCCGAGCCTCATTTACGAATGACAAAAAATCTTAACCAGTCCACCACCTATCATTGAAACTACGGATGAAAATTGTAGGCTGCTATATCTTTCCGGTTCTCCTGTACGGCATGAAGTGTGGACGCTAACTGAAGCAATGCTTTAAACGTCTGGGGGCGTTGGGTGTATCGACGACTGCTGAAAATCAGTTGGATGGACAGAATTAATAATACCAGCATTCTCACTTTCATGGACAATGACTTAGAGTGGTCACGACCATCAAGCGACGCAAATTAGAATATTTTGGCCCCACTAGGGAGAAGGGAGAACATTATCGTTAAAAAAATTTGAGGCAGTGGTACGGAAAGTCTACAGTCCAACTATTCCGAGCAGCTGTCAATAAAACGATCATCATCAACATGGTAGCCAACATGATAACCAACAATCGTTGAACGGTCATGGTACCCGAAGAAGGAGATGTTGATGAAAAAGTTATATACAATATTGTACTTATATTTTAGCTGTTTATCAAAAAATATTCTATTGTATTTTAAATTTAATTTTGATATGTACTACACGTATGTCCATTTTTGGGTTTTTGTAAACAAATAAAATTTCTATATTCTATAATATCTACAGCAGAAAGTGGTACATTTTGTTGTTGTTTTTTTTATTGAATTGGTAGGTAGTTAAATGTTTTTAAGATTTCATTGTACTGTTTTAAAATATGTTACCATAATGTTTAATTTTAGCCCAAAAAAACCAACGACCAAACTTTAGAAAAAATTAACCTACAAAACACAAACATCAACGAATACCTCATTCGAAATGCAAAAGAATGAAAACTTAATCTGTGATATGTGTAGTAACTACGAGGCACAATTGGTAAAAGAACAGCAGACGGTCAGTGAATTAATGGCTACAGTTCAGGCTGCTGAAAAGGCCGCTGAAAGACATAAAGACGACTTGGAAAAAGAGCTTGGATTTCGGTAAGGATAGTATTATGTTACCAGGTGTAGAAGTATGAAATGCGAATTTTTTTTCTAAAAAAAACATGTTAAATTCGGAAGAATGATAAAAAATGTGCTTTATTCAAAGTATGCTTCATCGCTTGTTATACATTTTTCCCATCTTTCGGGCAATTAGTGAATACCACGCCAGTAAAAATCTTTCCCTTTTGCTACGAACATTTTTTCATCACATCTTCGTACGAACCAAAGCGCTGTTCAGCAAGTGCGTGACCCTATCGATGCAAACACGTGATAATCGGAAGGAGCCAAGTCTGGTGAGTAAGCCGCATGGGGGTGGAACTTCCCAGCTGAGTGCTTCCAACGGGTCGCGAACTGGTTTTGTCGTATGTGATGGAGCATTGTCATGAAGAAAAATGACTTTGTGTTGCCTCTTTCGGTATTCTGGCCTTTTTCAAGCAGCGGTTCAAATAGGTCAATTGTTGTTGGTAACGTTTAGTATTAACCGTTTCCCCCCTTTCCCCCTTTTAACAGCTCATAGTAGACCACGCCCCTCTGGTCCCACCAAACACAGAGCATCGTCTTCGTTTTTGCCTGTCGTTCAACTCGTGGTACCCATCTACCGGCTTCTGAATCTTTCCCATCTCTCGCAGCCGATTGGAAACAGCTTGTTGATTAACGCCAAATTGCTCGGCGAGTTGTTTTTGTGTTTGCGAATCATCTTCGTCCAACAATGCTTGCAATTCCACATCTTACGTATTTTTTTGGCGGTTTTTCCACGTTCCTTGTCTGCAACATCGAAGGTCACCACTTTTGAAACGCCGAAACCATCGTTCACATGTATCTTGCGATGGAGCATGTTCACCATAAGCTTCTCGAAGTAATCGGTATGATTCAACAGCAGTTTTCTTCAAATGAAAACAAAAATTAATGCTGTCCGCGAATGCTCTTTGTTCGGTATACATTTTGACATATTGAACACAACACAAACACTATGCACACACTTTTTTCAATTTATCACTCGTGCGCGTCTGACACTTGTTAATGACACAACAAAATGGCGCAGTGGTCAAATCTTTATAGCACAAACTGCATTGGGTGCACCATCTGCTGTCTGAAATCCGCATTTCATATTTGTACACCTGGTAAACTTATATTGCTGTTTTTTAAATATATAAAAATACTTAATGTTATTGGTACATTTGCCACATTTTTATTTTATGCGGTTGCCGAAAATGCTACCTCCCGTAGATCTTAGGAATGCTTATTTCTAAGTAGTTTGAAACTTTGTATGGATTGTACAAGGAATTATACAAGGAATATTGAATACACTCGTAGTTTTGTATAGATATGGACCAAAAATTCTTGAATCGGGAGTAGAATGTGCAATAAAGAATATGCAGAGTTGTAGAAACCCAGGTCACAATGATATTTATACAAAAATTTAAAAACAGGTCGATGTACAACAACTTACTTACGCGTTCAACGTGATATACTATTTGGAGAAAATACCGCCTGATTAACTAAACTACTATTTTTAAGATAATAGATCCAAGAATTTCGAGGACTACAGGCTTATAAACCTGATAACGGTTAGGATTATATAAACATTGTGAAAATATGAGTGGTACGGGACTTGGCACTAGGGAAGCACTAAAATTATTGGTAGTGAATTACTAGGACCAACGGCAAGAAAGTATTTTATCTATTTTATTGATTATCAGAGAGTTTTTGT
>CM032455.1:88872161-89013884 GCA_019049505.1 Pachyrhynchus sulphureomaculatus
ATACTTCCAGCTTCTTTTTCTTATTACGTTCTTATACACAACCGATTTTTTATCTCCAGTTGACTTGATCCAAAAAAGGTTCGTTTTGTTGACGGGCGAGAAGAGAAATGGCTGTAGAAACACGGTTCGGTTTGTTCCGTCCTGTCAAAACGTGCGGAACCCATATATCGAGTTTCGAAGTGTATCCAAGTTGTTTTAAATGACGAAAAGCAGTAGCATTGTCAGCATTTAGTCTCTCAGCAATCTCTTCAGTGGTAATTCGTGGATTATTATTCACTAAGTCACGGATAAAGTCATTATCAATGCCGGAAGATCGCCCAGAGCGAAGTTTATCGTTTAAATTGAAGTCGCCATTTCGAAATCGACCAAACCACTTTTTAACTGTCCTAAGGGCAGGAGCACGATCCAAATAAACGTTTCGAATATTGTTTGTTGCAGTTTCAAACACTCACTCCCTTTTTAAATTCATATGACGAAAATGTAACATTTCATTTTGAATATGAACCTTGCATACAAATTCATTCAAATAAGTTTTTTTAAGTTATGTTAACCCACGACGCATTTAGAAAACTGTCAGTTAATAATAGGATTATAAAAGAAACATCAGCACAGCCAAAAGGGTATGCTTCTGCAATCTGAAAATTGGGCATGAACTTTTGCAATCCCCAAAAATGAAAAATTTAGTTAAATCTATAACATTAGCTTGTCAACCTAAAATTATTAAATATATATTTTTAGTGTTCCGTATGAAACACTTATAAGATGACTTCGGTGTCTGTCCGTCCGTCTGTCTGTCCATCTGTCTGTCCATCTGTCTGTCCGTCTGTCACACCTGATTTTCTCCGAAAACTATTTGACATAGAAAGTTGAAATTTGGTACTAATATAGGAA
The DNA here is from genome assembly GCA_019049505.1 of Pachyrhynchus sulphureomaculatus. Classification (NCBI taxonomy): domain Eukaryota; kingdom Metazoa; phylum Arthropoda; class Insecta; order Coleoptera; family Curculionidae; genus Pachyrhynchus; species Pachyrhynchus sulphureomaculatus. Next base: position 88,873,053 of record CM032455.1, read on the forward strand.
TTGATGGCCTCATCAGAGCCGTGTAGTTTTGAAAGTTAAATTTTCACTTAAGGGGTTAGTTTTGGGGAATGAAATCGGAAGTGAAAAAAATTTTTTTACTAGGTCATCGAGTGGGTCAAATGAAAGCTTGTAAAAACACGAGTAAGAAATATATATAATGTAATACTTACGCACACTATTCTTTGTATTATTTTTAAAAAATCGCACAAAATCGCTGTCCACCCCCTTATCTCGAAAAGTGCTGATCAAAAAATTTTGAAAAAATTCTGGAATATTCTCTATGGGGTGTAGATTGAATGAAAATTATCACAAGTGCATTACCTTTAATAATTTATCTGGTATATAAAAAAACAAGAATTTCAAGGTCATCAGTTTTCAGTAAAGATTGGAAACAAACTTTGTTGAGAACTCATTTGGGGTGTGTTTTGTGAAGTCACTGATCGTTTTATACCTCCGTAACAAAATTTTTTATTTTAAAAGCAGTCAACGTACAGAACACTAATTGCGCAAGTTTAACTTGCACTTGACTGGTTATTTCATCTACATAAAGATTCTTGGAATAACAGCTTTGTAGAATTTCATTCAGTAAATCTTGGTAATAATCTCAATAAGTCTTGGTAATATTAAGAGTACATTTTGCTATTTGTAAATATTCACTAATAAAAATAAAAGCTCGTAATACATATGCCTAATGATTTTAAAATTGAGCCCTCTGATAATCATGTTGTTGAACACAAATGGTTATACCTGGAAGCTTTGCAGCTAATATCGGTATTTTTTATCCACTGGTTTTGATCTTCTGTATAGGACACTCGAGTGGTAAAGCATGCTAGTAGAGCCTCCATTCATTCTATTTAAAATTTAAATGAATCACTTAAACTATATATATATATATATATATATATATATATATATATATATATATATATATATATATATATATATTAATAAAAAGAAAATTTATTTATATTACCCTTTTAGGTGGAGAGAATCAACGCTAACCCTCCCCTACGAATCCAGTAAGACAGCTTGGCCCGTATCGCAACTAGAATCATATTTTTTACCAGAGTTCCCTGTAAGTGATTCACACAAAGACAATAAATACGAAACACTTGAAAAAATAAGCAAGGGAGCGTTTGGAAATATCTACAGGATAAGAGATTTGGAAAAGAATGAAATATTTGCTTTAAAGGTTCTTTCCAAATCAAAGGTAAGAATAAATTAAAATCAATAATAAAAAATGGGACAAAGTCTAGTTTTTAGCAGTTTTGGACTGTTCTCTCATCCATCAATTCCTCTCTCTCGCTTCTCAGCTGAGCTAGGATTGACGGAGATAAAGAACAAAACTTAAAGTTCTTATCGCAGTACTAGCGGAAAGAATAAGATACAACATTATGCACCTCTGGCTGTTGTAAGCCTAACTTTGAAGCCATACCTGCCTTCTGTCGGGAGTTGTTTAAGGCCACAGACCGATAAAGGATGGACTTTGTCAAAGTTTAGTGGTTTATACTGATTTTTTATATACTTGAAGTAGAACCCTATAAAGCACTGCCAAGCAGTAATTATTAACAATTTATTTAATTTACTTAAGAATAAATAAATCTTTTTTTTTAAGCCAAGACACTGAAATAAGTTATCTGACTTGTTTGTTATAACAAAAAAAAAATTACATATAAAAAAATTATAGTATATTTAGGTCAAGAAAATATTTACACCTAGAACTTAATCTTCCATTTAATTATCCCAGTTTTGGTGAAGGTGTAATATTTTTTATATCAGCCAACCAAAGCTTACAATTTAAGTCAATCTTAGGAAATTCAACCTCTGTTGAAGTGTGCTAGAATCCAATATATCGGTAAAAGGTACATTAACAATACGTGTGTTTGTTGTGTTTTTTTTTTATTTACATTGTTAAATATTATTGCTTTATACGGTCTTATTAAACACTTTGTGTTGGGCTCAGTTATAAATAAATGAAGTCGTAAAAAATTTTAATGTCGTGGAAATTCAAATATACAGTCTGTCGAGTAAAAACGTGACTGCTCGTATTCTTAAACAAATGTGTTTCGAGACAATTTTTTGCCATCAATGTATTCTTTGCTGTGCTAACAACGGCACAATTACTTTAGTAAGTTGTCCAATCGCCTCCTGTATCAATAATCGGCTAGCATTTTCGAGGCATGTTATCGACGAGATTTTTCTGCATACTCGTGCGGCAATGATTTTGAAATTTTTAGAATTTTGCAAGACTACTTAGTCAAAGTTCTCGGAGTCTTTCGCCTGAGGGTTGGCGTCCGGCGATTGTGAAGGCCACTCTAGTATCTTATCGTGGGCCCAAGCGAGCCGCTTCACGACGTGATTTTCGCCCAGCAAAGGTTTCTTCAACGTGCTTCGAAATTTGGCATCGTGAGTACAAAGATGTTGTCGAATGGTCTCATGGGAGACATTCACACCCAATTTTCTTAATTTTGCCGCTCCTTGGCGCAGCGTCAATTTCGGGTCCCGTGGAACCAAGACACGATCGATTCATTTTTCGACTTTCGAAGTAACTTTGCCTACCGAGTCACGTTTTAGCATTTTTCGTCTCGTTAAAAAGATTTACCCACTTCATAAACGATACTGACTTTTTAATGTATTTAGCGGTCGCGGAATGTGTCATTTTCGGTGCCTTTGGATGGGAACAAAGAAAGATTGCCTCGAACCGACGGGTAAACAAGTGACTCGTTTTGGATTTTACGTGATTTCGGCGAAAGTTCGGAATCGACTGATATTTTTACTAAAATGTGTCGTAGACAAAGGTTCCCCCTACTGATTTTTTATTGAATCGGTAGAATCGCATCTACCAAAAATGAATTATCGCGAACACGTTCTTACTTGACAGACTGTAGTTCTGACCAATTGACTATAGCCTGTTTTAAAACTAAAACATACATACTCAATCCAAATATAGTTTTTCTGCGAAATATATTTTACTTCTTATTTCTTTGACTAAGAAAATTGTGGACTTGTAGTTTAAAAGTTATATTACTTATCTTTTATAGGTTTACTTTGTAAAAAAAGCTTAAAAATAATTATTCACAAAAAATATTTCTTTAGATGACGGTTTCGTTATTAGAACCTTTAGTAATTCTATTTTAAATATATGACATGCTATTTGTGAAACTGTATCCATCGCATTTCATAGAACACTTACACACTTAACCCCTTATATGTTTGACCATAAGTAATTATTAATAATGAAAAATAATATGTACAACATAAGCCCTCTAACACTCTCTTCCATCCCTTTAACCTCTAGTTAAACTATAAATAATTATTCTTTAAACTTTCTCAACAACCTAAACCAAAAACCAAGAAAAATTCTCATAATTTATTTATGAGCTCTTGGTGGGAAAGCTTCGGTGGATCAAGAGTTTTTTGACAGAACGTAGCCAGTGTATACGTATTTTAAATCATATTTCAAGAAACATATCGGTATGTTCAGGTGTCCCGCAGGGTTCACACTGTGGGCCTCTCCTTTTTAATATGTTCATTAATGATATTGGTGAGATGTTCAACCATTCTGAATATATTTTATTCGCGGATGACCTCAAATTGTATAGAGGAATAGAAAGTGTAAACGATGTTACGCGTCTGCAGGAAGATCTGAATCGACTCTATCACTGGTCAGAAAGAAACGGCTTAAGTCTAAATGTTAAAAAATGTTTCTGCATTTTCTTTGGTAGGAAGCGGAATATTGAGCGTTATTGGTATAGTTTGAACGGCGCCCTGCTCGAGTCGGCGTCGGAGAATCGTGATTTGGGTGTGCTTTTGGACAGTCAACTTAATTTTCGTGGCCATATTAATAATATTCTGAGACTGGGTCTCAGAAATCTTGGTTTTGTTACCAGATATAGTAAGCAATTGTCGGCTAGTACGTTTAGAGTGTTGTATTTTTCAATGATCCGCTCTGGTTTTGAGTATGCTTGGGTAGCGTGGTCACCATCTTACCAGTGCCATATTGCTGAGGTTGAGTCAGTGCAGCGTAGATTTCTACGAACTTTAGCTTTTAAAGCTGGAATAAATATAAGGATGCAAGTTTTCATATTGACTATGGGGTGATTATGAACGCTTTTGGTGTGGCTACTTTGGAGAAGCGTAGGGATCTTACAGATGTTTTATTCCTATATAAACTCCTGAATGGCTTTGTTTCCTGTCCACCACTTTTGGAGAGCGTCCAACTTAATACTATTCACAGGACTCGTGGCAGTGTACTGCTCAGTATTCCGTTTCACAGTGCTAATTATGGCTATTACAGTCCTCTCACGAGAATGTGCCGATTATCTAATACATACAGCCTTGATCCCTTCAAATGTTAGCGAATTTAAAACGCTTGTAAGCGCGATCGGGACCTGAGATGTTAAACTGTTGTAATGCGTGTTTTTTTTCTCCCTTTTCACGTTATGAATTGTGTTTAAACATTATTTTGTTTTTATATTACTATTGTAATTTTGTTTTTATATTACTATTATAATTGGCTTGTCCGTAAAATTAAATAAATAAATAATTTAATGTAACTATACAAAATTTATCGACACCCGCTCCTTTCACCTTTATCCCCAAAGCAATATTGCTCAAAAATTCTCGGTTCCATTCTTACCTCAATTATTATATATTCACTTAATTTCAAATCAAAACTTCATCTGGTTCGTGAATTATTGTACCAACATAGACTAATAGACAGACCGACGAAAAACGAGGTTTTTTTGTAATTTAGGAACCTTGTAACATAAAGGAATACAAAAATCTCGGAATGTGAGTTTTTCACCAATACAATACTTCCGTTTAGCAAGAGAAGTAAAACAGTTCCTAAAGGCGCGTAAAACGCATTTAAAATTGATTTATATCTTACTGGAAACTTCCTTTTTTTCTCATGTAAAGACGGAATGAAGAAAATAAAAAGGTACTTTAGAAAATGTCAAAAATTAGTTTTTAAAAAACATTTCTTACTTAAAATAAAATTTAATTGACTGTATGGTAGGAAAAAATTGAATATGAAATAGACGTCAAATAGGTTCAATGCTCAAAATCGGATCATGACTAGTTAAACATAACACATGGGCTGAAAAGTCCCGGGCCTAACAAAGAAAACACGGTTTTTTTGGTTCAAAATTAGCTTTATTCATCAACGTAATCTCCACCAAGAGCAACGCAATCATTCCAGCACCGCTCTAACAATGGCCAAACACTGCTCAGAATCATCAACACGTTCTTGTTTTTGATAAACAGTGAGCAAACGCGGCACCCACTTTGAACAGAGCTTTCTCATAGTCAAATGCTCATGCAATATAAAGCCAACACGTTCTTTTGATATCTTTACGATGTCAGCTAACTCACGCAACTTCACTTTTCGATCATTCAAAACGATTTTATGGATTTTTTTGATGTTTTCTGGTGTTACCGCCTCATTTGGACGTCCACTGCGTTCTGCATCATCGGGTGTCTCTACGACCACGTTTGAAGTCAGCAAACCAACGTTTTATTGTTGTTTCTGATGGAGCGGAGTCCCCATAACACTTTTCAAGCCATTGCTTCGCTTGAACGGTATTTTTTCCCATCAAGAAGCAGTGTAAAATTAAAACACGAAATTGTTTTTGATCCATTGTTTTGAAAATAACAAAAGTAGCGTCACTCTTAGCACAATAACTCACAAACTAATGAATAGAATATCATGAAATTTTAACAGCTGTCTTTTGAAGGTTAGTATTAACTGAAAAAAAGGTGACTGCAATAAAACTAGCGCCATCTATGTGTTAGGCCCGGGACTTTTCAGCCCATGTGTTACTTAAAACTTAAACCATATTTCAATGCGTTGGATCATTAACTAAACATTTCTATATTTTTAGGTTATCGAAGATAATTGCGTTAAACAAGTTAAAGAAGAAGTGCAAATACAGAGAGCCTGTGGACATCACCCATTTATAGTATCCTGCCCTCTTAATTGGCAAAGTAGGAAACATCTTTACATTGGTAAGTCCATTAGTTTATTTGGCATAAGTTTTTATTTAAATAACCACCCAGTTTTCATCGGTTTTCATATTATGTTCCTAAAAACTTAGGAACCTCGTCTACGATCCGCGGTTTTTCTTTATCATGTACCTCTTCACCTCAATAAAGATTTGACCTTTTTCTGTATCTTGTTGATATTGGCGAGGATGTCGAGCTTTATCCAAGCGCTGAAACATACATTTGTATTTAACGGTAGCCCTTAGGCAACACGATAGGATGTTGACGTTATTACATTGTTATAGTAACTATTACTCATGTAAGTGGCCAGATCAAATATACCTAAATAAATTCATAAGTATACTGACCTGCCTGGGTTTGAATTTGAAACCTTCAGCACCATAAGCCAGAACTAATATCGAGCCAGGGCCGCCAGATTTCATCAAAGCTCCTGATTTATTCAATGAGGTCTTTTTCATAATTTAAACTTATGCATCTTTACTATGTAAACATTTTTCCTTTAAATAAAATGGTATTATTGAAAAATTAGGTATTACAAAAAGTTCTATTACATAGCCTTTAGGGGATCTATGTTATTCAATATATTCTCCATCAGCTGGAATAACGGCCTCAATTCTCGGTCTAAAACGTCCGCACGCACGCTGTCCATGCTGGCGAATGCTGCCTCAAAAACTGTCCTTAATAGCGTCACATGAGGATGCCGGGATTTGGTGACCTTTTCAACTATGCTTCATACATAGTAGTTCAAGGTATTCAAATTTGGGCTGTAAGGAGACCAAAATTCCTTGGACCCAAATATATCGCCATTGTCTAAGCCAGTTTTGGATCAAATAGCTGTTGTGGGTCGGTGCACCCTCTTGCTAGAAAATATAAGATTTTCTGGACGACACATTGTCTATCCATGGCTTTACCACACTCATCATAAAGTAACGATTGCCCTGGGTCCTTCGAAATCAGTGGGCGACTGCGGCAGCCCTCGCGGTGCATTCTTTCGAGTGACTCTTCCCCGCCGCCTTACTGAAACTTTCGTTAAACAGGTCTAAAGCTGTATGTTTCTACAACGTCATAAACGGTTGATCTTGAGTATCCCAAGAACCGAATTAATGCGGTTGCTGAGCGCCTTCAGTGATTGCGGCTCTTCGATTATTCTCCGCACTTGGTTTCAACATCAGTGCCATTTTGAGGTTATGAATGTTTACTAGAGACATCAGGCTTTCTCAAACGCTAACACCGACCGCTGGTGAAGGCACAATATGGCAGTAAAATTGAAATTTGTCTAGATTTTGGCGACGCACCCTGTATATAGGGATGTAACTATAGGGAGTGTAGGTCATGTAACATAACAAATGTTGGAACCTAACTAAATGAAGCGTCTCTTATGTCACTTTTAATTCAGAAACAATTTTTTAAAGAAAAAAAAAGTTTTTACAAGTTGTCTAGAAATATGTTGATTATTTACTTACCGTTTTAGTACTTCCTTCACATGTATAGTTGTGAAATATAAACATAGTTTCACTAGTTCCCACTAAAGAATAACTGAAGTATTAATACTCGAAGTTTTAAAGAATCGGTGATATTTTAATTAGTTATGAATCACAAGAAAAGATGATTATAGGAAAGACCTCACAGATACATTTGACAAGTGATATAAAAACAGTAAAACGTGTTAAGTCAGGAAAATTAAAGTAGATGTCTTGAGAAAATTTATATAATTTATCATATACAAAAAAATATTCCACTGCAATGTGATTTTCATATTCGGCGGTTCTAAGAATTGCACATATAACAATATATATTGATAGCAAGAAAAGAAAAATAATTTAAATGTTGATAAATATACACTTTAATAAAAATCCTTGCTTGTTTACCAACTAAGGTAGTAAACAAAAAATAAAAGTATTAGTAAATATTAAACATGTTTCTGCGGCATTTATTGGAATCGTTTTTTAGAAAACTCAATAGTGTTGACATGAAAAAGTATGTTGTACTCGACAATAATTGCGTTAAATATTAAAGAAACACAATAATGCATTTCCTAAGACCTTCTTAAAAGCAATTTTTGATGACCAAAATACTTTTAAATTATCAATATTATATTTAGGTACGTTCTCCAGACCTAAAGCACTTTAAAGAATATTTGGTAACATAATCAGTAATATCGTTTTCTTTAAAACGGGTGGTTTTATATGTAATTGAAAATAATTTATAGAGCTCTCGGGTGCTACTATGGTCAGGTAATTAATTCATGTCTTCAATTGGCTATTAAGTAACCGCCAGAAATCTAAAAATTGTTTCAGATGCTCTTTTTTGAAAACTTCTATTTAAAAAAAAAATGTGAGTCTCTGGTTGACGTTTGATTATTACTTTATAATTTTCTTTTAATTTTTAGTAACTGAATATATAGAAGGTGGAGAACTGTGGAATCTTCTTGACAACCTAGGAGTTCTACCTATTAAACTTGTACAGTTTTATGTTGCACAGATAGCATTAGCGATTGGTAAGTGTTTTTTTATAATTTTTAAAATCAGATGTTTAAAGCCCCCAATTTCAGACAATCAAATGAGCTTCACAAACATTTTATGCATATTCGGAAAAAAAAAATATGGTGCAGACCTTAAATTTCTAGTTTTTGCGCGATAAACCATAAACAGTCCGATTTTATAAAGCCAAAATTTTTAACTACTGAAAGTAATGGTAACTTTCTTATTAGAGAAGGTAGTATTAGGAATTTTATTGGCAAACAACCCGTATCTAAAAAATATAATGCTACCTTTAAATATGTATATATATATATATATATATATATATATATATATATATATATATATATATATATATATATATATATATATGTCTACGTTATAATTAAATATAAAACCGGCCAAGTGCAAGTTGAACTTGCGCAATTAGTGTTCTTATCGTTGATTACTTTTGAAATAAAAATTTGATGATTAGTGACTTCACAAAACACAACCCAAATGACTTTTCAACAAGTTTGTTTTCGATCTTTGTTGAAACCTGATGACCTTGAAATCTTATTTTTTTTTTTTATATACCAGGTAAATTATCAAAGGTAATGCATTCGTGATAATTTTCGTTCAATCTACATCGTATGGAGAATATTCCAGAATTTTTTCAATTTTTTTTTTATTTTTACTCTTGATTTGTGATAGGATGGGAGACAGGGCTTTTCGGCCATTTTTAGTGTTCCGTACGGAACACTTATAAGATCACTTCGGTGTCCATCTGTCTGTCTCTCGACCACACCCGATTTTCTCCGAAACTATTTGACATAGAAAGTTGAAATTTGGCATTAATATAGGAATTGATGGTCTCATCAGACCGTGTAGTTTTGAAAGTTAAATTTTAACTTAGTTTTGAGGAGTGAAATCAGAAGTAAAAAAAAAAAATACCAGATCATCGAGTGGGGTGTCAAATGAAAACTTGTAAAAATAGGAGTTCAGAAATATATATAATGTAATACTTGCGCAGATTTTTCTTTGTATTATTGTCAAAAAATTGCGAAAAATCGTTCTCCCCCCTCCTATCTTGAAAACTACTAATCTCGAAAAGTACTGATCAAAAAATTTTTAAAAAAATCCGGAATATAGGGTATAGATGGAACGAAACTTGTCACCAGTGCATTACCTTTAATAATCTATCTGATATATCAAATAAAAATTTCACGATTATCAGTTTTCAGTAAAAATCGGAAAAAAAACTTTATTGAAAATGGGATGTGTTTTGTGAAGTCATTGATCATTTTATACCTCCATAACAAAAAATTTTACTTTAAAAGCAGTCAACTTACGAAACACTAATTGCGCAAGTCCAACTTGGACTAGAACGGTTATTTAAAAATAATATAAAGAAAAGTGTGCACAAGTATCATATATATTTTTGAACTCTTGTTTTCACAAGCTTTCATTTGACGCCTCACTTGACGATCTGGTATTTTTTTTTCACTTCTGATTTCACCCCTCAAAACTAACCCCTTAGGTTAAAATTTAACTTCCAAAGGTACACGGCTCTAATTGCGCCATCAATTTCTATATTTGTGCCAGATTTCCACTTTGTACGTCAAACAATTCCGGAGAAAATCGGACGTGACAGACACCGAAGTGATCCAATAAGTGTTCCGTATGGAACACTAAAATAACTATCAGACACTATTATTGTTTTGCAGTTACAGGTGGATAATCTTGGTCTACTTGCAAATCTGATTCACTTTAATATGGTTTAGTAATTTTGGGCACTTTCATTTACGATAGTTTACTCAAAAAGATTCTAAAGAAAAAAGTAATAAGATAGGAAATATAGAGGCAAAGTGTAAAATTTTATTAATAATATTATAATTACATGCCAGTTCAACCAACACCACATACAGTCAATGGTTTGAAAAACAAGAACTAGGGAATGAGAGATGTGAATGATTTAAATCCAACACGTTATTTTCCTATATAAGAATCGGTGGGATTTGTAACTCGGCTTTCCGCTCAAAACAACTTGTCCGTTCGGTTGGTTGCATTACCGAATCCGAGTATATCTGTGTAATGAGTTTGATCCATGAACTGAAAGCTTAAACCAGTTCACTCGAGTTCCAGCAGAGACCCAATTCAACGTCACTAGGAACCCGCCTCTATTTACAATATTCTATAGGATCCTCAATTTTTTGCTCTTAAATGAGTCCATTGAAAATTTCTATTCTGCTGCTTAACCAATTTCTGAACAAAAAATTCTATGGTTGTCGGACAATTCTCTTTCATTACCTTTCAAAATAATAATTTTAAGGGTATTATTTTAAGTCACGTGACATCTATGCTTATCCATTATAAAACATTTTACCTTAAAACTTGTAAGATTGTATTTGAGCGTGTTTCAACTCCTAATCTACTAAAAAAATTAGTGGTGAATTAAGTACTACTCGAGTAATTACTTAATGTGCTTGTACTGGCCTTATATTACTGAACGTGTCTGTATTGTCTTTTATGTGCATTTATAAAATCTGTTAAATCCTGTAACTTTATGCAGAAAATCTCATCACTTTCTGACGTCGCGTAAAGATGCTAATATAATTTGCTAATCTCTTCGCAAGCCTCACACGTCGATACCGTTTTCATATTATAACTCTACTACTCCTAATTTGGTAAAACCCTTCCATCTTGTTTTCACACAGTACATTATATAAACATTTTGTGAGATCAATTTGAATGTGAACCTTAACATGATGAATATTAACTTTGTACGTCCTCATTTTTAGTGTGTACCCTGTATTTATAGTTCAATTATTATCCATCCAATTTAATTATTTCATGTTAATATTGTCATGATTTTTATTTTTCTAAAGTGCTTCTAAAATTTTATATTTATAAGTAAATTCATGGCATTTGAGCATTTAACTTTGCAGTTACTTAAATTGCTTTTAAGTTTAGAATCTGCATATAATTATTTCTTATTTATTATAATGGTCAATCAAATAGAATAAGACAATTTCCCTCTTTGTCTAAAAACTGATACGCTTTACTTAGTTAATGTCGCTTTCCAACAGGCTAAACATGTTAAGAAAATTTGATTTTGGATCATTTGATATGAATACATCAGTTTTTTTTTTTTTAGAGAATTTTTATTTTATTTTCGTAATACAACTGGTTGAAGTGAAATAATAAATATCGACAGTGGGACTATATGTAGATTACAGAATTTAACCTGTAACGATGAACTTTTTGTTTTTGTTTTTGCTGAGATATTAAGTACTTATGTTGTTGTATTGTTTTATTTACAAAGTCTAAGGTAAATGACTTGCCATTTTATTATCTTAATGTAAACAAATAATATATTGCAACGTGACTAACGGTCGTAACATACACAGTACCACAATTAATTCTCATTTACAAGTCCCTGATGTTCATTTTAAATTTTAGCGCGGGTCATTGTAGACATTTAGCCAACCAAAGGGCTGTAAATAATGATTATACAAAAACTCGGCAGAAATGCCACAGAAATATTCCAAATCATGAAAAAAAAGTGTATGACAATAAATGCTCGTGAAAAACGCAAATTGTTGAATGACATAAACGTGTTTTTGGAAAAACAATATCAATTCGACCACGACAAATGATTTAATCAGTTCGTGAATTCGTGGCAAATGATCGCAATGAATCATTGAAAATCGAAAGCATCAACTGAGAAACAGTTTGAACGATTTTGGAACATTTAAGTAAAACAAAGACCTGTGCCCACACACTTTAAATGAAGAGAATGAGTTGTTGAGAGTGCACTGAAATCAATCGTTACTGGTTAAGGTACACAAATATAGGAATTAATGGCCCGATCAGAGCTATGTAGTTTTGAAAGTTAAATTTTGACATAATGGGTTAGTTTTAGGTGGTGAAATCAGAAGTAAAAAAAAAAGTTTTATCAGGTCATTGAGTGGGGTGTCAAATGATTAAAAATCACTGTCCACCACCCAATCTCGAAAAGTACTGATCAAAGAATTTTGAAAACTTTTACTACTAGATCCTAGATTGAGCTAGATTCATCTGTTGGCTATTAGGTAGCCAATTTTTATTTTAAAAGTAATCACACTAATTGCGCAAGTTCAACTTGCACTTGACCGGTTATTATTTTAAAGGTAATGACGGTACGGAACACTAATGGCGCAAGTCCAACTTGCACTTGACTGGTGATTTTACATAGCATTATGAATGTCTTCCAGCTGGATCAACTCGTAATGGCTAATATTATTTGGAAATATTAAAATGTAGTAGAATTCGTCGTGGTGATTCAGTCAGCCTATACTTGTTACAGAGTAATGCACCCAAATCACTTAATTTATTGTTCGTCACTTATTGGCTCGAAGTCGCATCCGTATTTATTTGATTTAGCACCTTGGCTCCTTTCACTGTTGCTAGAAATCAAAATGAAATTAAAAGAATACTTTTTCGGGGACATAAAAACCATTCAACAAGATTCTACATAAACTTTGCAAGCAGTTCCATAAAATGAGATAGAAAATTCTTCTAAACTCTAATTAATCGTTGTAAAAAGTGCATTAAATAGGAATATATTAAATAAAAACTAAGATAAACTGAAAAAAAGTAGATTGATTTTCGTAACACCAGGCCGGGAAACTAATTTTTGCACTCGGTATAACATACTTATTTCCTCCCTATGAATATTAGGATTTTTAGTATTTTAAACGATTATTTTAGATAAGGGTTTATGGATAAACTGAATACATACCTTTTTTTGAAGTTTAATCGAAAAATATGAATATGCGGCTAACGAAAAAAAATGTTTGTTTTTTTTTAAAAAATTTTGCATTGTATGTAAACCTTGCAAAAATATAAGCACATTTAATAAAATCGTAGCAAAAATTGTCTATTACGTATTAATCAATGAATACAGGATCTTTTTTGTTGGGGTCATTATTTTTACCAGGTTATAGTACACATTAAATAAAGTAATTTCTTCAAATATAGCCTGAATAAAAGTTTTCAAAAACTGTTCCGAAGAAAGTCGCCCTAAAATTGTGGTAGATTATATTTATTCTGGTAGATATATTTTGAATAAGAACATATATAACCTAACGTTCTTTAGTCCTTATATCAGACTAACAAAGCACCAGAAAGTAAAGGTGCAGTAGTAGTAGTATGGGCGGAAAGGCTTATAGCTAAACAAACAGAGCAGAGGGATCCCTTTTACCAAACTCAATTAACGTGTGGGTAATGTCCACCAGACGGAACCTACAGTTTAACGTGGGATTCTAACCACATGATTGGCAGATGGTACTCTCTCAACCCGCTGTTTTACTGTCTTGCTCTTTCAACTCTGGACGCGGAACTTTTAATACCTCTATGAATGTGTCCGTGGCATTGCGGCGAAATATAATTGTTAGCCACGGCTTTGGAACATTCCAACTCCACTTCAGACTTGCGTCTCATTTAAGAGAGCGCTGTCTACTTCGTCCGCTTTGCGGCTGAATCGACCATGCTCATGCCAACGGCATTTTTTCTCTTGTCCTGGAGGGCTGACTTCAAGTATCTGATGCAATCCAAACAAAAATGAAAATAGTACCGAAAAGATCAAGCTCAACTCATTGCTATTAGCATTTTAATCTTCAGAGATGTGCCAGCGGAAAATCCCCAAAACGCTACAGGAGCGACGCGTGTATGTGTGTGATTCACGTTGGTCTTGAATCGCTGGTGGAAACACAGTCCTAGGCAAATCATTTCAAAGGGATAAAGTCGCTTATATAAAAGACTGTTTGAAAAGGGTTGTACGATTAGTGATAAGCTAAACTTCATACTGATGTGAGTTACATACCTTAATTAATTAAGCGAACTACATCCATCGAGCATTTTCCATGAAAGCACTTCTAGAATAGATTCAAGTAGCCAACAGTTATTTGATGTTCCAAGGAATCAAGGTTGCTAGTGAATTTGCTAGCTTGGTGTCCAATCAGGCGAACAGATCTCTTCTAAATAAAATCCAACAAGTGTGGTGTATGTTTGGGAGCAGATCTCCAAACATGAGAGCAGTTTTCCATCATTCGTCGTATTTGAACTTTATACAGAATTAAATTTTGTAGTACAGTGTAAAACTTTCAATTCAAAATAATATTTCCAGCTTTTGAGAAGCTCTCTTTCCTAGGCATGCAACATGTTCATACCAAGACATATTTGTTCTCAAGTTAACACTCAGCAACTATACTAGAGGAATGGAGTGTCCGGACATAACTAGGTCGGGTCCACAATTTTAACTTTTTTAGAAAAAAACGTGTTACCTGGGTATGTGTAGCGTTAAATTCTACTTGATTACTGTCACCCCAAGATAAAATTTCTTCCAGGTTAAGGTGAATTATTTCCTGCCGTCTGCGGATATTTACATGAGTAGCCGATGTTCGAGTGTTCAAAGTAAATGAAGAAATAAGGGTACTGTCATCTGCAAAGCTGTAGATTGGTTCCTGGTCCTTTTCGGCAGATCGCTAATATAAAAGAGAAAGATAGTAAAGACACTATGGAGCTTTGGAGTATATCAGCATTGATAATGAATGTATTAGAAAAAAACATGTCAATCGCCACTCGTAAAGAATAATTTTTAAGGAAATACGAAATTGTTCGGACACGCCATAGGAACGTAACTTAGCCAACAATTCGTAATGTCAAACACGATCAAATGCGTTGGATATATCAAGTGCAACCCCCCGAGATTCTTCAAAATATTCAATTGTGTTGTTTCAAACATGTATAACATAAGATAGAAGATCTCTTGTTGGTCTTTGCTTACAAAAGCCGTTTTCTTCACAGACATATGTGGTACCAGACCGGATTACCCAGAATTTAAATTGATTTCCAAAGGTTATATGTCTGTTATTATTTAGCTTTTATTCAGATAGTATACGTTGTTAACATAATGCTCCAACTTAGAAGATACCCTCTATAGAAGCCAAAATTATCATTTGTAGACATTTTATTTGTTTTATTTGTCTGCTTCGGCATAACACAAAAACCTTGATCAAGTTATAAGTTATATTATTTCTCAAAAATTCATATACAGGGTGTGTCACAAAAAAAGAAAATTGTTTTTGTCGAACAGAAATTATTTGCTTCTTTCTGTAAGTGATCTGAATATTATAGGAACCAAAGCTATTACCCATTAAGCTAAATATTCAAGGTATGTCACAGTAGCATACCTAAAAGGATTTTTTTTTTACTTTTATGAATGATGTAAGACAAACCTGGTACTACATCTACTACTTATAACTCAGAGTAGTATGAGGTTCAGCTTGTTACTCCTCGTACAACGCTTTTCAAGCAGTCTTTTATGTGGAGAACATTATCCCTTTGGAATAATTTACCCAGGACTGTGTTTCCCACCGAGTACAATTTACAGCGATTCAAAAACAACGTGAATCGCTTTTTCGGCACACGTGTCGCTCCTGTAGGACTTTAGGGACTTCTTCCCTGCAGCACGTGTGCTAGACCCATAAAAAAAAAGATACAGGGTGTGTAAGAATAGAATATGTGCAACGATCTGCTGGAAAAGACCGAGAATCCAATCTACAGCTTTGCAGATGACAGTACACTTATCTCTTCATTCACTTTGAACGCTTGAACATCGGCTACTCAGACGAATATCCGCAGACAGCAGGAAGTCATTCAACTTAACAAAGACCTGGAAGAAATTCTATCTTGGGGTGACAGTAACCAAGTGGAATTTAACGCTACAAAAACCCAGGCGGCAGTTTTTTTTTTCAAAAAAAGTTAACGTTGCTGAACCCGACATAGTTATGTCGGGGCACTCCATTCCTCTAACATCGTCACTCAATTTGTTGGGCGTTAATTTGGGAGCAAATATATCCTGGCATGAACATGTTGCAGGCATAGAAAGGAGAGCTTCTCAGAAGTTGGGAATATTATTTCGAACCAGAAAAGCTTTACACTTCACAACAACTGTTAATTCTTTACAAAGCTCAAATTCGACCAACTATGGAATACTGCTCCCATGTTTGGGGCTTCGCTCCCAAACATACACTGCATTTGTTGGATTCTATTCAGAGAAGAGCTGTTCGTCTGATTGGAGAACCCGGAACTGACAGGTGGCCTTGATTCGCTGGAACATCGAAGAACGGTTGGCGACTTGAGCCTATTCTACAAGTATTTTCATGGAAAGTGTTCGAAGGATGTGGCCCGTTTAATTCCTCCCAGAGCGGTGCATGTTAGAAGTACACGTCACGCTGATGCTTCGCATCCGTATGAAGTTCAGCTTGTTACTCGTCGTACAACGCTTTTCAAGCAGTCGGTTATATGGAGAACATCATCCCTTTGGAATAATTTGCCCAGGACTGTGTTTCCAACCGAGTACAATTTACAGCGATTTAAGAACAACGTGAATCGCTTTCTCCACGCGCGTGTCGCTCCTGTAGCGCTTTAGGGACTTCCCTGTAGCACGTGTGCTAGACCCATAAAAAAAAAAAAAAAAAAAAGAAGTCCTTATTAACCTTAAATCTACACTAATACAGAGGGTGAAAATCTACACTAATACAGAAGGTGAAGCCGATGGTACAAGCTAGACAAAACAATCATTCACACAAAATTGTACAAAAATAATGTATTATGACATTTAATTTGCTTTTTACAAGTTACAGTATTTGAAACGATTCTGCAAAAATTTTTGTTATGATGCGATATGACACTTAGACCCATGGCTAATTCAAAACAGTAAAAAGCTGATCAATGGTTAATCAGATCGAACGCAAACCTTTTCTTTCATGTAACGGAATATTAGAAGTCACAAATAGTAGACGAGAGAGAAAGAAAACGTTGACCCGGTAAAATAATTTTAATAGATGTAGTTAGTCCATGCAAATTTATTTCAACAAATTTATCATGAAGTTAAGAATTAAAACGTTATATTAAAACTATATAAGGTGTATTTAGACTACTATTATATTATGACGGAAACATAAAAATCAATATTAAATAGTAAATAATAATTACAAGATTTTAAATTTAAGCACATGACTTCCGACATGTCGAAAAATGACATGGGAGAATTACACGTGTCGGAGTTCCAACATTTCATTTAATTTCTATAGGGATTTTGAGATAAAATAATTAGGTTAGGGTGAGTTTTATTGTTTTATAACAGACGGATCAAAAATTGAATTTAGGAAAAATGTAGACTGGCGACAAGTCGTTTTTCAAGAGATCACCTCTCTAAAAATTTAAAGAATAGTATAGATACCATCGCTCTCTAAAGTTTAGTATGTCTTTTGCAATCTTTATGTAATTCTCTCTCTAGATTTTTCCCTCGATTACATTTGGAAATAACGGGGAACGTATATTTTAATGTATATTTTTAAAAAAACTATATGTTAAATATTTGATGAATATAATTAAAAATGCTTTAGAATTCTCGCTCGTAAAAGAAGTCTACTTATGAAGGTCATATTTCCTTTTTAGTGTTCCGTACGAAACACTTAAGGGATCACTTTGATGTCCTTCTGTCACACCAGATTTTCTTTGAAACTATTCGACATACAAAGTTGAAATTTGGTGCAAATATAGGAATTGATGGCCCAATCAGAGCCGTGTAGTTTTGAAAGAGTGGGGTGTCAAATGAAAGCTTGTGAAAACACCAGTAAAAAAATATGTATGATGTAATACTTGCACACACTTTTCTTTGTATTATTTTTAAAAAAATGGCCAAACGTCCCTGTCTCCCCCCTCCTATTTCGCAAAATGCTGATCAAAAAATCTTGAAAAAATTCTGGAATATTAATAAAGGGTAGATTGAGCGAAATTTATTACAAGTGCATTACGTTTGATAATTTATCTGGTGTAAAAAAACTATGAAAACTATGTACCTTGACAATATGGTGGAAGCTTTGTTAATATACTCTTCGGTACACACACGGGTAAGTACCGATATATCCTACTTTTATTTTATTTGTATATAATTAAACAAATATTTAGGTAGTAAATATTTGTCTTCCATTTTTATTACTAGATTCTAGATTGAGCTAGATTGCTTTATTGGCTATTAAGTAGCTAAGATGCTATAACTATTATACATTATTGACCAAGAAAAAACGTGAAAATACATATTGAATCTTAAGATATATACATGTCAGAGACCTAATTGACTTAACCTAGGTGAAGATTTTATTTTATTTTAAAAGCAATCACCGTACCGAACACTAATAGCAAAAGTCCGACTTGCAATTGGCCGGTTTTTTTTTAAAGCACAATTTGGATACCCTAAAATTTGGGACGTCACATTTCTGAAAAGTGATACTTAGGTCATATGCGAGCCTATAAGTTATACAAATGTTTTATAACAATTTCAGTTCATTTTAAAACTCACATGTATCGAAAAAAAAAATAAAAACAAGTTATAGTATAATTATTAAAAATTTAAATATAAAAAGTAATTACAATACTACTTTGGTTTTATCCTACAGAGGATATTTTAGATTGCAAGGACTTGGTAGCTACCCCAGTAAGACCAATAACCTTTTTTTCCTTTAGACATGGACTATTCTCTACTAAGATAATTTTTAAATCAATTTAGTCATTTGTATAACTATAAGTTTTCTCTTTGTATATCTAATAAGAATAATAGCCCTAATTTTTACAAGAATTATATGAGTGGTAGCTGTGGTATGCTTTTTCTAAGAGTGATCTACTAACATATTTCGCCATAATGGTAATTTGTGTTAATCCAAGAGAAACACAAGAAAACACAGATTTTTCTTATTTGCGTGTGTGACAATCAAAGTGGTGGAGAAATATTTTTTTATGTGTTGACATGTCCCGTCGTCATATCTAATTTACAATTCTAAGTAATTTTTATTATTACTGTTTATATATTATATTTACCACTAGCAACCGTCCGTAATTTCGTTCACGTGGAAGCGTTATTTTTTTCAAACATTTTTTTTTTTAAATTTAGGCACCTATGTTAATTGGTTCGAGCTTCTCTGTATACTATGCTTAGTGTTTTATTATTTTCTGGCAGCAAAATATATTGGTTTTCTGGAGTTCCGACTCTTGATAAGCCGCTGTGAGCGTTCAGCGCTAGATTCTCCAATTCGCCATATTCTAGCCGTCCTCGGCTCAGCCGTATTTCTAAAAAGTTACGATTTTTTTTGGCATATTGTTGCCTTTAGATACTACTTAATCTTTAATAGCAGCCACACATGCTCAGTTTCCTAAAAGTAAAAAAAAGTGCAAGTTGGGCTTGCGCAATTAGTGTTCCCTATCGTGATTGCCTTTAAAATAAAATAAAATCCTTACCTAGGCTAAGTTATTTAGGTCCCTGACATGTACATATCTTACGATCCTATATCTATTTTCACGTTTTTTCTTAATCAATAATGTATAATAGTTATAACATCTTAGCTAGCTAATAAATCAATCTAGCTCAATCTAGAATCTAGTTATAAAAGTATAAAACAAATATTTACTATCTAAATATTTAATTATAAACAAATAATATAAAAATTATTTTTTCTCGGTACAGGGACGAGGTAGAAATAATGTACTGAAAACTATATAAACTTTTTTTTGTACCAGATAAATTATCAAACGTAATGTACTCTTGATAATTTTCACTTAAACTACACTTTATGAAGACTTCCAGAATTTTTTCAAAAATTTTTTGATCAGTACTTTTCGAGATGGAGGGGGAGAAGGGCAGATACCTACAATGTGCCTACAAAAAGAATGAAACAATCTTAAAACTACGAATAACAACACAACAAACCTTTTCGTCTTCAAAAACATAATACAAATCATCGTGTCTCTAATCAAATTATAGACTGGGACTGCAAGTGCAAGACAAATACACAACACCCCGCCAGCGCTGATTTATCGATCGCCATCTCCCACCACACCACGAGCGAGTGGCCCTGCGCTCGTTCGTGGCAAGTTTCTTTCTTCACCGGGTCAGCTCCTTTTTGTCACAACCTTATATGGTAAAATGTTGCCTATGTTCACCCCAAAAGTCCAGGCTACATACCAGTATTTTTTTTTTAATCGGATTGGTAGTTTCAGAGGTTACCTCCGAAAAACAAACAAGCATACAAACTTTACTTCTTTATTATATTAATATAGATTAAAAAATATATGTACCTATACTGCTTATATCTTTAATATAAGTAATAATTGTTTATTGATGGAGGAATTTCCCAAATCCCCTTAAATAATGTTATACTGACACAACATGTATATGAGTTGTACCAGTAATAATTATAATAGATTTATTGTTCTAAATCCCTTCTATAAGCAAGAATTTTTTCTTCGTTAAGGAATTTTTCCAGTCACACAACAATTATAAAAAATTGGAATAAGCAAAAATAATCCTGAACTGAATTCCTTTTTGCAATTTGTACAATTAGCCAGATTGTTTGTATAAAAATGACAATTTTTTTAATGTCCTAATTCCGTGCCGATGTTCATAGTGGCACATGGACAAACAAATTTTTATTAGTGAATGAATAGCTTAAGACATTATACGCATTATGTCCAATAGGAAACAACTTCATAATTTAAAAAAGAAAAATTACCAAAGTTTATAGGAAGGCGGTAGCTTTTTATTCATTAACGCAATATATTAAGACATATTTAGATTGTTTGAGTTTCATTTTTATTATTACATATAGTTATATAATAGATATGAAATAATCTAAAAGATCCAAACATATGTTAAGTTTTTACGTTTGAAATAAAAGAGTGTAACAGGATTAAAAATTAAAGCCCTCAATCAGCTATCTCCTTCCTGTAATTTTTGATAAGTTTTAAAGGTTTTTTTCCCTCCATATCAGCTAAATTTAAACTACACTGTTGAAAGAACTTACTGTAGAAAAGCCTACCTTCGAAATGCGACGGCCTACAAATTGGTGTAAATTTGGTCAAAAAATGACTCTTTAAAGTTAGATGGTGTCCTCCGGAGCAGTTTATGAAAAATTCACCACAACTAGTTTATTGTATATTACATTGTCAATATTTTTTCCTTTTTAGATTTCCTTCACAACGCCGGTGTAATCTACAGGGATCTCAAACCAGAAAACACTCTGCTAGACTCTGATGCTAACATTAAACTTATAGATTTCGGTCTCTCCAAGTGGCTACCATTTGGTCGAACAACACAAACTGTATGCGGGACACCCAAATACATGGGTATGACCACCTAATAATCATCCTTCCATTATATAGATAGTACTGTCTCTACTGTTAAAATATATTTATTAAGTAAACTCTTATCGCTTAGTGTCTAAAGCCAACGCGTAAACTTTTTTTAAAAGAATAATCGTTACTAGTGAGAGTAAACCAAAAAAATTTCTGAATTTTTTACTACTCAGGTTTATCTGTGATTATCGTGTGATATACCATATTTTGCCGCTTGTTTTTTTTTTTTAAACATAGTGCTTGTTATATTAAAGTTTAAATTGTAACATGAATGCCAGATCTCAAGTTTTCGAACTCACATTAGAGGGTAGACAAGCGGACGAAGCCGTCGCTAGCTTATTTCACACTGTCCTTTTTCATAGATGTTTAGGTAAATTTTTATATACTAATGAAAGCAGCTATTCTGTTAGTACCGTAGGGTTTACTGATGTAGATTGTGACTTTATCGACTTGACCTATGTTTGCTGCTCGTCAAGTTCTTTAAATCGTCAAGTTAAACAAGAGATTAGTAATTTTTCTGAGCAGCTGAGGAGCAACGAATCTAGTGGAATGGGACAAATATCTTTAGAGTTTTTTCAAAAGAAACCAAGTCGTTATTTATTTTTACAACCTGAATGCATACCCTGGGAAGTATGGACGATACGACTACAACTTATCACGTTGGACAATGAGGGAGAACGACAAATTTGTCGCGAAAAAGTTGGAGATCACCTCACTGAGAAAATTGTTTACATCACCGAAGTTATGAATAGACACGACTACTTGCCCAAGATGCCATCAAGAAGTGAAGTTGATCTTGTATTTGACACTTCGTTTCCTGATGTGCAGCCTTACCTATTTAAAGTTAATTACTCCATTTCTGGACCATCCAGCGGAACTTCGGTAGGATCTACTATGAGGAAATTCATCAAGGAAAGTCTTAATTTGTAAATGCTTTATACAACTTATTAGTATTAAGGACTAACAAAATATGAAAGATGTTTGGTCTTGTTATTATTGAATACAACACTTTAATGGGGAGGTTTGGAACTGGTACAATTTTCTTACCTATTTTAGGGAATTCATCACTTTTTCGGTATTTTCTGTTTCACCGATTACAAACAAGTATCGCGGCCTAGCATATCTTAACCTTAGGATAGGTTTTTTTTAAAGAATATCAATAATATACATCTGTAAATACTAAAGAGTCAACTGTATATACAATTATTGATAAAAGTTATTTTTTATTACCTAACCCATTTACCCTGTTGACACCGTCGTATCTAGGGCAAATATAAATTAAATGATTGAACATTAAATTGTCCTAGATACTGGTGTACATATTGGTATGTAATAAAAGTGTAACTGGTATAGGTGAAGGAAAATGATTCTTATCAACAGATAACTTCACTATAGGATCTGACTGCGGATCTTGTTTGTTTAAAGTAAGCCAAAACTAAATTTCACTGAAAATTGCAGTGTGGTTCAAACTCGATAGCCTGTAGGAAGTATTTTGGAAGCAGCATGATATATTTTTTAAAAAATTTGGTTTTTGCCATTTGGGTGATTTAGTAGCTTTTAAAGACATTTAGAAGCTATAGTGTTGCCAGACCATATTGTAACTGATGACAATTTTGGACTTTCAAATTCTAAACTTTTCTTTGTGTATCTTACCACGCCTTTGTTGAAATATTCACATGTCAAAATCGAAAGATTTTGATATGCTCTCATCAATATTTAACAAATGGTGTCAATAAAAAGTTATGCCAAAACTGAGGCGCCCACAACTGAGATAACATTGTTAATTTTATGATTATTATTCTGTAAACAGGAAAATGTTGAGACCTTAGCTGTACCCGCATTTATAGGTCAAAAATATTTATGGTAATGATTCTGCTGGTTTAGGATCTACTGTAATAATAAAATCTTCCATACTCAACTAATCGTCTATCTGTTTTTTAGACATTTTCAACAATTGGTTTTCACTAAACACATAATGATCAGCTTGGAACAGCATAATTTTCCCTCTTTTTCACTCTTTAGAAAGTGGTTAGACATCATCTGAGACAGTTAAATAGTGCTGGGCGTCACTGTAAGACTTCCGTCATGCACTTATGAACTGCTACTCTACGAAGCTTAGAAAGGAAATACAGCTCGGAGTAACCGATGGTGGACATTTTTGGATAGAGTGTTAATGTCTCAAAAAATAGGCTCGATTCTAACGTAATTCAAATAAGATATAATTGCTCCCTCCAGCTATTCTTATAATGAATATGTGTATCTAACGACCTCCTATTTTTAAGATTTTTCGGGAATGGACCAAATAATGGTGTTCAGTAGATTACAACGGCTATCTCTTTTAACTTTACAGCGAGTAGAAAAAAAAGACATTATCAAGAGAAAAGGTGTCAACAATGACTCGACAGTTTGATTTGGTTAATCTAGGCAAGATCAAATTACTGGTTTGATTGCTAAGTTTACTAGTATATTTATTCAACCTGTATAATGAAGACTTAAAATATTGTATGACATCATCTCATTAAAGTGGTTCTATTTATAAATAG
This sequence comes from Pachyrhynchus sulphureomaculatus, assembly GCA_019049505.1. Classification (NCBI taxonomy): domain Eukaryota; kingdom Metazoa; phylum Arthropoda; class Insecta; order Coleoptera; family Curculionidae; genus Pachyrhynchus; species Pachyrhynchus sulphureomaculatus. Next base: position 88,897,297 of record CM032455.1, read on the forward strand.
CGGTAAGGTTAAACATCTTTTTTATTTCAACTGTCTTTGTTAACATACAGGGTGTTGTAGGGTTTTGCGACTGCTAAATTTTCAAAAAATATGCTTCCATTTGTGCCTACGTTGGTCCATCAAAAAAGTAACATTGCCACTTGTTTTTTTTCTGTTTTAGCTTTTAATGAATCTTAGGCCTTATGGAAAAGGCTAACATAAGACGTTGTGAGCTTGTTTATTATTAGTACATACGGGATGTCCGAAATAGTTAGGGCACGATAAATGAGACACTGTAATATTTCGGAAAGTGTCAAATAATATTTTATAGATATCAATATCTCTTGTATCTATTTGTATTTCAAGATAATGATTAAAAATTAAAATTCTATGAAAACAAATTATGTATTATGTGCCTTTTGCTATATACAATATAACTACATATAAAGTTTGTTTTATAACTGGTATTATAGATGCCTTATGCTTTGAAAGTTTGACATTTTGGACACGTTAGCATGTGTATTAAAAATATAATTCCACTTTTTTGACGGCCATCTGACAGAGAAATTAAAAATAGAAAAAGTTCGTATATTTTTTAAGATTAAGTTTCATTAGTTTTTGTAGTTATTTTAAAATTTTAGTGTTAACTTCAAGTTTTTATGTTAGAATTCTAGCAAAAAAGCAAATTCTTTTTTGTTGGCTATATACACCCTGTATAATCTTTTATTTATTTTTTTCAGTTGATCTTCCTGTATCTTCATTGTCTGTTAAATTAGCTAAAGCAGGTAACGGTAAACATAATTACTACTACACTATTCTGGCATCGATCAGCTGTTATAAACGATGTCGAATTTTTTCAAATGGTGCGGAATCTCGTAATTTTAAATATTAATTAATTGTCGTAAGACTATAAGAAATAAATAATCACAATTTTAGTTTTATTTGATAGCTACATAAAGAATTCAAAATTGTCAGTTAACAAAAAGCAGAACGATTAGCTTAAGGCGCTACGCTACATAAGTTTTAAGTGGTAAAAAAACAATTTTTGAATTTTAAATTTAAATGACTAAACATAAATCCATGCATTGGAGCGTATTTAGAAAAATTGTTAAATCAAAATTTCGAAAAATATAAAGGAAATAACAGCCATTTTTATGAATAATAAGTAATTAGTTGGTGTTTATGTTGTTTAGGCTATGTCCGACAAGAATCTAAAAAATTGGTAGGTTGAAATTATTCGTTTTAGAGGAAGACACTCCTAATTATAAAATTAAAATAACGTGTGGATCGTTAGCCAATATTTGACAAACTACTCATATTTTAGCGGTTCTATTATTAAAATAAAACAGTTTTAAGAAACGTAATTATTGGGAAGAATGCTTACTACCTCTGAATTTACTTTATTATGGAGTAATAGCGTGTTACGGGTATTTAGAAAATGAAAAAATATATCGTTCCGGAAACTTGTTATGATCACGAAACGTGATTTTCTAGCTTCATGTCTGGCCTGTGCACCCATTACATCCGACTTTACTTCCAAAATTTACCATGTGTGAAAAAGTAATACAAACACGAATAGAGAACGGTTGGTGGAATTTCATTTTAATCTGCACCACGAAATACCTCTTCGCCATGAGAAAATCCCACTTTAAAATCTAGCGTTATTATCGAAATTTTGAGTTTAATATTAAAATCCGTCCTAGCCTATCAAATATATTGGAAGATGCGATGTTGCCAGATCATACATAAATAATGGCACGTTAGGAATTTTAAATAAGACACTTTATGTTTGATTTCATATTTGAATTATAGTTAAAATTCAACTTTTTCGTGTAACGTTTACAATACCTATATTCAATTGAGATATTCTCATGTACAATTAGTATTTTTTAAATTTTGCTCAGCTATAATTTCTAAACGGAACATTTAAAGATGGTTTGCGCATTCATATATTACGTTCTAATGCCTTATCCAAAAATGTCATGTTCACGTGTATTTAAAAATGATTTTTTCTTTACGATTATAAACCATGGTGGAAGTACAAAGCATAAATGTACCGTTTACAAGTTATAGTATCGTATAGTATAGTAGTGGCGGCGAGGTGGACTTTAAAAACAAAAAAAAAATAATACGCCTAAGTGAAAAAATGTCAATTTTTACACGTGTATTCACTCGTAGCATTCAAATATATAATCAGATATAGGGCGAATTATATGAAATTCCAAAGTTGCCAATTTGATCTGAGTACCGCGTAACTTCTAAGCTATTTTCAAGAGTTAAAGGAAACCAAAAAAATATTATGTTTACTTCCATGAGTTCGACTCGTCCTGGATTAGAGTAATTTAACAGATGTTGAAAGTACCAATCTTTTGTTTCATTTTTTGCTCTAATTTATAGTAGTCTTTCATCTATTAGGTCATTTAAGTTATTTTTGTATTAATTATTTCTTAGGAAACTTCTATTTTCATATTTATTAGATTATTGCACTTCTAGTATATACACAAAATCTTTTAACTATTCATTTAAAATTCAATAATTAAATTTGGAAGAAATATTGATACATCTCAAGTTATTTATCAAAATGTGCTTTTGGTACATTTCTTCCACATGTACATTTTTTCAACGGAATGCCTTATTTTTTATTGAACTTTTAAATTCTACTCATATTTGAATACAGCATAGCGTATCTAAATTAGTTTTTGAGATATGAATATTCAAAAAGAGGCATTTTTATACTCTGATTGATTCTAGCATTCAAATTCAAGTAATGCATCTAAGAGCAACTCCACACAAAAATATAGATTTCCAGTTGAATTATAGGTATAGCCAGATTTTTAAGGCTATCATTTAAACAGTCGGTAATATATTACACAAATTGTATATTCAATAACAGATTCGGCAGTTAAATATGAGCAGTAAAAAAGATGGAAACCAGGAGTAAAATATTTCGAGATAAGCAGCTCTATAAATATTTGAATCCGTGAAAACCCAATTGGTCAGTAAAATGAATTATTCGGAGTAACGCGTTACTGCAGTTACTAAATCAGAATTAGTACGCTAGAAATATTAAGATAAGCAGTTCTATAAATACTTCTACAGTAAAAGTTAAGTTCAGCCAGTTAAATGATTATGTATAATGTTTACATACATTAAAATGAAAACTGACAATACATATACTTACTGACTGACTAAGAAAATTAAGATAGTATTTCATGACTATTTTTCTTGTTAGTAATATTTTAATTTAAAATGAAAAAAATATGGGGTACGAAAAAATACTTTATTAATTTAGTAATGGTATGAAATCAATCTTATAAAGTAATCTTAGTAGTATATTAGTAAGTATTTATAAAAATAAAATGTTTTATCCAAAACTTATTGTATAATAAAAGCAGGCTTTGCCTTAGAAGGTCTTCACCTTTTCTTTTTTTGGCCGAGGGGAATATTTTTAGTCGCAGCAGGTGTAACAGTGTGCTTCAAGCGAATTGACAGTCCAGTAACGTGTTTACAAATGTGCATTTTAAAGAACGTTGGGCATGCACATTTACTTTGAGCTCATTCCTCTTTATTTATTGGCGACGTAACATCCCATTTATTGAAGAACTGCTCCTTGAACTAGTCAAAGTTCCCGAGGGGATTTTCAAAAACTTAGAGAGAGAACTATTTATTGAATTGCCTAATCACTAATTTTACCACTCAAATGATTACTGCTAAGGATATTTATTTAAACTACCGTACGAGTGTATTTTGTACTGCTGCTACTTACTAAGTTACTAAGTAACCAACCAAAGCCTATATATATTACTAGCAAAATTTTACCGCCACGATTAATTTAATTACTGCCGAAAAAGTTTATTTCTGCTCGCCCAACGTAACCACCTAAATGTATTAAAAACTGCCTAATTAATTAATTCCCGTTTTTTAATCTAAATCAAGAACAATAATTTTAAGTTATTAACCTTTTTTCAAATTGTGTTTATATTTTGTAGTACTTACGGATCTTCTGCCGCATTATTGTTTTAAATTTTTATTTAGCGTTCTCTGCAAAGTTACATCATTGTTATTGCATACGTTGGTAGTACTATATATTGACACTAAAAAGATCAATGTTTAGAAAAATATACACCCTGTCAAACTGTAAGAATGTCACTTTTCGGATGTTCTATTCTATTTAGGTTAGGGTATGTCACATAAGATATGCTTTTCATGGAATTTAAATGTGCAATAAAGGATAGATATATTGTTTAAAAAATGGTCATATTTTTAATTTGGAACATCTTATATACTTTTAACTATTGACATGTTTAAATATCGCTTCTGTTACAGCGTATAAGCAGCAAAACCCAAAATTCAATAATTTTTTTCAAACTGAGAAAATATTTATTCAATTGAAGCTTCAGTAGGTAACGATGTTATGTCTCATTTTTGAAAAAAAAACGACTTAATTCACTTCTCAGAATCTGCAAGTATAGACCTATCTTCCAGAAATAACAAACAGCTTATTTTTTTATAGACCACAAGAACAGTCTCTTCAAATGACTGTTTTTTTTTTTTTAATTTGGTCAGAATCGCAATTTTGTGACATAACACATTTCAACTTAATACTTAATTTGTTTTAAAACATGTAACTTTTTAAATTGTTTCATGTAAGACATAAATAAGTCAGAAAATCTAACTTATTTTATAGAAGTTTCCTACATAATACTATTATTTATTTATGTCACAAAACCCTTAATTGTGATACTTTTAGTTATCCTATTAGATCGTTTAGTTATTAATTTTCATAAGTTTATTTAATAAATCGTCCTCCTATCGTAAAAATTAAAGACATAATATCAATATATTAATAATTTTTGTCGGTTCAATCACAACCAATCCAAAAATACGGAATGCAATATTCTGTCTTTAATTTGTTCATTGATTCATGATGGTTACAGTATGACTACCTTACATTATTTTGGATACTTAAGTTGTAAATGTAGCGGAAACAACTATTAAAATTAACTCGATTCTATTATATTCTATTTGTTATAACTAATACTAATTATACAATATTTATATAGGAACATGAACTATAACATTGAAGACAGTTTGGTTTCATACAGTATAATTTGGGTTTCAGTTACCATTTTCTCTGGGGATTTTTTTAACTTTCATTTTGTCCCAAGAACATGAAGTTTTTTTAATTAACTTAAACAGGCTGTTGATCAATAAAAATATAACAATTAGCAACTATTTGCAAAAGTAGTTGAAAATTGAATTACCAACTGCTAATAATTTGAAAACTTTTACTTTTTTTTTTTCTGATTTAATCACCGTATAGGGTAATCTCGATGGCATTTTTTCGGTAAAAAACGAATCCATTTGCGGAATTGATCTATCACATCTGGTACTCGCGGTTAGCTGGTAAGCTGAGAAACTCAATATATCGAAAACTGTCCTGGATTTTTCACATATGTTATATAATTAATTTCAGTATTTTTATTGGGTTTATATTTTTTTATTTCTTTTAAGTATTTTTTACCAACGGAATTCAAAACACATAACAGTTACAAATTACTCATAACAACAAGTTAATAAGAAAATTCAAATAACTTTATCATATATGTTTAAACTGTTAACCGTGCAGAGGCTGCATTCTCGACACGTGGAGTTGACGCGTACGGCGGGGTATTGGACCCTTATTAAAATTTAATATAAGTAATTGTAGAAGCATGTAATATGCAATTCATCATCTCCTTCATATTAAATTTTGTGCCTCTAATTTACATCCAGTACCTCACTTTATTTTAAACCTATAATGAGTTACACCAAGTACCCTGAGAACCGTGTTTTTTTCCATTTTAATTTTAAGAATCTTTGAAATCAAGCGTGGTAGACCAATTTCGTAAACAAATCCGCTTTCTGCACAATAAATGCTGTCGTAACTGCCTTAGCAACTCTGTAGCCAAAAATTTTGTTGTGCTGTGTTAGTATTACTAAAACAAAATCCATTTCATAACCAGTTACAGTAATTAAGCTACAAAAAATGGAGCCAATTACTTGATATTATGTCTCTATAGCTCTGTGTAGTATTTGCCGAAGTTAGCAGAGATAATATTGTTTTTTCTTTTAATACACTGTAATATTACTAGAAAGTAGCCTGTTGCCAGAATAAACTTCCTGTTTTTTAACACTTGATTGTTCTTAAAGTAATTTTAGCTAAGTAGGATAAAGAACCCCGCACTAATCGTCTGATCAAAAGTCTCCATGGACACAAAGTCCAAAACGGGATAGATTAGGAATTATCGAACGTGAAATTAGTTAAAAACCGCTGAGAAAATGCTATTTTTGCGTTTTTTAAGGACTTATTTTGACTAAAACATGATTTTATGAAAATTTACAACTGGATTTTATGTCTTTTGGGTTGCTAATTATGAATATTATAATTATTTTGACCCATTTCGCTCCTACTTTCGAATGTTGGCCATTTTGACCATTTTTGGAGTCTTTTTTTTTATTTAATTTGTCTAGAACATATTTTTGCCAAAAATTCTAACGGAATTTTATGTTTTTGAGTTAATAATTACGAATATAATAATTATTTTGTAACAATTTGATCCTACTTGCCAATAGCCTTTATTTTTGGCCAACTTTTGTCCCTTTTCTGGACTCCAGACCCAAGAAATGGCCAAGATGGCCAATATTCAAAAGTAGGAGCGAAATAGCTCAAAATAATTATTATATTCATAATTAACAACCCAAAAAACATATAATCCCTTTGGAATTTTTCATAAAATCATGTTCTAGTCAAAATAAGTCCTTAAAAACGCATTTTCTCAGGTTTTTTTTTTACTAATCCCACGTTCGATAATTGCTAATCTATCCATTTTTGGACTTTGTGTCCAAAATGGCTTGAAGCATAACATACAACATTTTCAGCCGATTTGACCGGGATCCAATTTCCATAAGATTAGTGCGGGGTCCTTCAAACCTGATTTTTTGTTCATTATTTTAAATTGGCTCTATTAGGTTGATTAAGAATTATTTGAACAAAAAATTTTGAACAAAATAAGTAAATAACACCGGACAAAAACACTTCTTTTATATAAGGTGAATGAAAACAGGGTAAAACAAATTGTCTCTTTTTTGATGGAATTTTCAGATCAGTCTGGTTTAAACAAATGCATCTCTCTATTTGGGATACCAAGGGGGCGTTTAATTATCGACTAAAGAATAAATTGTACTTCTAATCCTCAGATATGTCACCATTTATTTTGAAATATCAAATGGAGCAATCAATGTTTAATACCATTTTTAAATTTTATATACAACTATTATTTAAGAAAAGAAAGAAGATGAAAAAAAAACAGATGCTGTTACTAATTTATCCCGGCATCTCTACCGTATGTCGCCAAACCAGGTTTAATCAAACATGGATTAAAACCTGGCAAATATACAAAATTAAAACAGTCGCTCTTGGGTTATTAGTAAACATGCATGCTCCTTGAATTTTGTATATGCGTATGGATTCTAGACATTTCATTATACCAGGTATATTATTAAATATTTATGGTCTACGGTCTATTTGAGGTTTATTTTATGTTCTATATCTGAATTAAATAGTCTCTGGGATATTGGCTCTCAAAAATTAACTTGTTTTACCCATTAACAGTCTGTATTGTCTAAATAGAACAAAACGGTTAACAGGTTCCTATCTTAGTTTTTTATTCTCTATCAAATGATGTCAACTTCTGGTTTAACCGGAACAATGAAATTACCTTATTCCGATCACCTCCAGATAGAAAATTAGTTCTTCGAGTTATGGTTCTTTTACACGGTCATATCAGTCCTCGGTTCAGTTTCAGTCGAACTGTCCGTTTTTTCCTATGTGTAAAAAGGAAAAACTGAAAACAGAACTGAAACGGAGACTGACACCTGACGGTATGGGGTTTTTTCTTCCATCGTTTCTTCAACGCCACAACTAAGGCTACTGCAGTGAGACAGTCTTCATACATGAACAAGTACACTTTGGGACAGTATGACAACACGTGTTTGACGTGAAACCCACATAACACTTTGCAAGATAACTCCGACTGAGAACTAAACGGACGGTGTAAAAACAAACCTCCGAACTGAAATGAAATGAAAACTGAAACTGAGACGGAACTGAGAACGGATATGACCGTATAAAAGGACTATTAAACCGAACAACGGCAGAAAGTAAAAAACTTTTTTCTAAAATATATCGTTGGGACGCTACAAGATGTTAAAAGTGTTACAAATGTCGCTTTTCTGATGTCATTATCCTAGAAACTATTTAAGTTAAGTACAGAATAATGTATATAAAGTATGTGTAGATATTTAAAAATATACTTTATGATCCATTTAAGACACGCAAGGTAGTTTTATTAGAAATTTTTAATACATCCTGTATGATCAAAAGTATTTTTAAAAATTCACCTCAGAATCTACTTTCCTTCGTATTAAATATTTCTTTCTACTGCCTATAATAAAGAAGATATTTAACTTTACCTCATTAATGGGCCACAATGCGTGTAATTTTGTTCAGAACTCAAAATTTATATAAAATACAGAGTACCCCTTTCAAAGTAGCGGTAACTAGTGAAATATATACATTATCCTGTTCATTCATTACTGGTTTTAACTTTCCTCATTGGTATCTAAATTGAGGTGTTTTTTTATTATTTTAATCAGTTTGTCTATGCTGTCTATGGGTTATTAAATAATATATTTCTTAATTTGAAAAATGTCCTCTAATTTTCATTAAACGTGAGCTGAAAGAGAACTTTCTGGTTTAGTTTATTTTTTTAAATAATAAATAATTTTCATTGGAATTTTAATTTTGATTTTACTCTGCAGTCGCCAAAAAAAAAAACAATATATTATCATTTTCACAAAAAAAATAACTAACCTGGCCAGGTTTTTAAATTTAATCGTCTAAAAAAAATTACAGAATGATGTCATAATTATATATTAGTTAGGGCACATAGACTGTTCTGGGTACTAGAGAAATAGATGTTTATAGAAAACTATTATTATTTATTTGTTGATATGCTGCTTATTGGAATTTAGCAGCCAGATTCACTAATATAAAACAAATCCTAGTTTTGGCTAGGCTTAGACTTATCGTAGGTGTGTGTTGTAGGTTTAAGATTTAAACCTAAGTCACGAGACCTTAATGTTACTTCTAAATTTAAGGCTAGCTGCGTATTTGTCTTTGTTTTCTTTTTATACATTGTTCGAAAATATTGAATAATGGTAATTGTAGTTGCATTTGCACTGACAATCAAAATACATGGAACTACTCAACCTTCCAATTCTATTTTAATTTTTCGAAACAAGTAAATGCATAAATAATAATAAAGGGATACTTTAATAATATACTATCTCGCTATAACAAATCATATGAAGAAATACTTTTTCTGTAGCAATACGTCAAAAAGACGCGCATATGTACTTCGCTTGAAAAATATGTACATAAATAACATTTCTTTATTTTTTTCCGGAGAATGGTTTTTAAAGTGTATAACTTGTTTGACAGTGTTTACTATTTATGTAATCGTCGAAAATGTACACAATTGAGAAGAATATAGCTCTCGCAAATATAGGAAAAATTGTAAAATGGTGAAAAACTGTCTTCGGCTTATCTTAGACAGTTTTGAAGCGATGCCAAACGCGTAGATATAACCTAACTTACAAACGTATAAAATTCTGCCATACGCATACGTATTAGTAACTTTATTCCTGTGTACTTATATCTGACGTAATAGTACGTATATATGAATAACCATATTTTTTTCTCTGAAGAAGCCCGACCAATATTTGAGTTTAGCATCTAACTTAACAGTTAATAATAATACGTCCGCTTGTTGCTTTAACTAGTTTTAGTAGATGACGTAAACTCCTACATACTAGAATTTTGCTTTTATGTGTTAATATCTAATATTGTCGAGGTCTATAGATTTATCAATCGTTCTTTGCACTAAAAAAAACGATTTATACTGAGAGAAGTAAACGGTTTATTAAATTAAATATAATTTCTTAATACTTCATAACAAAAATGTTGTCTAAATTTGTTTTTAGCTATTTCTTTTGTTATAGTTCGACGATCGTAAAATTTCTTTATCCTACCGGTACCGTAGGATCAAATTTGACAGTTTTCTGTTCAATCAACTTATTTCAAAGTTCATCTCCCAGAGGAGTCTAACTTTGCTTGATGAATGGAATTTTATGTTTTAGATCTATGGTTTTAAATTTAAGCCTCTTTAGTGAATCTGGCTGTAAGATTTTAGGAATTTTTGTATGAATGCGGTCTATACAGTCAAATTCAAAGTTGTATTTAATATTAAATGAAAGAGAAAAGAGCAATTTTATTATTTATTTAACTCTTGAAGTGTAATTTATTTCTTTCTTTAAAATAAGTTTTGTATTTTTGAAATCGAAATTTAGGTTGTTTGTAGTCACATTAGTTGTAATAGACGTTATTTTTGTATTACTGTTACCAAATAATGACATTTTGTAAGATCTTTCTGGTTATTGATTATTTTGGTGTGCATGATGTGTAGTAGGTTTTTTAGAGTTTTTTATAATCACGGACATTTGTGAAATATGCTATACGGTAACCTATTTATTAATATTAACAAATTAATTCATAATTTCGATTAGAAAGTTATTAAAGTAGATTAATTTTAAAATATCGATTTTTAGTTTCACTTATTTCGAAATTTGTAAATTATTAATTTCGATTACGATTTATGTTTAACATTTAAGAAGACTTAATACTAGAAAATAGGTAAATAAAAAAGTACGCCTTATCACGATTCATTATAGACTTAATGCTGTTATATTCGTGTGATTTAAGTTCTTTTCTTTCATGTAAGCACGTTTTTAGGTATAGTTAACTGTTCACGAATTTTTAAAATTAGTATTTTAAGTCAAATGTAACATTTTTTTGTATGCAAATATAGTGCAATATGCCATGTGTTTTATTGCAAGTTATAAGGATGTTTAAAGATTACTTATAGAGCCATATTTATTTAGTATGAGAATAGTACAGAAACAGGTGGGGAACGTAACATTTTTTAAACAAGACATGTTTAATAAAGAACATATGTATATTCACTGCTAAGTATTTTTCTTACTGAATTACTATTTTAAATATTAAACCCTACATTGTAGCAGTGAATATTATACAAAATCATTGTATCCATGACTGCGTGGATCAAATCGTATCCATATATACTCATTGATATTAATGATGAAGCCGGGGTAAGATAAAACAAGATAAAAAACTTTGACTCTACGTTTGTTCCAACACGACGACGAACCAGTTCTCAAACTCCGTAAAATTTAGAACTGATTAAGGAGCGGTTCTAAGTAGTGTTGAAATAGTATAAAAGCAGCAGTATGTTCAAAGTAAAAGGGCAGAGAGTGTTTTCAATAATAAACAAAAAGGTTTTGGACTTGAATTCATCTAGTTTTGGTACCTTTACGGTTTACAAATAACGAGTCAATTAAACTTCAAAACACCACAAATGGTTAACCGATTGATATGAGAGGTATCAAAATGAGCTGACAATGCTTGATGACGGGATATATTTTTTTTAACTAACCTCTGCGATCTTTAATGTGTGGGAACAAATAGCCATCAAAAAAACTATTCTTTTTCATTAATTCACCGCAAAGGATGCTGTAAAATATAATTAGTGAAATATGTTAATAACGGGAGACAGCACACGTACTACAATTTTGCTAAAATTGGCCTATAACGTACAAAACGCACAATTTTAACGTATGTATCCTAGTTAATTAAAATGTACCTGTCTTGTTTAAAATTTTGACACTTTTTGTCTTTCCTTTGAACTGTTTCGGGTGCTCTGAATAACTCTATCTTAAAATGTTTTTCTATTATTATAGTTGATGAACAGTAACAAGCATAGACAACAAATATTTTATGTATTTTGTACGTATTATACGTTTGTTCACTTGGTCGTTGTAGTTAGTACTTAATGAATTTTATTGATTAATTAATTTGACAATTATATTTGTCTGGATTAAAAGTAACCCTGTATATTTTTATTGTTTGACCATTCATAGTGTGATTAATTTTATTTTCCTAAAGCATATTTTTCAGTTTCATTGATTCTTAGTTTTTTAACTGTGGTCACAAATTAAACTTCCGAAATACTCGCTGTAAGAACCTGCAAATCTCAAGTTATTGTGTAATTGAAATGGGAAGTCATATTTTACGGGCTGGAAATACGAGAAAATATTTATGACATGACGTTTAGTAACGATGAGAACTCGATAGTTGTAACTCATTTTCCTTTAAAGTATATTTATCAAGTTGATATGAGTGAGCTTTCGTTGTCAGACGCAGTATTTTTAGAATTTGATCTCTGGAGAAGTAAATGAAGACTTAGATGCCAAAACTAGTTGATTAATTAGCAAGAAGTACATATTTTTCCTAGTTGCTAATCCAAATCTGCTTAATAATATGTTAAAGTTCATCCTCTTAAAGGTATCTTGTGTGTATACAGAGATGAAAATAAGTTGCAAAAACTAGTTGATGCAGCTAATCCGTCTTGCGTTAATATCCGCGTTAACATCATAACTCTTTTTTCAGAACGTTTTCATTTTCATACCCGACTTAATATAATTATGAAAGACATAATATCCATATTTTTAGATCTGCAACAAGTCGGATGTGGCAAAGTAAAAACTTGAAAACCTTTGATTTATTGGTCATTTTAGAAATCCGTAATAAGCAACTAAAAAAATGTTGTACTTCCTGATTTTGATTTTTAGGAATAATGATCAATTCAAATGTTTTATATATATATATATATATATTATATAATATATATAATGCTTATTATATATATATAATATATATATAATAAAATGTTAATAATATAAACAAACATATATACATACATTTATATCCTCCAGTCCTATCATCTTGACGGATGAGTGGTGACTATGAATTTGCTCTTCCCGGCTGTTGAATTGTTCTCTTGGCGGCTCTTCACCAGCGTTGCCTGTCATCGGTCATTCTGACAGCCTGCTCCAAGTTGATGTTTAAAACTGTCCTTAATGTGTCACTACAACGCATAGATGATCTGCCTCCGTGCCGCACTCTATCTGGCTTCCTCTGCATTACCAACCTTTCCATGTTGTTAGCCCTCGTCAGGTGTCCAAAAAAAAACGCGAGGATCCTGCTGTATATATACATTGGAAGACGCGCGTTTCCGGTTTTATTTCATTCAATTCAATTCATGCATTGGTACGTTTTTAAGTCAGTGAAACTGTGCTGTATACCCACATTTCAAAGACGTTTTCGAACGGCGGTTTTTATTGTCTAGATTTCGCATCCATACTGAAAAACAGGAAAGACTAAGCCTTTTCACTAAATTGATTTTTGTTCCGTGGGTCATGATGTGATTTTTTTATATCTTGGATAGTTCCTAACTGAATGCGTATCCTGATCTCGGACTCATTACATCCACTGCTCGTTAATAAAGATCCCAGATAAACATCTGTCGACGACCTCGTATTATTTAAATGTTGGCGCTTAGGAACGTGTTCGTGTTCAAGGTTAACGATTATTATTTTAGTTTTCGTAGTGTTAATATGTAATCCATATTGTACGCTTGCTATCCTGGGCCGATCTAACAGGACTAAGAGTTCTTCTGATTTAGCTATCAATACTGTGTCATCAACAAAGCCCAAATTTGGATGAAGTTACGTTATTTTAAGGTATAAATGATGCCAAATCTGCTGACTTATTAACACATTAGGATTCACATGAAGTTTGCAATATTTGAGGTTAGAATGTTTTTGTGTTCAGTCTAGCTTACTGATAAATTACAATTGAGAATATTTAAACCAAAAACAAGGAACTGTAAATGTATTAAAACGAAAAACTTTATTACTTTTTTGTAAATAAGTAAAATATTCACATTGGTACAGTTATTTGGAGTTACCATGATATAAGTACACCTTGAAGTTCAAAGTTTTTGGAAACGTTAGTGATGTATAATGTTTTAAATTTTTTACAAACTAGATATAATGGTGTAAAATAAGATTATTAACATAATATATAAGATAAAAGATTTAAACCTGTGTAAATTTATTGTAAATATATTTATTGTACATATTTGTGAATAGGTATAGTATTCAATTAATTACTTATGTGATTTTTTTTAATAAAGAACAGGAAAAATTTAATAGATATTTTATTTCTTTACTATAGATTTTTTAAATTTCGTTTTATTTAAGGAGTGTCTAGTTCAGGTTAGTGAACAAAGTGACCTAATAATAATATTGATAAACATCGTGAATTTACTTGCGATAAAATATTTCAGGTAAGTTATTTTGTTTTAGCACCTGAAATTTTGAAACTGCAGCCTTATGGACATGCTGTGGATTGGTGGAGTCTTGGAACCATAGCCTGCTTGATGTTAACAGCTAAGGTAGGTATAATTTTATTAAGACTGATATTATATATAGATATAATATATATATATTATATTAATCAGTGATTTACAGAAGTTCTTATTGCTTTATAAACGAACTTTTTACTTCCATCACTAACGAAAGTTTTGTAATCATAAAAAAATCACCTTCCTAGGTTTTTCAATTTTTTCACATACATTCCAATTTCCATCGGTGTGTCTTTTGGCATGATTCCTTTCAGACGAAATAAGATATTCGTTTCAAATTTTGTACACATAAAAACTTAAAGTAAGGAAGGAAGTGGAAGAGGTGGGTGTCAATAAGTTTTCTTGTTTTGATAGTGTTAAGAGAATTTTCCGTCGTTTTTAGTTGAGATAATTAACAAATTTTAGTTATATTTATAAGGAGAAAGGGGGCAAGAAGGGTATGCTTCGAATGTATCATGTTATAGGTTCTTTTCAGGGTTTTTGTGGTCGAGAAATCTAAGAATTAAACATTTTTTTATTTCCAAATTTAACGGAAACTCGCCTCCTGCTTATCTTTTTTTTTTCTGTAATTAATGCCTCGCCATAAAGTATCAATCATTATTTCAAACATCGAGTTGTACTGCTGTTATTCTTTAGTTTAAGAAATTCAGATCCAGTATTTATTTTATAACTGGGAGGAAGATGCATGAGATATTAGTTTATGAATTAATGCTTATATTTTATATAGTTTGTTTTGGAATTTTCAATGTAAAGTCTCCGTAAGTTGTCTCTCCTGCAATAGCTATGAGAAATAGGAAATTCAGACTTACATAAAATGTATAGGATTTCAAGGTATATATCGTCATAATTCGTTATTTCCGAACAAGTCCGTAAATTGGAGTTTTGCAAAACGAGTAAACAAGTTTGAGGACTGATATAGGCGAGGACCTGGAAACTTACCGAGTCCTGCTAAATTACCCTTTTTTGCCCATAACGCGATTTTTTTTTTATGTATTCGTCATGCATTCGTCAAGTTCATATAAAAAAACAAAGTATATAACTATTTATTTATCAGAATGTCTGTGATAGATACGAAATATCGACAAAATATGTCGCTTTCTTGATAATGCTATGGCGGAATAACTAATTTAAATCTTTTATTTTATTTTTATTGCATTTTCTGATTCATTGCTTGCTGCCTCTAATTTCCGTTTAGAAAATTGACTAGAAAATGATAATTTTTCGGACAAATGCACAACAAGAAAATATTTTTAACATTAACATAATTTGAAAACTGTTGCCATAAAAATACAAGGTTACTTCCGAAGATTTTCAGATGAGGACTATTTTGCCCTTTGTTTGTGAGATTAGTGTTTACTAGTTCATTCGTATTGACTTTTGACCTTCCATTCTTGTAAAAGTCTCAAAGGGTTCCTTTTTGATATGCCTGACCAGTGATGTGGCCGCGTTACGACCTCGCTACCTTAGTTATAAATTAGAATATTTAAGTACTAACCGATTAAAACAGTATTTTTTCAACAGAAATGTTCCTTTCTAGTGTTCCGTACGGAACACTTATAAGATCACTTCGGTGTCTGTCTGTCTGTCTGTCACACCCGATTTTCTCCGAAACTATTTGACATAGAAAGGTGAAATTTGGTAATAATATAGGAATTGATAGCCTCATCAGAGCCATGTAGTTTTGAGAATTAAATTTTGACTTAAGGGTTAGTTTTGGGGGGTGAAGTCGGAAGTGAAAAAAAAAAAATTTTACTAGGTCATCGAGTGTGGTGTCAAATGAAAGCTTGTGAAAACACGAGTAAAAAATATATATATAATATTATACTTGCGCGCACTTTTCTTTGTATTATTTTTAAAAATTCGCGAAAAATCGCTGTCCCGGGCCTTATCTCGAAAAGTACTTATCAAAAAATTTCGAAAAAATTCTGGAATATTCTCCACGGGGTGTAGATTGAACGAAAATTATCACGAGTGCATTACCTTTAATAATTTATATGGTATATTAAAAAAACAAAAATTTCAAGGTCATCAGATTTCAGTAAAGATTGGAAACAAACGTTGTTGAAAACTCATTTGGGGTGTATTTTGTGAAGTCACTGATCATTTTATACCTCTGTGACAATTTTTTTTATTTTAAAAGCAATCAACGTACGGAACACTAATTGCGCAAGTTCAACTTGCACTTGACCGGTTTTTTTTTTATTTATTGTATATATTATAGGTATTTAATATCTTAATTATTTTTAAATACCATAAAAAATATAAAAATATTTACGTAAACAAAAAGACATTGTTTGAAATTTCATTATAAAATTCTTTTTTTCGTATTTTACGAGACCATATGACTCTCATTATTATACGAACACATACTCGTAGGTATATTAAGCAAATTTGTTTGGCCATTAAAAACTAATTAAATAAATATGAAATGAGCTTGGGCATCATCCGGTAGATATAGACTCTATCTATCTTGAGATCAACAAGAGTCAGCGTTCGTTGGAATGTTGCAAGGTTATTCCATCCGACTGGTACCTTAACATTGGCGTAGTTTAAAGTGCCGCTGGTACCACTATTATTTACTATGTATATTTTTGAAGTAAAATATTGAACTATGTGTTCTAATTTTAATTAGTAATTGTCCCAAGATAGTGTCATTTTTCCTTCGGAAAAAAAATCTAACCAAAATTTATTTGCCAGTTATGACATAGAAGTAAACCGCAACAACTGATTGTAACCGATTTTAATGTTCAGTATAGACTATCGTCACAGCTTATTCCTTATGTTACCTAACGTCATAAAATATATCCTTTACCACGTAAATCGGATAAGAGGTTCTCAAGTTAGAAGCGCTCTAACGGACAGACAGAGACGTTGCGTTTATATATAATATATATATATATATATATATATATATATATATATATATATATATATATATATATATATTTATATATATATACAGTATATATATTTTTATATAGATTATTATTATTATTATATAACCTGGCCATTCATATGTATGAATTAAAAAAAACACGTAAATCGAATTAGTAGTTCTTAAGGGATAAGCTTACTAAAGGACAGACAGAGAGACGTTGCATTTTATTTATATTATATTCTTTGCTAGATGATATGCTCCATGTTTTAACGGTTTAGGTAGCGTATTGCAAGAGAGCGCGCCAGCGGCAAACTTCTTTCTGACTTGCGTATTACATCAGAATGCGCTAGCGGTAAACTTTTTGCTGACTTAATTCACTATTATCGTCACTGCTTATTCCTTATGTTACCTAACGTACATACGTATGAATTAAAAAAAAACACGGAAATCTGATAAGTGGTTTTCGAGTGATAAGCGCACTAACGGACAGATAGAGAGACGTTGCATTTTATATGTGTTATAGAAGTAGAGCGTTAAAAAACAACGCTTGTTTTTCTTAGCTACTAATATCCTCAGACCAACAGACCAGGGTATCAGACCAAGAACTAAGTCGGAGAATCAGACCAAGTGAACAGTTTCATCCAAGTAACTGACCTGATCTAACATTGCCAGTTATTATATGTTTTTTTTAGCATATTCTTTTACTTGAGGTACAATCGTAGAATCTGTGTTGAATCGAAATCGAACCGAAGGGAATGATAAGTCATAGTGATTCACGGATGGAGAAATCTAATTCGGGAATACATCCGTTTGTTTCTTACATTTCGGGTTAACTTTTGAACTTTCTCTTACATAAAGTTAACACATTAAGCCAGGGATGTTTTAATGAAAAAAATAAAGCGTTAAAAAACAAACGCTTGTTTTTCTTAGATACTAATATCCGCGTTCAAGGGGTAGTCCTAATATTGGGGAGCTTTATAACCAAGCAAGGCGACTAGAGAGATCCTTTTTGCCAACCCCATTTAACTTGTGGATACTGTCAATCAGACGAAAACTACAATTTAAAGTTAAATCTCATTCTTTTACGATCTTATTTTGCACTTCCCGCTTGCTTCGAACCTCGTTACAGTCTTACAACTTATGAACGTGTTCGTTGGATTGCTGTGGTTTTGTTGGTGGCAGACCTCGATCCATGCAGTCCGACTTCAGACATCCAATCCACTCGAGAACGTCGAGGACACTATCTCCATCTTCAGCCTTTTCTAGTCAAAGTAGCGTCTGGTAGGGTCTATATTTGCCTTTTAAAGTCCGTCTTATACCCTTAATATTTTTTTGTATCTTTCCCATTACACTATATTAAACTTCGGTTTATGTCGCTACAAGAGCTGAGCGTGCGCAGAAGAAACGTTTCAATTTGGTCTTAAATCGCTGTAAGCTTGGAAACGCAATCCTTGTCAGTTTATTATAAATTCTTAGATATGATAGTGCGTAGAGTGAGAAGCTGAACTGTACAAGGATGTGTCTTCGTGAAACGGCTATTTCTAGCACGCACCACTGTGGGAGGAATCAAGCGGGTTCCATCCATCGAACACGTCCTATAAAAGTGTTTATAAAATAGACTTTAGTCATCAACTTTTTTCAATGTTTTAAAAAATCAGGGTTTCTGTTCCGGGTCCCCGTCAGGATAGAATCTAAGAAATGCAGAGTATGATTTAGAGTAGAGCTCTTAATATGGGAACAATATTCCATTAAGTGTTAAGTTTAAACTTTGAATTAGAAGCCGTCCTGGAGTATAAAGCTTTCAAGTACGGGCGCACTTCTTACCCGTTTTGCTTGATAAAATACTGTAGTTTCGAAAAATATCTTTCATTTTTTTAATTTATTACTTCTAGCATTTTGCTGCCCTTACTAAAGGCAATATTATATTCGTGAGATTTTTGTGCTTATCACGTTTCAGGGTTCTTGGACCAAGAAAAACAATTTCCATCGGTCTGTTTTTTTGGTTTGTTGGTTTCATTAACGATAACACTCGAGGAAAATAAGATATAGATTTCTAATTCCGGGAAAAATATAGTACTTGTAGTCGGAATAGAACTTATTGAGTAACGTTGTTTCAAAAAAAGAGTGTGAAAGGGATGGCGACGATAAATTTTGTTGAGTTTCAATAGTATTACATGGATTTTTTCTCATTTTTAGAGGGAGAATGAACGTGAACATTTTTGAGCATAATTATTTATTCAATCTTATAAGGGGGAGGGGAGAGGGTTAGGGGAGTATTTCCGAATATATCAAGTTATATGTCCTTCTCAGGCTTCTTGGATTCGAGAAATGTAAAAAAAATTATATATATTTTCGTATCCCAATCTTAACAGAAATGGTATGTCTAGGGAATGTGATTAACAAATTGTTTTGAAATCAGTAAGCACTGTTTGACTTTTTCTATATTTATCATTGGAAAAATCCTAGTTTAGGCCTAGTCGTTTTAAATCTTACATAAAAGAGATACAAAGGGTTTACAAAGAGGTAGTTTCCAATTTTGGTTTAGATGACATCTTATAAAAGAAATTTTGGATTTATCTTATAAACAGTTTTAGGAAGGTCAAACTCAAAACGGAGTAAATAAATTATGATTTTTTTATGAAAATTTCGATATGTTGCATTTACAAAATCGATTAATAGTTTTTTTATGTATTAGAAAATTGATATATGAAATATTCATTTAAATGTTTTTTTTAAATGTTTTGACCAGTGCGAAGGCTACATTTTAAGTTTTTACAAAAACAATGAAAGAAAAAATTTTTTTGGTACAAATTGATTTATTGTTTCTGAAAATATTCGCATTTAAGATTTATGCACTTTTGCATTCGTTTGAACCAATTCTCGAAACATTTTTTCTACTCTGAAAGTGGTACCTCAAAAACATGATTTTGGAAGGATTCAACAGCTTCTTGAGGTGATGAAAATCCCTATCCACGCATTTTTTTGACATTCGGGAACAAAAAGAAGTCATCAATCAGGTGAATACGGGCAATGAGACATTAATTCGATGTTTTTCTTTCAAATCTCCGTCTCTATTCAGAAGGGCTGTTCGTCTGATTGGAGACCCAGGACTGACCAGCGGCCTTGATTCGCTGGAACATCGAAGAACGGTTGGCGACTTGAGTCTATTCTAGAAGTATTTTCATGGAGAGTGTTCGAAGGATGTAGCCTGCTTAATTCCTCCCAGAGCGGTGCATGTTAGAAGTACACGTCGCGCTGATACTTCACATCCGTATGAGTTCAGCTTGTTACTCCTCAAACAACGCTTTTCAAGCAGTCTTTTATATGGAGAACATCATCCCTTTGGAATGGCTTACCCAGGACTGTGTTTCCCACCGAGTACAATTTACAGCCATTCAAGAACAACGTGAATCGCTTTTTCCGCACACTTGTCGCTCCCGTAGCGCTTTAGGGACTTCCCTGCAGCACGTGTGCTAGACTCATAAAAAAAAAATGCTTTACGTGCTGTGTGAGAGCTGGCATTGTCATGATGAAGCATGATGTGACGTTTTCGGTTTTTTTTTTTTCATCGATTATTCTCTGGTAACAAATTGTTGTATACCATTCTTCGATCCTCTAAAGCAATGGTTGCAATATATCCAGAAACAAGCGATCACAGTTGATTGTTGCTTAATTTCCGGCTTATACGAATATATCCAAGCTTTGTCTCCTGTTACGATGTTGTATACGGATTTTACATATACTCGATCATATTTTTTGAGCATTTACAATTGATACGAGCCTGTTTTTGAGTTTCGGTCAAATTATGTGGAATCCATCGGGAATAGATTTTTTTCAATATGCCTAAGGATGCCTCTATCTCACGGTAAGTTACATGCGGATCCTCTTCAATCATATTGCACACAATATCGATGTTTTTTGCAACAACAACCGATTTTAGTCGACTTTCTCGAAATTTATCGCTGACGGAAGCAGGGCCATGACGAAATTCTGTAAACCAATTGTAAACAGTCTTTTCTGATGGTGAATCATTACCTAAACTTGAACGAAGCGATTCGAGGCATTGTTGTTGAGTTAGGCTTTTACTAAAATCGTAAAAAATCGTCCAGTGAAATTTCCATTTGTTCACATAACTGTTTTTTTTAAACGCTCACTGTAGACGAACTACTAGGCCAATTTCTGAGCTGCCACTGTTTTAACAATAACAAATGTCAAATTTTACAATAATGCTAATGTCACATCTCAATAGCTCCATCTAGCGGTCGTTTGTAAATACTTAAAAGGCGGCCCTCGTATTGTATAGTAATTAATTATTTCGTGTATGGTATTAGATATAAAGAAATGATTTAAATATCTACTATTTAAACAGAATGTGAAAAAAATCAATATCAACTACTAGAAGTTAATTCCTATTTTAGCAGTTACTTACTGTGAGGTATTGCGAGAGTACGGCATAAATAACTTTATAATTTTTTTACCTGAGCAGCTGAAGACAATACGTATACTATACTATATTTTTTTGACTGTAGCCTCCCTTTTGGAGCTATGAATTTTAGTTAGAGGTATTAAAGTGTGAAATTTTTTGCCGTTTTTTTATATTGATCGAGTCGAATAGGTTCCATAGTAATTTTTTTCCATCGAAATATTGAAGATCGGCGATGACTGCTAGTCACTCTGTTTTGTTTCCTTGCGAGTTGAGTTGAATCGAGCCTCCGCAATTTACATTACAAACACGGTCAAAGATCTAACGTACCTCGAGAATGATATTTGTCCTCATGGGAGTACGGAGTAGGAAAGCTGCAGCTATTACTAGAAAACTGTTTGTAGGATCACTCTGCTCAGCTCTTAAAAATACCATATCAAACAATACCTTTAGAAACCCTCTATAAAAGAGATTACAGTGAAAATAATATTGCAACTTTTAGAATGCATT
The DNA here is from genome assembly GCA_019049505.1 of Pachyrhynchus sulphureomaculatus. Lineage (NCBI taxonomy): Eukaryota > Metazoa > Arthropoda > Insecta > Coleoptera > Curculionidae > Pachyrhynchus > Pachyrhynchus sulphureomaculatus. The sequence continues at coordinate 88,919,534 of CM032455.1, forward strand.
TGAACAAGGAAACCTGGCAGGATGTGTTCCAGGCATCCGACGTTGAACATGGAGTCAGTTCATTTTTAAACTGCATACTTCACTACATCAATGTATCCTTCCCTTTAAGAGAAGTTAACTTTTGCAGAAAAACTAAACGGAATCCCTGGATGACGGATCAGGAAATCCTCCAAAACACTAAAAGACTTATTTAAGAAAAAAAATGATTCCAAGAATATAATTCATTATAAAATGTATTAAAAAATATATAGGAGAGTGATTAGACAAGCAAGAGTAATGCATAATAGTAACATATATTTCGAATCGGATAATAAATCTAAAGCTGCTTGGGCAATTGTGAATAATAACATTCAGAATCCTAAAAAAATCAAAAACAAATATCAAAATCATAAGGAATGAAGAGGGAAAAATTATAAGAAACAAAAATGATATTGCAAACTGTGTTAATCAATATTTTATCATTCTTAATACGAAATATCCTGTAGCCAAGCATAACTTCACCTGTAGTTCATAAACAAGCTGTACTTTCACTCGCTCTTGAGAGCGGTGAGCGAATATGAAATTATGGAAACGATATCTAAGTTGAAAAAATCCGAAGCAAGATGAATTGATAAGATACCTTCATTTATAATAAAAAAACAGCTGGCTTATTGTTGTTTCCACTAACATATTTGGTAAACTGGTTCTGGAAAGTGGCATCTTTCCGAAAGTTTTGAAACATGCAAAAATTGTTCCTCTTTTTAAGAGAGTAGATTCACTTCTTATGGAGAATTACAGACCTATAGTCTTATTACCTGCTGTATCTAAAATACTTGAGATAATTGTTTATGATCAAATTGTCTCTTTTCTACAACGTTTTGACATCCTAAAACCTTCCAAACATGGTTTTTGTCGTGGACGATCTACTCATTTTGCCATCTGTCAATTTTTAAACAATGTTTATGAATCACTCAACGAACGGTCTAAATATTTCGGCATTTTCATGGACTTCAATAAAGCATTTAGTTTGGTGGATCATGCATTGTTAATAAGGAAACTTGAAAATAATGGTCTAAGAGGAAAGATTGGTGAATGGATAGGATCTTACCTGGCTAATAGATGTCAATCTGTAGAGATGGACAACGTAAGATCGGAAAAATTGTCATTTCCTTGTGGGGTACTCCAGGATTCCATCCTGGGTCCTCTTTTATTCCTATTATTTACAAACGATTTACCGGATATTTGTAATAACCGAAATATAGTAATGTTTGCTGTTGATAGCAGTGACCTAGTCACGTCTGGTAATGTTCAAGGAGCAACCCACGTAGCTCAAGTAATGGTCAATAAATTCTGTGATTGGTTTCTAGGTAATAAATTATATTTAAATGTGGATTCCTAAATTTTATACCTAGGATTCATAATTTGGATAAATCCTGTCTTCTTAAGATTAATAACCGGTCAAGTGCAAGTTGAACTTGCACAATTAGTGTTCCGTACGTTGATTGCTTTTAATATAAAAAATTTTGTTACGGTAGTATAAAATGATCGGCGACTTCACAAACACACCCCAAATGAGTTTTCAACAATGTTTGTTTCCAATCTTTACTGAAAACTGATGACCTTGAAATTTTTGTTTTTTTTATATACCAGATACATTATTAAAGGTAATGCACTCGTAATAATTTTCGTTCAATCTACACCCCGTGGAGAATATTCCAGAAATTTTTTTGATCAGTACTTTTCGAGATAAGGTGGGGGACAGCGATTTTTTTTTAAAATAATACAGAGAAAAGTGTGCGTAAGTATTACATTATATATATATATATATATATATATATATATATATATATATATATATATATATTAGTCGTGTTTGCACAAGCTCTCATTTGACATAACACTCGATGACCTAGTAAAAAATTTTTTTTTTCACTTCCGATTTCACCCCCCAAAACTAACCCCTTAAGTCAAAATTTAACTTTCAAGAGTACACGGCTCTGATGAGGCCATCAATTCCTATATTATTACCAAATTTCAAATTTCTATGACAAATAATTTCGGAGAAAATCGGGTGTGACAGACAGACAGACACCGAAGTCATCTTATAAGTTTTTCGTACGGAACACTAAAAATCGTTCAATACGACAAGCAGCAAGTACGAAATTTTTGGATGTGTATATTGATAATCGGCTTCGTTGGGACATACATGTTGATGAACTATGCAAAAGGCTTGCAGTTACTACATATGCCTTATTCAGGTTAAAACAAGTAAGCAATATTGAAGTTCTGTTTTCATACTACTACGTTCATTTTTTTAGTCGTGTGAAATATGGATTGATTTTCTGGGGTACTACAAGATATTTAAATAGAGTATTTAAAATACAAAAGCGTATAATTAGAATGATTTCTGGGGCACACAGGTTGGCTTCATGCCGACCTATTTTCAAAAAATGGGGAATCATGACATTACCCTCGCTGTATATATATGAAGTAATCCTATTTGTGAGAAAGAATATTCATAAGTTTAAACAACATTCTCAATATCATAATTACAATACTAGGGGCTATAACAACATAGTGTATCAGATTTACATATTATAATGCATTAATTTACGCTTGTAAAAAATGTTTGTCTTCTTTTGTTTTCTTTTCTATTTTATAGTTGCTTTAAGTTTACTTTTATAATTTAATTTATAATTAGGGTAGAAATAAATGTATTTAATTATAGTATCATAAAAGGTTTGCACACTGACCTGATCCAACGGATTTAATAAAATTTATTTATTTATTTAAAAAATTTATTTATTTGACTGCATCGACTAACAACGATTCATTGGTTCACCGGTTTTAACAATATTATTAATAGTCTAATTTGATGAAATGCATAGTTTTTGCTAATAGAGAAGAAAGCAAATGATATTACATTTACAGTCTGTCTAGTAAGAACGTGACCGCTCGTATTCTTGAAAAAATGTGTTTCGAAAACATTTTTTACCATCAATGTATTCCTTGGTGTGCTAACAACGGCGCAATTACCTTAGAAAGTTCTCCAATCCCCTCCGTGGGGTGAGCAGTAGCATCTTGCCCCTTTGACAGGTTCATCTGGCACAGAAACTGTTCACCTTTCAGATATTTTGGGCTACTAGCCCATTATCCAATAAGGCCCAATTCGAATATATCATTTTTAGCGTGTAGCGTGTAGCATCGTAGGCGTGATACAGTATCATTAGCCAGTTTAGTAGGACTTGCGCTCAATGATTGGCAGAAGTCGATGTTGGCCCGGGGGCCCGAGGGGCCCTTCTTTCTTGACCCAAGGAAGAAGGGCCCTCCGGGCCAACATCGACTTCTGCCAATCATTAAGCGCAAGTCCTACTGAACTGGTTAATGATACTGCACCACGCCTACGGTGCTATCGTTCACGCTAAAAATGGCATATTCGAATTGGGCCTTATTGGCTAATGGGCCAGTAGCGACTGTCCAAAATATCTGGAAGGTGAACAGTTTCTGTTCCAGATTAACCTGTCAAAGAGGCAAGTTGCTACTGCCCACGCCACTTTTTATCCCGTCGCTCTTGGTCTATCAATAATCGCCTGACATCTTCGAGGCATGCTGTCGACAAGATTTTCTGCATACTCTGTAAATTTTTCGAATCTCGCGGGACAACTGAGTCAAAGTCCTCAGAGTCGTTCCTCTGCGCTTTCTCTTTACAAGGGACCAAACGTTTTCAATAGGGTTGGCGTCCGGTGATTGTGAGGGCCACTCTAGTATCTTATCGTGGGCCCAAGCGAGCCGCTTCGCGACGTGATTTTTGCCCAGCAAAGGTTTCTTTAACGTGCTACGGAATTTGACATCATGAACACGAAGGTGTTGTCATGGGATACATTCAAACCCGATTTTTTTAATTTTGCCGCTTCTTGACGCAGCGTCAATTTCGGGAACCGTGGAAACAAAGACACGATTCGTTTTTCGACTTTCGGAGTAAGTTTTTGTACTTAGCTACGATTCGTAAAGTCGTCAACATTTTTTGTTTCGTTAAAATGATTTACCCACTTCTTCACAAACGACACTGACTTTTTAATATATTTAGCGGCCGCGAAATGTGTCATTTTAGGCGCCTTTGGATTTGAGAAAAGAAAGACTGCCTCGAACCAACGCACAAACAAGGGACACATTTTGGATTTTACGTGATTTTGACGAAAGTTCGAAATCGACTGATACTTTTACTAAAATGCGTCTTAAACAAAGGTTCCATCTACCAATTTTTTGTTGAATCGCTATAATCGCATCTACCAAAAATGAATTATCGCGGACACGTTCTTACTTAATGGACTGTATTATAAATGATTAATAGCAGAATATCGGTTAAATTTGTGTTTTAATGGGTTATATCTAAATACATACGAGGCTGGTTTGAAAAATCCGTGCAAAAATAAAAACTACTTATGTGTTTGGGGTAAACCTTTTTTATTTTTCGACATAGTCTCCTTTTAGGCTTATACACCTCGTCCAACGATGTTCTAGTTTGTTGATCCCTTCCGAATAATAGGATTTGTCCAAGTCTGCAAAATATCTATTAGTGTCTGCAATCACCTCCTCGTTTGAATAAAATCTTTGTCCCGCTAGCCATTTCTTCAAATTGGGGAACAAATAGTAGTCCGAGGGAGCCAAGTCTGGAGAATAGGGGGAATGTGAAACGAGTTGGAATCCTATTTCCATTAATTTTGCGACCACAACTGCTGAGGTGTGTGCTGGTGCGTTGTCGTGATGGAAAAGGATTTTCTTGTGGGCCAATCGCGGGCGTTTTTTCTTGCAGCTCGGTTTTCAAACGGTCCAATAACGATGAATAATATTCACCTGTAATAGTTTTACCCTTTTCCAGATAGTCGATGAGGATTATCCCTTGCGAATCCCAAAAGACAGTCGCCATAACCTTTCCGGCCCGCCGAAGGAACGGTCTTCGCCTTTTTTGGTGCAGATTCCCCCTTGGTAACCCATTGTTTAGATTGTTGTTTGGTCTCAGGAGTATAGTAATGTATCCATGTTTCATCCACAGTGACGAAACGACGCTTCAAGTCCTCCGGATTCTTCTGGAACAGCTGCAAACCATCCTTGCAACACTTCACACGATTCCGTTTTTGGTCAAGCGTGAGCAATCGCGGCACCCATCTTGCGGATAGCTTTCTCATGTCCAAATGTTTATGCAAAATATTATGTACTCGTTCAGTCGAGATGCCACAGCACTAGCAATCTCACGCACCTTAACTCTTCTGTCATCCATCACCATATCATGGATTTGATCAATGATTTCTGGAGTCGTAACCTCCACAGGCCGTCCAGAACGTTCAGCGTCACTTGTGCCCATATGGCCAGTCCGAAAATTTTGAAACCACTTATAAACTGTTCTAATCGAAGGTGCAGAGTCACCATAATGTTTATCAAGCTTCTCTTTAGTCTCCTGAGGCGTTTTGCCTTTCATAAAGTAATGTTTAATCAACACACGAAATTCTTTTTCGTCCATTTCTTGAAAATCACTCGACTTCCTTGATTCACACGAATGCCAAACACAAAGAAATAGACCAATATGGCTGAAACTTGGTGTGCGTTCATTCAAGAGATGCTACTAACTAAACATGACCTCGATACGCGCCGGTGGTGCCATCTCTCGGACTTTGCACGGACTTTTCAAACCAGCCTAAGTAACAACACCCAAGGCGGGTTTTACTTCAAAACAGCATAGACCAATCAGTTCTCTTAGCAGTATGATAACTTAGTTCACAGTTTTTTATTTGTCTTTATCGCACTCATTGATATTTTAAATGGCTGATTGATTTGACGGAAATGACATGGTTTTCTTTTCCTTGAGCATAAAATGCCTTGTCAAAGTGATATAAGCGAATTGAAAAAATATTATGTCTCATCGTAACTTTCATTATGTGTACTTAAACTTTTGCTGTTGTCATGATTGTGTTGTGAGAGCCGGTGATTATCATCTTCGCCAAAAGCTAGCTGACGAGCTCTGAATGAAGCGAAACATATCAATGTACACATGTTTAGTGATTAATAGTCGGCATGCTCAGGTCATCCATTCTCTTGGACGCCTTCTACTTTTAAGGCAAAACTTCGACGGTCTTTGTCCCATGATTATATATTTTTCCGATTAATATTAATACGTAGGCTGAAAAGTTTTTGGTCTGACAGTTAGATGTCCCCCTTTCCAAAAAATCCATATGATTTTTAGGAAGTACCAACCGTCAATCGATACATGTCAAAATTTCATGACATTTCGACGACTATTTTAGTTCAAACCCCTCCAAGTTGGTTTTAGTGGCACTACTTTTGATATTTTCAAAACAATGGAAAAAATAGAATTTCGTGTGTTAACTAAACACCGTTTTTGATGGAAGAAATACCGTTCAAGCAAAGTAATGGCTTGATAAGTGTTATGGGGACTTGGAAAATGACTCATCATTTACTGGTATGCTGAAATTGTTTTCGATGACCGTAAAGTGAAATTGCGGGAGATAGCTCACACCCTAAAGATATCAAAAGAACGTGTTGGTCATATTTCGCATGAACATTTGGGCATGTTCTGCTCTGTTCGAAATGGGTACCGCATTTGCTCACAGAGGACCAAAAACAACTACGTGTTGATGATTCTGAACGCTGTTTGAACCTGTTTAAGCGCCATAAAAAGGATTTTTTTCATGTGATATGTGACAGCGGATGAAAAATGGATCCACCACTACACACCGGAATCAAATCGGCAGTCAGCTGAGTGGACAGCAGCCGGTGAAAGCCGCCCGAACCGACCAAATTCACAACAGCTAGCTGGGAAGGTTTTGACCTCTGTATATGTTACTCTGTATATGTGCCTGAAATAATTTTCATCAGCTATGCTGAGAAGGGAAAAACCATCAATAGTAAATATTATATAAAGTTATTGGTACGTTTGAAGGCAGAAATCGCAAAGAAACAGCCCCAACTGACCAAGAAAAAAGTGCTCTTTCATCAAGACAATGCACCGTGTCACAAGTCAATGGTTACGATGGCAAAATTGCTTGACTTAAAGTTCAAATTGCTTCCCCATCCACCGTATTCTCCAGATTTGACTACCAGCGATTATTATCTATTCGCAGACCTCAAGAAATGCTCGCGAGAAAGAGATTCGGCTCCAATGAAGCTATCGCCGAAACTGAGGCCTATTTTGAAAGCAAAGGCAAATCTTTCTACAAGAAAGGTATAGAAACGTTAAAAAAGCTTTGGACTCTTTGTATCGCTCTTGAAGTAGACTAAGTTGATTAATAAAGTCGAATTTTGCAAAAAAAATGTGTTTTAAGTAGCTAGACTAAAAACTTTTCAGCCTACGTGTTAGTATAAAGTTGCGAAAAGTTGATAATGATGTTGTTGCTGCAAGAAATTACGTATATATAAAGTGTTTAGTCTTCACAGCAGTGTTTTGTATTCAGTGCCCTTTCTTCAATAACAACACTATTCAATTTTTATTTTTCTTTGGTAATACTTATCTGCATAAGAATTTTTTTGAAAAAAAACTCATAATTTTGATACGTCACTGTTGTGGAAAATGTATCTTAGTTAAAAATCTGCATGGGCTGAAACATTATCTTAGGTATTCGAGATACCTGATCTTGGTCAAATACATTTTACGAGACTAACATTTTTTCGGTTGTGGTCCAGGGATGAATTAAATATTTTTTAAAAATGCCTACTGTTAATATGGAGAGGAAGCTTTCATGCGCTTTAATATAGTGAAAATTGTGCGAATATCAGATTCTTTAATTTGACAATTTTATTTGTAGTACCGTGAATGTAAAGTAAAACTACACTATCTGCTGGTAGATTCTTATTACTGTCTTGTCTTGGAGTAATATTTTTAAAAAGGTTAAAAAAGTGTCTAGTGTCTAATATATATAATATATATATATATATATATATATATATATATATATATATATATATATATATATATATATATATATATATATATATATATACAGTCAGTCCAGAAAGTCTCCATATACCACGTGCTTTCTATAGATTTTTCTGTTATGTTTAACTAATTAATTGGAAGTATGGGAAAACATGTTTAAATTAATATTTGAAACTTAACCAACGAGGATTAATATTAAAAACCACTACGGAACACTTTATAGTTACATCATTGTTATAAAAATGTAAACAAAATTAATGTCAAAAAAGTCTCCGTACACTTAACAGTTACCAATAATAGTTTGACGGAGTTTAACGGAAAATAACCACTTCGTATAAACTAATATTTAGTGGGGCCACCGTTGGCCTTGATAATCTCCTGTAACCTTTTTTTCATGCTTGCAACCAGCTTTCTAGTAACTTCTGCTGACATGTTCTCCCATTCGTTTAATATTCTATTTTCTAATTCTTCTCTATTTGAAACATTATGTTTGCGAACGCGCCGTTTAAGTTCCTCCCATAAATGCTCGATGGGGTTAACATCGGATGATTGCGGAGGTGTATGAAGCTGCTGTCGCCATTATGGATCGATCATCCATTCTCGCACCAAGTTTGCGGTATGTTTCGCCATGTTGGAAAATGTATCTTTTTTCGAGTGCTAATTTTTGGACACTTTCTCTTAAATTGTCTCTCAAAATGTTCAGATAAACATGTCGATTCATGGTACCATTAATAAAATGTAAATTTCCGACTCCTCTAGCGGACATGCATCCCCAAAGCAAAACACTGTCACCCCCTTGTCTCACCGTGGAATAAATGTTAGTAAGGTATTCCCTAGCAAAAGCTAACCGCCTTTTGCCATTAGCTTCCGAAATTAACGGCTTCTTCCTACAAACGCCTTATAGCCTGCCTTGTGTAAATAATTTCTCACTGTTTGTGAACAAACATTTTTCGAAAATAGTTCCCGTACTTCTTCTTTTAACTTTGGTGTACTTTTCTTGAGATCTATAATTATTTGTCTAACAATACTGGCCTCTTCGCGGGGAGTCAGTTTCTTGGGACGAGCGGAGCGTGGTCGAATTTTATAGGAACCCGTTGATTTATACTGAACAGTAGCATGTAATTTTTTAACAATTTTTCCTATATTTCTATACGATTTTCCATCTTTCCACAAATCAATTATGATCTTTCGAACTTGAAATAGAATTTCACAATTTCTCTCGCTCATTTTTAATTCTACTTTGAAAACCTACTGCAAAATTACTAGTAACAAGTGACAGATTATAAAATATGGCCGAAAATTATTCATTTGTTTTCAGTTTAGCGAGAAACAAATAGCTTAATAAAATGCGGCTGTTATAACGTGTTTTTTTCAATGCAAGTTCTTGAGTGTATAGAGACTTTTTTGACATTAATTTGGTTTACATTTTTATAACAATGATGTAACTTCTAAATAAAATGTTCAGTAGTTGTTTTTAATTCTAATTCTCATTGGTTAAGTTTCAGATATTAATTTAAACATGTTTTCTCATAGTTCCAATTAATTAGTTAAACATAACAGAAAAATAGTATAGAAAGCAGGTGGTGCAAGGAAACTTTTTGGACTGACTGTATATATATATATATATATATATATATATATATATATATATATATATATATATATATATATATATATATATATATATATATATATATATATATATATATATATATATATATATATATATCCATCCTCAATCCAACATCTTTACAATGCTCAGATAACCATGAATATCATGACTGGATTTCTAACTCTTTTATAACGTTTCTGATGGTGTTCTGCGACATTAATCGTTTATCTGTGGCCCTTACCGCGTGTTTCATATTAGAATACAAAAGGCTCTCCACGGTATCTATCCCGCTCATGGGAGATCTGCCTCTTCTTCTTCTGCCCTCAGGCTTTCCCTGGATAAACAATTTTCCATATGCTTGCTTCTAGCCAAATGACTAAAGAACCGCATTATTTCAGCAGGCACTGTAATTTGCACGTTAGTTGGATGTTCAGTCCAGGAGACATTCAATATTTTCCGCCAGCAGAACATTTTAGACGCATCTGTTCCTTTTCAGTCTGCTGTTCAAATAGTCCAACTTACAGACGCATATTTAAATACAAAGACCACCCGGGTTTGGACTAGATTGATTTTCGTGTTTCTCGTGATATCTTTACTCTTCCAAATTTTCGCTAGCTTTATCATTGTTGTTTTCTCTAGTTGTATTCTTCTGCGGATTTCATCTTCATTGTCCCCAGTATTGTTAATTAGGGCTCCCAGGTAGGTCATCCTGTCCACTACATCAAAATGAGAGGCATGTTCGACATTTGGTTCGTTGTCATTTGCCCTGTCGACTATCATCACTTTAGTTTTGCTTGTGTTGATCTCGAGTCCATATTCTGCGTCAATATTTTTTAATCTGTCAATCAGCGACACCAACTCATCCTCATTCCCTGCAATTAAGAAAGTGTCATAAGCAAAACGGAGATTATTTATATTAACGCTGCCCAGGTTCACTCCACTAGAACAGTTCTCCAAAACACTCCTCATTACACAGGGCAACAAAAAAATATTTTTGTTTTGGTGCCTGGGATTTTAGAGCTGATTGTAACTATATTTGGGACGCTAAATCTATACATGCAATCCGTTTTTCTCTATCAGCTCTACTTTTTTAGATACATCAACTTATCTACCAATGTGGTTTTTATTCAGTATATTCATTTATGAGAGTTCTAAAATTATTATATATTCATTAATGTAGGTACAATGGTTTTATTGTCAGTCTGTAATTGAGTAAATTCCAGGTAAATCTATAAATAGTGGAACCATTGCCTATCAGGTACCTGAACTGACCGTTTTAATCATCTAACTCGGGTAAGTCTCGTCAATTTGTGCGTTCTTACTAATGAGAGTAGATCGAATTCGGCGTGTTATTTTATGTTTAAGAAAAGAGTGTTTTTGTGTTATTGAACAGAATTAAAATGAGTTCAGGTTCCAGTTCAATAAGAAGTTGTGTAAATCAACCTGATGTGTTTTGCTATATATGCGGAGAATACATGTTTCAACAAAACAGACAAACTATTACTGACTTTGTAAAGTGAGCGTATCTTGGATACTTTGGAGTTAAGCTTGGTGATCAGGACAAAACGTGGGCCCCGCATCTCGTATGTAAAACTTGTACAGAGCATTTACGGCAGTGAACTGCCGGGAAAAGAAAATGTCTAAAATTCGGCGTACCAATGGTTTGGAGAGAACCAAAAAACCACTTCAATGATTGTTATTTCTGTTTAGTAAATACTAATGGAATCAATCGAAATAACCGCAGTAAGTGGACTTATCCCAATTTAGACTCGGCAATACGCCCTATCCCGCACTCAGATGAAATACCGATTCCAACATTTCATCAGCTACCACATATCTCTGATGACGAATATTTTCCCTCTGATCGCTCTTCTGATGCTAATAAAAGTTCTGATGCTAATGAAACTAACAGTGACTATGAGGGGACGTCATCAGTTCCTCAACGCTTCAATCAAAATGAATTAAATGATCTCACCAGGGATCTCAATTTATCGAAAAAAGCTTCTGAAGTACTGGCTTCTAGGTTGAACGACAAAAATTTACTGGAACAAGGAACCAAAATTACCTTTTACCGTACAAGAGAAAAAGATCTGCTACCATTCTTTTCTCAAGAAGACAATCTTGTATTTTGTCACGAAATTAGGGGACTCATGAAAGAAATGGGACTTTCTGAATATATTCCAGATGATTGGCGCCTATTTATTGACAGTTCAAAGCGAAGTTTAAAATGTGTCCTTCTACATAATGGGAATAAATATGGTTCAATACCACTAGCTCACTCAACGAAACTGAGAGAAGAATATAATACCATAGCTTTGGTCTTGCAGAAGATAAAGTATTACGAACATCAATGGATGATTTGTGTAGACTTAAAAATGGTAAACTTTCTTCTTGGGCAGCAAAGTGGTTACACGAAATATCCGTGTTTCTTGTGCCTCTGGGATAGTAGGGACAAAACACACCACTGGGTTAGAAAAGATTGGCCTCAGAGAGAAAACATGGACGTTGGGGAAAGAATGTCATTAACGACGCTTTGGTTGAAAGAGAAAAAATCATACTTCCTCCGTTACATATAAAGTTGGGCTTAATGAAGCAATTTGTAAAGGCTCTTGATAAGAATGGGTCTTGTTTTGCATATATAGGGGTAAAAATGCATCAGTTGAGCACAGAAAAACTCAAGGCAGGGATATTTGACGGCCCACAAATACGACAATTAATTAAGGATCCTGCCTTCATAAATTCAATGAATCAAGTTGAACGAGAAGCTTGGACATCATTTGTTGAAGTTGTAGAAAATTTTCTAGGCAAACATAAAGCTCAAAACTATGTTGAAATGGTTAACAAGATGCTTAATAGTTTCAAATCCTTAGGGTGCAATATGAGTATTAAAATAGACTATTTACACAGCCACTTAGACCGTTTTCCAGAAAATTTAGGAGACATGAGTGAGGAACAAGGTGAAAGATTTCACCAAGATATTAAAGTTATGGAGGACCGCTACCAAGGAAGATGGGACATGCACATGATGGCAGATTACTGCTGGAGTTTAAAAAGGGACTGTTTAAAAAAACATTCAAGCATGTCGCGGAAAAGAAGCTTTCCAAGTGTTGAGTGACTATTTCATTTCTTCAATGTTTTTTTTTTTGTTTGTAAGTACGACATAATATTGTATTTTGTATAACTAAAATAAAAATTTCGTATCTACTTTTGTTTACTACACTTACGGATTTCAGTTACAATAATGTAAACTTATATTTCTCTAAAATTGTATATCTTAAAAATTTGAGCTCCTAGGTACAAATGAATACGTTATTTGAATTCAGGACATCAAATTGATATAGAATCAGCTCAAAAAACCTCGACACCAAAACAGCTGTTCCCCTGTGTTATATACTCACTGTATATATTGAAAAGTTGAGGCGACAGCACACATCCCGGCCTAACCCTTCTCCTGATTTCACAACTAGACGACAGCAGCCCCTCGATTTTAACTGCGATTGAATTATCATCATATAATTGTTGTATGATCCTAACGATGTGACTAGATATTCCCATCTCCAGCATTATCAACAAAAGCAATTGCCAACGCACATTTTTGAAAGCCTTACGATAATCGGCGATACAAGGGTGTATAATATTCTCTTGCCGTTTCAATCAGTAATTGCACGTTTAGAATTTGGTTTCTAGTACCTCTATCTTTAACAAAACCAACTTGTTCGTCAGCCAGCTGGTTTCTAATATAAGAAAGAAGTCGAGCTTGGATTATATAGAGCATTATTTTGCTGGGGTGGGTAATCATGGCCAACAGGCGGAAATTGTCGCAGTTATTTGTTGGACCTTTTTTTATGTAGAGGTATTATTAAGGATATCGTCCACTTCGTTGGCCATTTCACTGTTTCCCAGATGAGTGCGCAAATCCGATGTAGTAGTTTCACATGACTGGCACCAATTTTAGCACCTCTGCGGTTATGGAATCACAACCGGGTGGTTTATTACATGTCAATCTACGAATCGCCAACAGTACTTCATTGACCAGTATTTAGGCTCCCTGTTGTCAAGTGGGATAGTCTCGTAAAAGTGCTCATCAGAATACAGCTTTCTACAATATTCCCGCCAAACTTCAAGAAGGCGCTCAAGTTTGTTATCAGCTCGTGGATATCGTCATAAATGGTACATGTTCTACTCTTGAAGTCTTCAATAATTACTTTGATTTTTGTGAAACCCAATTTCGTATTCAAGTTATTCGAATGCTATATATATATATATATATATATATATATATATATATATATATATATATATATATATATATATATATATATATATATATATATGTGTATGTATACATATGTATATATACATATGTATATATATATATATATATATATATATATATATATATATATATATATATATATATATATATCCCTGTATACACATTAACAGTTTTTTAGGGAAATTATTTCTAGGTTATGTTACTCAGTTGTTATACAGTAATTATGTGTAAACATATTTACAATTTGAATTCTTTAAACAATGCAGTGAGGTGATCGAGAAAATAGGATCGCCATTATAGCCTTATTTAAGTGCATTATTGGAAAACCGCAATATTTTTAAGACGTTAAAACCACTTAAAGTAAGTCGTATGTTTGTTTACCGGGCAATAAAATTATTTACTGAGACGGGAGACATAAAAAACAGGCAACGTTCAGGAAGACCAAGGATAGTTCGAACGCCACAAGCTGTTAAAGCTGTAAAAGCGCAAATTGACCAAAATCCTTTCCGCGAACAAAAAATTTTATCTCACGAGATGAGAATTTCGAAAAATTCTATATCTCGTATTATTAAAAAAGACCTAAGACTTATAAAAGACACACTAGTCATTTGCTAACAGAAGATTTAAAGCGAAAACAGTGGCAAAAATCTAAAAAATTTGTTGAAGGAATACGCTAATGACAAAAGCAAAAAAATTGTTTACCGACGAAAAAATTTTCTCTGTGAGCTAAAATCTTTGTTTGGAAAATTTTGTTTTTAAAAACTTTATTTAGGTTTGAGATACAACTGAACTGCTCTGGTAATTTTACCCACATTTATAAAGTTATTTTGTCTGTTTAACAATTCTATTTTAGATTAAGGAATTCCATGACAAATGTAATTTAAATGCAATTCTGCACACTCTTAGAATGTAACTTGTGGAACAATTTTTCAATAAGCAAAATGAATTATGCCAGATCTTCGAAAGAAGTGTCTGAACTTGTTCCAAAAGCTCAGAGGGGTCATCATCCAGCATCGGTTATGGCTTGGTGAGAAGTCAGCTTTGATGGGGTTACCAGTATTCATTTTCGTGAAAGAGGTGTAAAAACTTCTGCTAAAATATATTAAGGCACTATTATAGAACGTTGTGAAACTCGTAAACCATACTCTGTTCTGTGTCTTCCAGCAAGACTCTGCATCAGGACACAAAGCTAAAACAACACCAGCATGGCTTTAACAATTATTACAGAAGATTGGCCTTCTGCAAGTCCTGATCTATATCCTTTAGATTATAAACTATGGTCGCTCTTCGAGCGATGGTTTGCTCTAAAAGACATGCCAATCTTAACTCGTTAAAACGAGCTTTAACAAAAGCGATGGACAATTTTCCGTTGGATCAAGTGCGTGTCGCCATAGACGAATGGCCTAATCGTTTGACGGCTTGTGCAAAAGCAAGAGGGGGGACATTTTGAGTAAATGTTAAATAAATGTTGGCATTATGAATATATGAGTTAATTCCATAATAATTTGTTTTAATTTTCATAGAAATTAAATGTTCAGGCAATGTTTTCATTGTAACAGTATTTATGGAAGTACATATATATATATATATATATATATATATATATATATATATATATATATATATATATATATATATATATATATATTGTAATAAAATGTTGTGAAATTGTAATAACGGAGAATCTATTGATATGGGTAACGGTCTGTAGCAGACAAGCCAAGTTTTTAAACCTGATTGGTGTTTACCGAACCTTGAAGTAAACTCCAGTCAGGTGTAAATATTTGCGTTGTATCTTTTTGCTCATTAAGTGCCTTAATTTTGAAGACTAAATATAACTGAAAATGTCTCGTTTGTTCGTAGGTAAAACGTTATAGGGTTCCCAACAATTTGACACATTTTCATCCCAAGCATCATTTCTCATTGTATATTGTCTTACCAATACGGAAAAAATACCTTTTATCTAGCAGAATTAGGCGTCCGATCACGAAGGACTAAATTCTATCTCATTTTCTTAATTTGTTTTACCTTTTTGGGTTGGAAATCACAAAGTAAATGTAACGAAAACTGTGCAGTATGAGCTCAGCTTTTTTTTTTCTCGATATCAACAGATTTTGACCAAGTTTGTTATGCGAAGATTTTTAGAAATATAGACTACGAATACATGGTCAAATTTTCTTAAATCAATATGGATGGACTAAAATTTACCCATCACCGTCTTCAGTTAATGGTGTAATTGGTTAGGTGAATATGAGTTTCAGATTAGTTTCAGTTCAATAGAAATTCGGTATTCAGAAGAATCTACTTCTCAGCCATTATCAAATTTTTTCTAATTCTTACATCTGAAATTTTTTAGTGTTCCATACGGAATACTTATAGAACTTCGGTGTCTGTCTGTCCGTCTGTCACACCTGATTTTCTCCGAAACTATTTGACATAGAAAGTTGAAATTTGGCACTAATGATGGCCCGATCAGAGCCATGTAGTTTTGAAAGTTGAATTTTGACTTAACGAGTTAGTTTTGGGGGGTGAAATCGGAAGTGTTTAAAAATATATATGATGTAATACGTGCGTATACTTTTCTTTGTATTATTTTTAAAAAATGGCGAAAAACTCCTGTCCATCCGCCTTATCTCGAAAAGTGCTGATCAAAAAATTTAGAGAAAATTCTCCAAAAGGTGTAGATTGAACGAAAATGATCACGAGTGCATTACGTTTGATAGTTTATCTGGTATATAAAAAAACTATTTGACCGACAAAATGGTAAAGGTTTATTTCGTCGAAAGTTTGTGAATTGAACCGGGACTAATAACTACTGCTTTAAATATTAGTTACCGAGACAAACTAATTTTATTTTATTTGTTTATAATTAAAAAAATATTTAAGTAGTAAATATTTGTTTTAATCTTTTACCGCTAGATTCTAGATTGAGTTAGATTAATTTATTGGTTATTAGGTAGTTAAGGTGCTATAACTGTAAATAAATTATTGACTAAGAAAAACCGTAAAAATACATGTTGGATCTTAAGATCATGTCAGGAACTTTTTGTCTTATTCTGGTTGGTCTGATCAGCCTGCTGAGTCAGTATTTGACTAGACATATTTGTAATTAGGGCTCTTAATTCTTTTATTGAAATTTCATTTGGGGTGTGTTTTATGAAGTTAGTAATCATCTGTAACAGAAATTTTCATTTTACAGGCAATAACAATGCGGAACACCAATTGCGCAAATCCAACTTGCACTGGACCTGTTATTTTAATCAACTGTCGCAGTTAAGACGAACGAAGTTTTCTTCTTTTTTATTTAGGCTGCGGCCTGTTTTTTTCACGCGTTTCCTTTATGGCGTTCCTGTTGACGAAGACACTCAACTTTCTTTCCATCGTTTCAAGGGTCTTCCTGGAGCTCTCTTTCCTGCTGCCCTGTGGTCTCTCACTATTTTCATTATTCTGTCATCCTCTGCTCTTTGAATGTGACCGTTCCTTTCTTTTCTTTCTCCCTCTCACAAACTTCACAACATCTTCAGTTCCACATTCTTCTCTTACATCTTTGTTTCTTATTCTATCTCTTCTTGTTTTCCCCATTATTGCTCTTAGGGTACTCATCTCTGTTGTCCGCATCAATTGTTTCGTTTTGCTTGTGTCAGCTCGTGTTTCTGGTGCATAGGTCATTAGCGGCCTTACTATTGTCTTATATATTTTCACCTTACTTTCTGTTCTGAGGTACCTATTTTTCCAGGCTATGTCTCTTAAACATCCGGATATTCTTGCTGCTTTCCTAACTTGTTGTCTGACTTCTTTATAACTATTTCTCTCACTTGTTATTTCTACCCCCAAGTATGTGAAGGACATTACTTGCTCTATGATTCTATCATTAGATTCAAGTTTGCATCGTATGGGTTGTTTTGAGATAACCAACGATTTTGTCTTTTCTGTTGATATCAGAATGTTATATTGTCTTCGCAACCTTCGATTAGTATCGCATCGTCGGCGTAATACAGAATGG
The DNA here is from genome assembly GCA_019049505.1 of Pachyrhynchus sulphureomaculatus. Classification (NCBI taxonomy): domain Eukaryota; kingdom Metazoa; phylum Arthropoda; class Insecta; order Coleoptera; family Curculionidae; genus Pachyrhynchus; species Pachyrhynchus sulphureomaculatus. The sequence continues at coordinate 88,937,352 of CM032455.1, forward strand.
TGAGATTATTTCTTCCCATTTTTATATCCTGACAGATTCTTCACGCTGTCTATGAGTTTGTTCATAACAAGGTTGAGAAGTATTGGGCTTAAGAATCTCCTTGTCTGATACCAATGTTACTGTTAATCTCTTCGGTTATTCTATTTCCCTTTTGTATTTTGGTCTTAGTATTTGTGTATATGTCTTCTGTTATGTTTATTAATTGCCTAGGTTGCCTTTCAATATTTTTGTTACATCTTGTAGTCTCACACGATCAAATGCCTGCTGTAAATCAACAAAACACATAAAAGCTGGCGTATTGAATTCGATCACTTTTTCAAACTATTTGACGAACTACGTAAATGGCATCATTGGTAGACCGGTTTTTTCGAAATCCCTGTTGTTCTTCGTTTATCGTTAATCGCTGTTTGCTCTTTTCTAATATTATCTTCGTTAATAAGTTCTGTGTTGTATTTAAAAGTCTAATTCCTCTGTTGTTTTCAGGGTTATTTATGTTTCCTTTTTTTAATATTGGTATAGTGATACCTATTTTCCATTCCAAAGGCACTCTTCCATTTCTAAGGGCGATGTTGAATAGTTTCATTAGTTCTATTAACATATATTCTCCTCCAAATTTTAGTAGTTCGTTTCTTATATTATCGCTTCCAGGAGCTTTTCTGTTTTTCAAGTTTTCATTGCCCCTTGAACATCTTCCCTTGTGATTTCTACTTTTTCTTCGTTACAATTCATTATTTTGGGATTTGTTAGCTTATGTTCTTCTTCTCTGTATAGACTTTCAAAATATTTTTCCCATGTTTTATTGTTAATCGGGTTTATTTTTATAGTTTCATTTAGTTCTGTTTTTCGATTCCTCAGCATTCGCCATATTTTCTTCTGGGCACCGTACATATCTCGCTCCATGTCCTTTGTGTATTTTTAATGCCTTTTTCTTCCTACTTGTTATTTCCTTTACCTCCTCTGTATGCCAGGGAGTTTTATTACTTTTTAGTAGGCATAGGTTGACTTTACATGTTTCTACCGATTCCTTTGCGGCCAAAGTTTTCATTTACTAAAATCATTTTAATCGTTCAGTCTTTAGAGGGAAAAAGTAAATATATATTAAAAACTGATTTCCAGGGCGATGACTGAGTAATGCATATTTGATGACTTCTCATAGAATACCACGATTTTTTATAAGCCCTCTGGCAACTATTGGAATTTATGTTTAATAATTATTAACTGACCTATTAAATGCACATGGTGTTCATCACTCTGACTGTATTTGTCGTTCAACGACAAAAAAACTTAAAAATTGGAGTATCAAATAAAGCCGAAGTAAATTGTGATTACAAATATGTAACACAATGTTCAGATTTATCTAAGGCTCCGCATGTTTACGTTAAAATCTGACGTGAAAACTAGCTGACCGGATAGCATGCGAGCGAATCCATCAAATGTATATTGTTGTCATACTTCCAAAATTTAACAAATTCACTAGCTTTCTCAATGTAATTGAAAGACCAATCTAATGAAATGCATAATTTAAGCTAATAGAGACGAAAATAAATAATAATATAGTATATTATGTTTATAAAAAGCAAATTTTCTAATTTTATACTTTAATAAGTTATATATAACCACATATAACCTGCTAATAAAATTAACAAATATGAGCGACAACACCGGTACGTATCCATAGCAGGTTTTACTAATGGGTCACTTGCGATCGTTCGGTTTTTTTAGCGGTGTTGCAGGGATGAGTAGTAAAGTAATTTTTTCCATCAGACAGGATTGCAATTCTGTCCAGTGTTTTCTAGCTGTCCTTACACCACTTATTAAAGTTTCTAATGGATCATTGATTTTGCGATCAACAAAGGTATGAAAAACATACTTTGTCTACTGGTAAAATATTTTGCGATTTATCATTTCATCGATTAACGTAAGGTTTTGGTTTCCGATACACTGGAGAAAATAGTTTAGACAATTCTTTATATTTGACTTTAGGCTATTTTAATAATACCTCATCATTATAAATAACTAGTCAAATGTTCATTTCCCTATATTATATCATTTTATATCTAGAAATACAATATTATAGATTTCTCAGCATCTAGTGCATCATTTAAGGAAAAACTGAATATGACTTTAGTTGATTAGCAATAATATTCAATTCATTTAATGTTTTATATTCTAATTGCAATTTCTTTAAAAAAAGAATGATCATTGTTAATGATTTTTTGCGACATTTTTTTCTCCCTAACCTAACTTACACATGTTTTTCTGTATATCCTTATTGTTTTCTTCTTTTGTCCCATCTTATGTGTGTCATAAGCTATCTGTAACATATAGTATATACATATATGTTTATGTCGTATGATTTGGTAATGAAAAATGTTAAATTCACACTTTTTCATAAAGGTCCTTATATATTTTTTTTATATATGTGATGCCACTGAAAGTTCTCTGAATAACCGTACAAAATCTGAAGCAGTTATTTTTGAAATTCGTGACTCTTGTCACCTTCAAGGTAGTTTCCCTGGACCTGAATGCACTGATCCAACCTTTTTTTTTCATTGGACGAACATTTTTTGGAAAGTCGATGTTGTTATTGCCTCCGCCTGCGATTCGCGTGTCGAAGCGACGAACCTTGAACTTCTTCTTTAAATCGGGAAACAGCTCAAAGTCACAGGGAGTCAAATCACGCGAATAATGGGTGTGGAAGATGACACTCGTAGGATTTTTCGCCAAAAACTGTGGCGTACAGAAGAAACTGTGGGCCGGTGCATTGTCGTGATGCAGGAGAAAACTTCTACTGCCACCATTTTCATTCTGTAAACAGTTCAACAGAAATACTTAGAATTGTCCGACGACGGTCATTTCAGGCATAATTGCAGTCTAAGGTCTTTCGAAACGATATTCTTCTTCCAGCGGAGTTAGGTCTGCCTTAAATCGCGAAAACCACTCAAAAGCTATCGTACGACTCAGGGCTTAGTCTGCAAATGCTTTTCAAATCATTTTATGCTTTTCACTACAATACAACACACACACACACACACACACACACTATCCATTGCAAAAATCACGAAGTCACACGTTTAGACTTTTATGCAAACGTGAATACTGAACAAAGTGAACCACTCAGCAAGTTGAAAATTGTCAGGCAGCATTGTTAGTGCTACCTATCGGATAGAGTCGATACTATTTCACGTTCTTGCTATACTGCGTTATTCTGGGAACTTCTGGATCGCGTAAGTTTACAAAAGTTTCTATATATTTTTTTCTTCAACAGCATCAACACGCTTACTATTGTTATTATATGACGAGAAAAGTCCAATTTTGCACATCTTTGGGCTCTGACCCATACAGGTCACTCAGTAAAGCCGAATAGTCATGATCACGCATCACTTCTGCTCGGTAATGATAATTGACCAAATTGCCAATCTGAAAGAACCAAGAATAAGTACTCTCATCTGCATATACAACCAGCGGATTTTTTCTTCAGGCTTTTCATGAATAGTTCTTAACTTCTCTAATTAGTGGAACCTGCTATGTTTCTTTTTATAAATGCCGAAAACTCAATTTTACAAACTTATCTTGTTATTTTATTCAGAAGTACTGTATCAAGTTGGCCTGTAAATGCTTGCTTTAAATACGGTAGTTGTTTTTCTACAACTGACACTCTTAGAAGATATAGCAGTTTAGGGATTGCATCAATTTCATATGAATGTTTTAACCGGTAATATAAGGCACGTAGCACAATTATGACTATGGTGTATGACGATGCTGCATGAACTTGGCCGACTAAAAATTAAATGCATGAGTGAATCTAGCTCTGTGCTTCATGCCCTACATTTAATACCTGCCAGGTCAGTAAATCGAGTACGATCCAATAAGGTATTAATCACGCAACCCTGACAAATAAGTGGAAATCCCTCGATCTCCGACTTTGGACTTGCCGACTGTAGGAACCTAAGTATTAGTTTTTTCTTTAGCTACAGCGAATTGATGTTTTTCCATGCTCTGTATATCGTCTATAAAATTGCTGTTGTTCTGCTTTTTTATTAACTGTCTTAGATCTAGACGGATCGAAATCTAGAATGTTGATCTCGTCATTTTATTATACAATGACATCGCCATAGATTAATCCAGGACCGAGTTTTTCCGCTAGGCCTTCTGCCACCCTAAACAGAAAGGCTTCCATACCTCTTCGCTCATAGCCACAGACCACCGGTAGGAGAGGATCCGAAATTCTTACAACCTGACACGCCAGTCCCATCATATTCAAAATGCAGGCACTCTAAGCTCACAAGCCCTATTCCACCGTGATGACGTGAAAAGTTTATTTGAGAAACAGAGGATCGAGCATGCAGACTTCGATTAATATCAATAATTTTCCGTGTGCCAACATACAGATCTCGCAGTTATTTTTTCGTTCATTTCACCACCTGAAAGGAATAAAGTACAGATACAATACATACAACACGCTGGCTGCATGTTGGCAGTTGCAACTTTATTACGTTCTTAAACTTCTGTAGACCAGATCTTTAGTTACTTTCCATACTTGCTGTGGAGAAGGGTTTTATTATTATTATCGTCGTTGGTATGTTTTTCTTTCTCACAATTGGTCAATGTGGTTCCATGTTTGGCTGACAGGCCTAAGCCAAGTCAGCACAAACGCTATTACCATTGTGTATTAAGGAATAACCTGACACTCTTACATGTTTTCAAAATCACTGACTTCTGAATAATTTTGTGTATGTTTATGTTGAGGCCTAATTGTACTAAGTGTGTTGTGAATGTTGTTGGTGTAAGGCCTGTGGCTGATATGACGAGGGGGACAATGATGACTTTTTCTTGTTTCCATAGCCATTTTATTCCTGTTGCAAGGTCTATGTATTTGGAGATTTTTTCTGTGTATTTAGTTTGGATATTTATGTCGTTGGAAACAGCTGTATCAATTAGATTCCTTTTTTGTATTGAAAAGTAATATCGGATCTATTGGCGGGGACTATTTTATCTGTATGCATTTTCAAGTATGGATGTTGGTGTGTATTTATAGTAGGGATCAGTGTTTTCTAGAGTTGGCATGTTGTGGCTAGTGCTTGGTGAACTACTTTTGCCGCTGAGTCATGTCTGGCTGTGTATTCCGTTCTGGTTAATATTTTACATCCGCTTGTTCGATCATTTCTTTATGCTGGTGGCATTTCCTGAATCTGTCTTCTCTAATAGTTGGGTGTTTGATGATATGCTTTTAGTATCTAGTTTCTAGTGAATATGACTTTATCTTGGATGGCAAGTAAGAAACCTTCTGTTTCAAGGAATAGCTGCCCATCTGTAAACAGGTGTATGATTGATGTTTATTTACGTGGTCTTGTTCTATGTGGTATCTGTGTTTTCCGTGGAGAGTTTTTTCTGACCACGGTTTCATCTTTTCGTGTTGTAATTGGGTGTGACTGTGTGTCTGCTGGGTGGTCTGCCCGGGATAAGTCGAGAGGTGTGTAGTTTTTGTCTGCTTTCACTGTTACTGTATGGAAGCTAGTTTGCTTGGTGTGAAAGAATTTCCTAAGTGCCTGTATTTGTTTTGTGTATAGTGAGCTTATATCTATAATTGCTCTTCCTCCTGCTTTCCTCTTGATGGTAGGTCTTTCTTTGCATGCGTTGGGGTGTAATTTCCTGTATTTGGTGAATTAAGAACGTATAAGGATGTGAATGTTTTCTATGTCTGCGTGTGACCATTTAATGATACCAAATATTATTATTGTTATTATTAATATTTTTCTATTAGAAAATGAATATGTTAAATTTGGTCAGTGTATAAAGTTCGAAAACTTTTTCCATGTATAATGACAATAAAATCATGTTTTTCTTATGAAATTTTTATATCTACAACTATTTTCGAGTTACAATACTGATTATAAAAAAAGCCGTAAATACCAATCTGTGCGATCGAGGACTTAGTTTAAAGATGCAAACTAGAGAGAGAGAGAATGGAGATTTTTAGTAGTCGGTCCTGTGCTTTAAATTTTGCATAATTTTTAAGCTTGATAAATAGCTATATTATTTATAAATTTAAAAGGATACCTACAACCAAAGGGGGTTCCGAGTTATTTTGGACCTTATTTCTCAGAAGGCATTTGAATAAGTTAATCCCTATCGCTAACATATTTGATTTATTGCAAATAATTTCATATCTAAACAAATTTTAAAACTGGCCAGACGTTATAAAATGTTACATCAAAAATTCCGTTGACACCCTCCACACGTTAGTATAAATAGCGCGTATTTTGCAAGGGATATAGTACAGAAGGGGAAATTGTCCCTACACGGAATAAATTAATTCTTTTGATTTTATTCATTGTTACAGTATTGACTTACACTTTTACCTTCCTCACTAAAGGAAGTGTATCCTAGAAATGAAAAATCGTGAAAAATATAATTTTCAATTTACTCTTGTCGACCTTTCCGCCTGTCGGTTGATCTGTCGTTTGCCTGTCTATATGTCAGTTGCTGCGATAACTCTCTACCGAAATGATATATTCGGTTCAAATTTCGTACTCGTATTTTTTCAAGTGAGAAAAGGAAATTATTATTTTTGGGCAATATCGCTTCATAAGAAAGGAGTCTATAAATTTAGGGTTTCCTTAGCAAGAAGTTTTCTTTGGGTAAAAAATAGCCTCACAGATTTTTACTGTTCTTTACGTTTTAGGATCCCTAGTACACTAAAATCATAGTGCCCTTTTTCTCTTTGTCTATTTCTCGGTCTCTTAGCAATATAATTCTAGAAAAATTATATATAAGGAAATATATATATATATATATATATATATATATATATATATATATATATATATATATATATATATTATATATATATATATATATATATAGGAAACGAACCTATAGTTTCGAGTGGCGAAGGTCGAAAAATTTTACAGAATTCCAATAGTGTTATCAGATTTTTTTAAAATTTTGGGTTAAGATAATGTGGAGAAAGCGATTATAGGGGTAATTTCGATATATATCGTTTTTACACGCCCTTTTTAGGATTATTAGAGTTGGATAATGTGAAAATTATGTTATTTTTTTCATTATTGCCAATTTTAACAGAAATAATGTGTAGTGTATGCCACACTTCATATCATGATGAATAATGACTGGCGAACGGAACCAGTAGTCGTAGAAAGGGGAGTCCGGCAGGAATATTCAATCGCCCCAAAGCTTTTCACACTGCCCCTGAAGTATGCGTTCAAGGAATTTGAATGGGGCGCAAAAGGAATCTCTATAAACGGGACATTCCTTAATTATCTTCGTTTTGCCGATAACATAGTTCTGATAAGTAATGATCTTGACAAGCTGTCGACAATGCTCAACCAATTGAACGATGCATCAAAGAGAGTGGATTTGCCTATGAACCTTGCTAAAACCAAGATAATGGCGCTAGCTCCTGGTGAAGTTTATGTTGACAGTGCGAATATAGAGGTGGTAAACGAATAGACGAATAGGTTTATCTGGGATATAGGATGACGCTTGGACGGCTGAACGAAACTTCTGAGATCAGCTGAAGAGTGGGCTTAGCCTGGGCTGCATTTGGGAAGCTCCGTCATATTCTGAAGAACATCAGAATGCCCATCACCTTAAGAAAGAGAGTATTTGATAATTGCATACTGCCAGTGATAAGAAAAGTGCTAACAAGTTGACAACAACGCAGAGATCAATGGAGAGAACGATGCTGGGCATCAGTCTAAGGGACCGTAAGTAAGGAATGAGGACATCAGATTTAGGACTGGTATCATCGATGTGATTGAGAGAGAAGCAAGATTAAAATGGCAGCGGGCGGGGCACATGGCTTTAAGTCCATGACGGATGGACAAAGCGCCTTCTGTGTTAGCTTTCAAGCATATCTGCACAGAGAGCAGGACGTCCCCAACTCCAAAGCCGGAATGATATCAGACAATATGCGGGTGCATCGTGGTTGGAACTCGCTGAAGACCGCAGCACCTGAAAAGGGATGGAGGAGGCCTACGTTCAGGAGTGGACGATGACGGGCTAAAGAAGAAGAATGTGTAGGAGGAAGTATTAAATTTCAGTTGTAAATATATCTTAAACCCTTCTTCTTATCAGCATTTGTTTGGTTAATATCTTACCTTAAAATACCCATCATGTAACATATCGAGTTGTAAGTTATTCTTTAGAATGGGAATGTCAAATTTATTTACTAGTTATTATAGAACTGCGTGCGGAGCTGTAAAAGTGGAATTGGGTTGAGGCACGCTTTTCCTGAAAAGGATGTTTAGTGATGGTATTTTTTGAAAAATTCCCCTCCCCCTCATCAATTGTAGAGGATGGAAAAATTTATTTAAAAAGGATTCTTACCATAAGACAGGTTTTTTTATATGGAAATCTCTCTCCTCTCCATCCCTGGCCTTGAAGTTGAGTAGTAAAATTTAAGTATAAGGGAGAGTTCTTTTTTATATTGTATATATATTTTTTTTTTTTTTTTTGTGGAAATCTTCATCTTCCGCTATAACTTTGAGAAGGTGATAAAATTTTAGAATAAATGAAGCCTGTTTTTTTGGAAATTTTTGATGTCTGGTCATTGATTTATCGATTTTTGAAGTTGGTTGAGGTTCAATTATAAGTAAGACTTTCTTTAAGCTAAGCATTTTTTAGGGGTAGTTCTATTGCCCACCATTTTTCATTCTTCATTATTTCCATTCATACCTGAGAGAGGACATGAGTATAATGATAAGAAAAAGTATTTAGTACTTATTTTTTCTTGTTGTTAGTGGGAAATTCAATTTTAACTTTAATTGTATTTATTTTTAATTAGAGTTATAGGGGGTGCGAGGGGAGGAAAATTTTAAATGGTGTAGCTTTAAATCAGTCATGTCCAATTTATGGTTCTCAGAGTCGAGATATCTGAAAATATCAATGTATTCTTTGGTGTGCTAACAACGGCGCAATAACTTCGTAAGTTTTCCAATCGCCACCTGCATCAATAATCGCCTGACATCATCGAGGCATGCTGTCAACTAGATTTTCTGCATACTCTACAAATTTTTTGAATCTCGCGAGGCAACTGAGACAAAGTCCTCTGAGTTTTCTCTTTACAAGGGACCAAATGTTTTCAATAGGGTTGGCGTCCATTGTGAGGGCCACTCTAGTTTCTTATCGTGGGCCTAAACGAGCCGCTTCGCGACGTGATTCTCGCCTAGCAATGGTTTCTTCAAAATGCTTCGCAATTTGACATCATGAGCACGAAGATGTTGTCGAATGGTCTCATGGGACACATTCAAACCCGATTTTCTTAATTTTACTGCTCCTTGATACAGCGTCATTGTTGGGTCACGAGATTTTTGCATTTCTTCATGTTTCAGTGTTTTCAGATCGCGAAAAAACATAGGCCCGCATTACCATAGTCCTCTCTGTCTGTCGTTTCGCCCGATAACTATCGAACGATATGAGATATCAATTTTAGATTTGATACACGTAAAATATTCAAAGTAGAAATGAAACCTATAGTTTTTAGGCAATATCACTAAAAGGAATGAGGGTGGAAGATGTGATAAATTTTGTTAATTTTTTATATTAAGCTAAGAATTTTTCGTGGATTAAAATTTATATAATCAACAAGTTTTAAGCATAATTATTTGTAATTTAACATGTAAGGGGTTAAAATGGTGGATGAGGGCGTTAGAGGGGTTGTTTCGTATTTACCATATTATATGTCTTTTACAGGATTCTTGAAGTCAATATATCTAAAAATTCTATTATTTTCTTCATTACTTCAAATTATATATAGGTAAACATATAAGGGATTAATAAGCTGGGGGAAGGAGTTAGAGTGGTTGCAGCGTAATGTCGTGTAATACGTGCTTTTTGGATTTTTTGGATCAAGAAATCTGAAAATTGTGATTTTAAATTTTAATAGAAATAGTATATAAAGAGAATACCAGGTTTTTTCCTCTGTGAAGCTTCTTTTTGTGATTTATATATGTCCATAAAAAAATAAACACAAATGTATTAGAAGCTGCATATGAGACATTAAGGGCTAAAACTGCCGATAAAAATAAAAAATGGAGAATAAAAACACCATGGTTCAGTGCAGAAATCAAAGAGAAATGCCGTGAAAAGAAAGAAAACTATCTAAAGTACAAGTCAATCAGGACAGATGAAGCCTACCAAAGATATAAAAGAATACGAACAGAAACCCATGAATTAGTAAGAAGAACAAGAAGGCAATACTAGGAGAGATACACAAAAAAATTAGAATCAGACTTCTATGGTCAACAAAAACAAATTTGGAGATTCATAAGATAGCAGAGAACCGAGATGAATGAACTAATAGAGTATATACACGTGAAGAAAGAAACATGGGTCACATATCTTACCCAATTATATAAAACGGAACAGAGTATCACATAAATAAAAACATCAGGTATAACGATAGACGAAGAAACATATGTAACGGAAAATGACGTAATAGAAGCACTGGAAAAATTAAAAAACCTTAAATCTCCCGGCAAAGACCAAATAGCTAAAGAACTACTAAAATATGGCGGACACTCTCTGGTTAAGCAACTCCAGATACTTATACAGAGGATTATAAGATCGAATAGAATCCCAGATAAATGGAGAACAGCGACAGTTATACTAATGCACGAGAAGGGAGAAAAAAATATCCAAATAACTATAGAGGCATAAATCTATTAAACTGTATACTGAAATTAACAACAAAGATTATTACAACAAAAATAATCGCGAGAATACAACTGGAAGAAGAACAGCAAGGATTTAGAAGTGGGCGCTAATGAACCGATGCCGTATTCATTGTGAAACAAGTAAAAGAAAAATCCACAGAATACAACATTCCAGCATACTTCTGCCTAATAGATTTAAAAAAAGCTTTCGATAATGTACAAATAGAAGACGTTTTTCATCTGTTATATGACAGGAACATCCCATTAGACCTAATTGAAACTATCGAGAATATATATAAAGACACTAAAGTAGTCGCATGATTAGCAGAAGGAATGATAGAACCAATCAACTATGAATCTGGAATCAGGCAGGGAGACTCTGTCCTCTTCTATTTAATATTGTCATGGATGAAATGATAAAGAATGTCAAAAGAAAGAAGGGATATAGAATGGGTAACAGAGAACTTAAAATTATATGTTATGCAGATGACGCGAAAATAATTGCTGAGACCGAGAACGATTTACAAGCAAAATAATATAATATGTCAATCTCAACTGAAAAAACTAAGACAATAGTAATAGCAAAAGAGCCGATCAGGTGCAAGCTGGTGGTGGAAGACAAACCAATAGAACAGGTGATGGAGGTCGATTACCTGGGCATCAAAATATTTAGTATCAGAAAACTCGAAGAAGTGAAACATCAAGTCAACAAGACTAATAGGATAGCGGTATGCCTTAATGATACCATATTTAGAAATAAATTCCTCTCCGTTGAGACCAAAACAAGAATATACAAGAGCATAATACGGCCAGTAATGACTTACACATCTAAAACAAGACTCGATACAAGTATAACACAGAGGATGCTGGAATCAACTGAAATCAGAATACTAAGAGATGTACAAATAAGACACTGAGGGATAGAGAAAGGAGTGAAGACATAAGACGCGCATGTAATATAGAAAATATCAACCAGTGGATAAGAGGAAGAAAAGTGTAATGGGATCAACACATAGGAAGAATGGCAAACAGCAAGATAGTACGGATAACAAGAGACAAGTCACCGAATGGAAGAAGATCAATGGGACGTCGAAGAAAGAGATGGAGCGACGATTTTTAGAGCAGGGAACAAAGAAAACAGGCAATAGTGGCTAACTATAAATCGGAATAAGATATCCGTTCATAAATACCATCATCATTTAAAATATCACGGTATTTGTATTATATTCTTTTTGAGTGTAAAAAAGTCAAAAATAATACTTATTTTTAAACTACGTGCTGCAAGGGAAGTAGTGGGTAAATTACTCTACCAATATTTTAACGTAGTTACTAAACATGGACATGATTTATTCTAACCTACGGCCATATTTGCATCTGTTTTCCCCAAAATAAACTACAACTATTTCTTTCGCAAAAATGAGTATTAGGAATTACAACCATTTATAGACATTTTGTTAGCTATTTGTCTCTTTCGGCACTACACAAAGATGGCTGAACAGATCTCGACGAACATAACCTAGGGGTATAATTTATTTCGAAAACTCATATATGTAGTGTGTTACAAAAATAAAAAAAATATTTTATTGAGTAAATATGTTTTCTCCAGCAGAGACATGTTACTTTACTTATATGGATATATTCATATATATATATATATATATATATATATATATATATATATATATATATATATAATATATATATATATATATATATATATATATATATATATATATATATATATATATATATATATATATATATATATATATATATATATATATATATATATATATATATATATATATATATACATATGTATTGCTAGTGCTGTATTGCTAAAAAATCTGCATATCACTGCTCATCAGCCGAGTTAGGACCGACAAACGAGAGAGCAGAACTCGAAGTACTTATTGCAGTAAGATACAACAAACCTCTGGCTAAAGGCCTAAAATTTAAAAGCCTACCTGCCTTCCGTGGGCTATTTAAGGCTACAGAGCAACAGAGGAATTGTTACTAACAATTACCACTAAGCAGGTCTAAGGTGGTAATAACAATTTATGTCAGTTACTTAAAATAAACAAAATCCATATTTTAGCAATGGTTTTCACTAGCCGGAGATATAATTTGTGGTATCTTATTATGATATTCCGCCAGTACTACGATAAATACTTCGAGTTTTCTTCTCTCATTTGTCGATCCTACCTCGGCTGATCAGCCGTGATACGGCGAAAAACGTTGGAGATCGATTGACAGACGAGAGAACAGTGATCATTCCCGAATAATTAACCTTGTTCATTTTTAAGATGTGATATAGATAATTATCACTAATTATACTTACTACTACTTAAACCGATTATATATATATATATATATATATATATATATATATATATATATATATATACATATACATATATATATATATATATATATATATATATATATATATATATATATATATATATACACTCGTGCCGCTCCTGGAGCGCTTTAGGGACTTCCCTGCAGCACGTGTGCTAGACCCATAAAAAAAAAAAAAAATATATATATATATATATATATATATATATATATATATATATATATATATATATATATATATATATATATATATATATATATGAATGACACAGAATAAATATTATAGCGAAGAAGGTTTATTCGCTTTCTTTCAAACCCTTCATGTGGTAATTTATCATCCCGATGTAGATCTCCGAACAGTTTATGTCTGTTTCGAGTTAATAGTGTTAATAGTTAAAGTGCATAGAGGTTTCTTCCCCTTCACCACATAGTCTATATGTGGTGGGATCATTGTGGATATCCATTTTCTGTAAATGTCCCCTCAGTTGACAGTGGCCGGTGATCAGTCCAACTACTAGTTGGGTCTGAGCCGGTATTAAACGAAAGATGTCGGTTGTTAGTTCCTTTGAACGGCCACCAATTACGTCCCTCACATGTTTTTGCCCAGATGTTGCTGGCCAACGATTTAAATGTTGCTCATATCACCATCTGTTAATTGTCGTTTTTACCACCTTTTTTGGTATACCAAACGATGGTTCTGGACCCCTGTATGATTTTATAGCTCCGAAACTTGTACTTCCGCCCATTATCTTTTATCTCCGAATGTCGTAAAACCCATAGTAATTCAACTCTATGGTTCCTGCAGGATAGTTCTAACAAGTCACGTTCAAACTCAACCGTGATCTTGGAGTTGGCCGGACAGGCATCTAAGGCCTTTACAGTAGCTTGACTGTCTGTGAGAATATTTAGTTCGTGATTGCGGTGGCCCCGTCTACTGGTGATATTGTAATAATCGATCTTATATATGCTACTGTCATTTTTATAGTCCTGTTTCACAATAACGAACTATTATATTGTTGCCACAACACACAAATTAATCTAAAAATTTTCTTAATAGGTGACAGTTCATATTTAGAAACTAAATAACTTTGAGAAATAAAAAATAAATATTATTTAATTCCTTGATAACTAAATAGGATAGAAAAATATACTAATGCGATGTAAGTAGACATGGAATATCCATATTATTCTTAACTTTCCCGAATTATTTATTTTGTTATCAAAAACCGAGAAACAGAAATTTGATAATTTCAAGCATTTATTTGAAGTGGATCTTAAACTGTAAGAAGTAACAACAATAATAATACAAACCTAAGCCGCCCGTTGTTATACAAAATATTTATGTGAGTTATAGAGAATTTCTCATTAGATTTTGAAACACCAAGAGGCAAAAAGTAAGTACCTGAGCCATTTTTTCATTTATGAAACGTATCCATGAACGTCTTGAGATTAGCATATATAATAGAAAAAAGTCCTATCTTGACAATGAGACATCACGTACAAAAGAAATAACAATGTTATACCTACCTAAAAAGTTTTGTCAACAAGTTGCAGTAACTAATCGTTTCGAGCCTCAGTAATATTCGAAGATATCTAATAATACTATGGCTATTATGCCAGACTAGTTCGATAACAAATTTTTTTTCTCAATAGCAGTTTTAGTGATTTCAGCCTAAGCTAGTAAATAATTTAAGCAAATCATCATACACAGCCAATGTAATCTATAGTGTAACATCTTTGGAAATTAAAAAAAAATATTTTAAAGTACTTTTACGAAAATTACAGTCTAAATAATAAAAGTTCAAAAGTAAGCTACCTCGTTGCAACATAAACTAATTAGAGTGATGTTCTATTTAATTTGTACAAAGTATTAATATAAATCATATATAGTATTTTCTAACTAATATTTTACGATTTTACATAACATTATTAGTATACTCAAAAGGTAATATGAAATTATCCAATGTATTTTTAATAATAATGATTTTATTATTTGGACTCTACAGTAAATACTTCCACAAAGCGATACTAAGTTAGTACTAATAACTCATTTTGGAAGACATGCAACTTTAATTGCAGTTCCTTGCCAAAAGGGGATTTTTCATCGCAAATTAGGGAAAAGCTGAAAATATTCAAAACACTTCTTTTTTCTTGTTCTTTACTAAACAGTTAAACTCTTTGCACTTTTCTTTAAGGTTTGGTAGATACGTACAGTTTGGAAGTCCAAATTTTATTTTGCAATTTCTGGTAAATTTTTGAAAAAAGATATACAGTCTGTCAAGTAAGAACGTGACCGCTCGTATTCTTAACAAAATATGTTTCGAGAACATTCTTTGCCATCAATGTATTCTTTGGTGTGCTAACAACGGCGCAATTAACTTAGTAAGTTGTCCAAGCGCCTCCTGCATCAATAATCGCCTTCGAGGCATGCTGTCGACAAGATTTTCTACATACTCGGGCAATGATCTCAGATTTTTCAAATCTCGCGAGACAACTGAGTCTTTCCTCTGAGCTTTCTCTTTACAAGGGACCAAACCTTTTCAATAGGGTTGGGGTCCGGCGATTCTGAGGGCCACTCTACTATCTTATCGTGGGCCCAAGCGAGCCGCTTCGCGACGTGATTTTCGCCCAGCGAAGATTTCTTCAACGTGCTTCGGAATTTGACACCATGAGCACGAAGATATTGCTGATTTTCTTAATTTTGCCGCTCCTTGACGTAGCGTTAATTTCGGGTCCCATGAAAACAAAAACACGATTCATTTTTCGACTTTCGGAGTAACTTTGCCTACCGAGCCACGTTTTGGTAATTCATCAACATTTTTCGTCTCGTTAAAACTGCTTCACAAACGATACCGACTTTTTAATTAGTGGTCGCGGAATGTCTCATTTTAGGCCCCTTTGGATGGGAAGAAAGAAAGACTACCGAACCGACGCGCAAACCATTGACTCATTTTGGATTTTACGTGATTTCGACGAAAGTTCGGAATCGACTGATACTTCTACTAAAATGCTTCGTAGACAAAGGATTCTACCGATTTTTTGTTAAATTGCTAGAATAGAATCTACCAAAAATAAATTATCGTGGACACGTTCTTACTTGGCAGACTGTAAGTGTCAAAAATTGTGAATTTAATAAAACTGAATATCGATCGGGGGTAAATTACCTCATTTTGAAAAGATTATCCGCTAAAAAAATTTACTATAGTCTGATCAATGGATCTTTGCAGTCATGTGATCAACGCGACGTCAAGAATATTCATACGATTCAATCAGCTGTCAATTCAGTGTCGGCGGTCTGAGTTTTAAATGACAATTTCAAAAGTCAAAATTGAAATTAAAATTTTTCATCCGGTTTGGTAATTAACGAAAACTACGGATATATTAAGTACGCATGATGTTTAAAACACCCTAGTTCTTACTTGTGAAGGACATTTACCTCTCTACATAAATCCAACGTCTAATATCACCTATTTTTATTTTTCAGGTTGCTATTAGATTATTTCGTGAGTAAATTTACTTTATGAAAAGTTTACAATTGTTATCTGTTAGTTATTTGAAGTTTGTGTAATGTTTGTAATGAAATTACAATATTCACTTAACACAGCTTTAACAAATTTATATATAAGGCATTATAAAAACTGTAAAAAGTTGCACCGTAGAACTCATTAAATAAAATTTTAAAATAGAGAACTGAAATAAAATACTTTTAAAACAGAAAGATATTTCATGACGGGGGTATAAAGTATGAATAGGAGACATAAATTGCATAATCCAATATTAATATGATTTATCAAATCAAACTAATAGATAGATCGATAAGTCTATATTTGCCCTGCAAAATTTACAATGAATGTTGCCCAAGGGGCTTGGAACGTGTCAATAAGTAATATTTAAATTATTAATTGAATAAAGACACTAATCGCTAGAAGTAGATTCTTCACTCTCGCTTTCATCATTCCCAACACGAATAATGATTTCTGGAATCTCTTCGATTATTACCTCACGATCATACCACTGTTGAATCAGGTTTTCTGTATGTTGTACGCTGGCATGCCATTCCTCTGGTGTACACTTTTCTAAGGTTCTATTCCACATCTGAAGTATTTTATTTATCTCCATATCTCTCTTCACCAATGTGCTTGTTATAAAATGTTTTTGCATTTGCCCAAATCAGCTCGATTGCATTAAATTGACAGTGATAAGGAGGTAATCTCAACACTTCATGCCCATGATCTTGAAAAATTTTATCAATTTAGTATTCCCTTGATTTTTTGTGAGCCTTTGCAATATCTAATAATTCTGTCTTAAACATCTATTTGTTTTGAGGTAAACTATTTTTCTGTAACCACTTTAGAATTTCTTCTTTTTTCCATGCTGAAGATGGCTCTTTTTCTACTTCAACTGAATGATATGAACCATTATCCATTATAATTAAAGATGATTCTTCTAAATTAGGAATCAACTGGTTTCTGACCCATCTCGTAAACATTTTACTATTCATTTCTCCATGATAATCAAGTGACTTTGACTTGCTAGCAAATAGTAAAGTGGCATTTTCCACAAAACCCCTACTGTGTCCAGCATGTAAAACAATAAACCTTTTACCGTCAAATCCCCCAGGCTTACGAACACTTTTAATGTTGTCATTCTGCCATGATTTCCTTTGACTGCCTTTTGAAAAAATCCATGTTTCGTCTATGAAAACAAGCTGACAGGCAATGTGTTCATTTTTGTTTTCCATATACTTTCTAAGAAAAGCTGCCCTCATTGAACAAATTCTTGGTGTCTCCATTAATGCTCGTCTGTTGTCATCTTTCTTAAATTTGAAACTCAAATCCAGAAGTAATGTTCGAAGAGTTCCATAACTGACATTGATTATCTCTTTTTGTCGCAGTTCTTTACGTAAGTTGTTAATGGTAACATGTTTTTCTAAAAGTACAATATGATTTATTTTTTGCATACATATCATATAATGTATTACGAACGTCCATTTTAGAACTTTTACTCAGATCATGGGTCTTAGCTTGTTTCCTTGACCGTGATTTTCCAGGTGTTGAAAGCAATTCATTTTTTATTACTACGAATTTTGATGCTCGCTACAGTTCTCGTACTAATCTGTAAAGCAGCAGCAACTCTCTGGAACCAAAACATTGTAAATACATTAAAAAGATATACCTATGTGATTTATTTACTTCTTGTACAGCATTAACAGATATAAGAGGACCCTTGTTATCCCTTTCCGATGTAAAATACACTATTAATTTCGCCACAAAATCTCTTGCTTGACTATTCAAACGTTTTCCAGGCATTTTGGAGGCTTCATATGAAGAGTATTTGGTCAATATTCTGCTCTGCTCTGAACAGAACTATTTATTAGTTGGCAAGTATATTCCAAAATTCAATAATGAGATAGAAAGGATAGTGACCGTCTGTCGTAAAAATTAAGGAAGTGCGTACTGCATGGTCCAATATACGTTGAATAAAAATTGCTGCACTGTTCACGTTTTTTGTGGGAAATTCTGGTTATTTTTGATTTTATGGTAAAACTTCCGTAACGCGGTTTTATTTATTTTAAAAAAGTTGTTTTAAACACCCTCCCTGGATATCACAGATTTCCCACACAAAACGTAGACAGTGCAGCAATTTTTATTATGTCGACGTCCAATGAACCGTGCGTTAGATACTTCCAAAAATTAAACATAAAGATGCCGTAACCTCAATCCGTCAAAGAATTATCGATTACACAGGTCAACATTTGATCTAAAAAAAAAAAACACTCGGAGCGGTATGGTTCTTATGGGGTTTTTGGGGTCGCTGATTACGATGAGCGGGTTGGTTAACCTTCATCACATCAGATTCAAGGTCATTTGAAGGTCAAATAGAGAAAAAACCGTAGGAAAAATCTGAAAAATTTCATGCGTATGTTTTTGAGGTCCCTGAGTGCGAATCCGTAGTTTGTTTGACCTTACGCCTTTTCCCAGAGGTCATTTGAAGGTCAAATAGAGAAAAAATCGTGGAAAAAATCTGAAAAAATTCATGCGTATGTTTTTGAGGTCCCTGAGTCCGAACCCGTAGTTTGTTTGACTCAAGCCGCCTTTCCGAGGTCATTATAGGTCATTTCATCATCAGTTTATGTTTATTTGAAAAATCTGTATGGTCATTTTGCGTTGTTAAATTTAATTTTGTTTTTAGCGTACACTTGCGAAGCATACAGAGGTTAATTTTACGGTACATTTTTATTGATTATATCTTATACATATCATTTTACATTTACGTTAATATATCACAATCAAAAATATCTTTTATGCTGCTCGGTCATTACAAGGGAATTAATATGTGAAATATAAGCTAAATAATGGCAGGTACACTGATGCAAGCAAATGTTTTAATACTGTTTATTAGTAAAACTTAAAATATTGTTCATATCAAAAATAGACTATACAAATATTTTGACTAGTTTTGTGACTGTGAAATAGACTTTTAAAATAAAAAAAAAAATTTGACCTAATTTTTGTACTCTCGATGTTCGTTCCATATATCTAGTAAATTTAGTCCAGCCCGACTGTGTTTCTTGAGGTATAAATGAAACATTGTGCGCTATGTTATGTTTAAATTTCGTTTTATAACTCAATTCCCAATACATTTCAAATTAATAATTCTAATGTCGAACAACCTTGTTATCAAGTAACCCTTAATCTGTATACTTCAATACTTAATCCTTGTCGACAAAGAAACTCTAATACCCAATACCTTAGAACCCAATAACTTACTTGTACAGTAATCATTATATCTACTTATACTCTCATATTGTCTTATATAATACCTCAATGCGTAAGTTAACTACTAAAAATTTAGTAGATTTTCGAAATCGCGCAGTCAGTATTTAACATGAATTAAGCATAAGAGTTTGCTTCTTTTAGTATTTATCAAAGCATGTTTGAAGTACTACTCTAAACGAGAACGCTTTCGTTTCTCGTGAAATGATCTTCGACTTGCTTTTCTTTCATGAGATTTATTTGATTCTCGCTTCAGGCTCCAGCAATAATCTGCCAACATGTTTATCCCCCAAACACCTTGATACCTTTTTTTTTTTCAAATTCACTCAAGTCTTGATGCATCCTTTCTCCATGTTCTTCGCTAAAATCTCCGAGATTTTCAGGGAACCAATCAAGGTGTGAATAGAGAAAATGCAGTTTCAGACTCATTAAACACCCCATTTCTTTATAATTTTGTACTAAATTTCCAACAATATTTTTGTAATTAGGGTCTTTATGATTTCCAAGAAATTTAGTCGTCACCCCTCTAGAACTTTGCCATGCTGCTTTTTCTTTGGCGTTCATTTTCCTCTCAAATGCATCATTTTTTAGGAGGTCTCTTATTTGGGGTCCAGTAAATATGCCCTCTTTTATTTTAGCTTCAGAAAGATTAGGTAGCACTTTAAAAATATGCATGAAAGCAGGACTTTCGTTTCGGCTCATGGCCTTGACAAGTTGCTTTGCAATACCTAGTTTGATATGCAAAGGTGGAAGTAGGACCTTATTGGTTGATATCAAACTTGGACCTATGATGTTTTTTTCACCTGGAATTAATTCTTGTCTCAACGGCCAGTCTTTCCTCATGCATAATCTCGAGCTCCGACTATTCCACTCACAAATAAAAATAAGAAGTGTTTCAGATTTTAAATTGTCTTTAAGTCCCCACAAAGTTCCCACTGGTTTTGATCGTAATTCAATTTTTGCAATAGCAACTCAAAATTATGGTATTCTTCATTTAATACAACAGAATGAGCGACTGGTAAAGGGGCATAAATATGTCCATTATGTAACAAGATAGCTTTTAAGCTTCTTTTTGAAGAATCTATAAACAGTCGCCAATCACTTGCTGTGTATTCTATACCGTATTCTTGCACTAACCCTTCAATATTATGGCAATAGACTAGATTATTCATTTTAGTAAAATATTTTCTGAATGGACGTTCTCTCGAACGATAGACAGAAATTTTTGTTCCTGTGGATAGACAATTTTTTTCTTTTAGCCTAGATGCTAAAAGCTCTGATCTATCTTTCGAGAGTCCCAAGTCTCTGCACAGATCACTTAATTCGTTTTGATTAAATGTTTCGGCTTCCGATATATAATTTTCCTCAACATCTGATTCTTCTGTGCTGAAATTTTCTCTTTCTTCGTGTTCGAATGTTTCATCTGGCATATCTTCATCAGTTACCACTTCTTGTCCCAATTCATTAATTTCCATGATATGATCAGAATTTGTTTCAATAAGAACTGGTAAAGTCACAGATGTTACACGTGCGTATGAAATAGAATCCTTATTCTTTCGGTTTTACCCTCTCAAGTTTGTTAAGCAGAAGTAACAGTCGGTGGTATGGTCTGTTGGGGGTCTCCATATCATTGGCCGAGAAAATACATGGTTGTTAATTCTATATAGAACATTGCGGCATTTATGACATATAGATTTTGGTGTGTAAGAGTTATCCAATGAGCTTGTATCAATATGATAAATTTGGTGATATTTTACTTTTAACGAATCTGAAAACATGAATTTCTTTTGTGGAATATACTCCACACAAACAACACAAAAATTGTCGAGTTTAATGGAACATGACGAATTTCTTGTAGCATTTGACTCTACAGAGGCCAACTTTCCCACCAATGTACAGCTACGGTCGCATGATGACGCCTGCGGGCCCGCTTTCCCCCCTGACCAGCCGCCGATTCTGGGTTTTCGAGACCCTGGTTTATAATTTTTTTAGGAGTAGTTGCCATGACGGCATAAACGCCGTAACCCAGGGACTTCGCCGGATAGTGAGACAACTCCGTTGCCCACCGTCACCACGTGGAGGTGCCCTGGGTGCAACTACACCTTAATACTGGAGTTTAAAGCGAGACTGAGCTAAATTTATAAAAAAGAAGAGAATAAATAATTTCGCGAGGAATGAAAAAGCATTTTATTGTCAAAAACTCCAAATATATATACAAAGATACTTAAAATGACCACCGTATATCTTTTGAGCATAAGATCATGCAGGATTTGAACTTGAAACTTTGAAAATAATAGATGAATTTTCATGATTTTTTCTCTATTTGACCTTCAAATGACCTCTGGGAAAAGGCGTAAGGTCAAACAAACTAAGGATTTGGATTCAGGGACCTCAAAAACATACGCATGAATTTTTTCAGATTTTTCCTACGGTTTTTTCTCTATTTGACCTTCAAGTGACCTTGAATCTTATATCTAATGTGATGAAGATTAACCAACCCGCTCATCGTAATCAGCGACCCCAAAAACCCCATAAGGACCATACCGCTCCGAGTGTTTTTTTTTAGATCAAAAGTTGACCTGTGTTATTTTTATTGCCTATAAACTCGGCGGCATTGGCTTGTAAAACATGAAGGTTGTTCGTTGTCTTTCTTGCATATGTACAAATAACCGAGACAGATAATAGAGCGAATGTCGTAAATAGCTTCAGATGACAGAAGACCTACATTTTTAAGTTTTTAAATATACTTAACATGTTGACAAGAAGAATAATATAAACGGATGTTTACACTATATTCAGACATTTATGGTATGCATGCAAAGAATCATTGATTGGACTATATGACACGTTTAATACATTGAGGGAACAATGATCTACGTTCGCCACTATCAAAATTGTAGTTAAGGATTTTAAGAGAGGAAGAACCAACAACAGTAATGAACACCTTGTTGGAAGACCCGTTTCTGTGTCTACCCGAGAAAATGTTGATGCTGGGTATGAAATGACTTTGGACAAACGACGAATTGAGCTGAAACGTATAACAGAGACTCTGAACATTTCATACGAAGGTGTCTTCCACATTGTCAATTTTGATTTGGCTGTGAGAAAATTATCAGCTAAATGGATCCCTAAATGTCTGAATGCGGACCAAAAACGACTGAGAGTTACAACATCCAAATTGATTTACAACAGTTTTGAATCCAGTTTTCCGGTTTGTATGGTAATTATGAATGAAACGTGGACCCATCATGATCGCGAGTCAAAGGATCGAAGGAGTGGAAACATACTGGCTCACCTCGTCCCAAGAGATTTCGCTTATAGCGAATGGAGCAATTATTCTTTATTATTAACTAAACGTCAAAAGGATGTAATTTTTGAAAGACAATGCGCCCGATCACAAATCGCTGAGAGTTTCACAAAAAATAAATAAATTAAGCTTTGAACTGATTGATCATCTCCTTATTCCTCTAAAGTAGCTATCTCTGACTATTACCTATTCTTGAAACTGAAAAAACATTTGAAATGAGACAAATTTTATTCAGATGAAGAAGGAATAAATGTTGTCGAAGACTGGTTTGCAAACTAAGAAAAAGAATTTTTTTAAAACGTCCAGAGTTACTTTATAACCGTTGAACTAAACGTACAAAGATGAAATGAGATTATGTTGAACGAACAATTTTCATTTTTGTGATATTTGCTTGTTCTTGAAACTTAACAATACACCCTCGTATATTATTACTAATATTTTAAATTATCCATATATATTAAAATTTCAATAAAAAATGTGCATATTGATGTAAAACAACAACGCAACAAATAAATATGATATGAAGTTATATAAGCTTTCTTCAAATGAATGCTACTAGCAATGCTAAACACTAATATGGCATTTATGTTTCAATTAAATAGTCAGTCCCGTAGAGCATTTTTCGCAACCTAAACTTTAATTTTTAGTGTTTACGGAACACTTATGAGATCACTTCGGTGTCCGTCTGTCTGTCACACCCGGTTTTCTCGGAAACTATTTGACAGAAAGTTGAAATTTGACAAAAATATAGAAATTAATGGCCCAATGAGAGCCGTGTAGTTTTGAACGTTAAACTTTGACTTAAGGGAATAGTTTTGGGGGTGAAATCGGAAGTGAAAAAAAAATTACCAGATCATCGAGGGGGGGTGTCAAATGAAAGCTTGTGAAAACACGAGTTCAAAAATATATATGTTCTAATACTTGCGCACACTTTTCTTTGTATTATTTTAAAATAATTGCCAAAAATCGGTCTCCCCTACCCGTATCTGGAAAAGTACTGATCAAAAAATTTTGAGAAAATTCTGGAATATTCTTCATAAAGTGTAGATTAAAAATTATTAAATTTTATTGTAGTTTAAATCCCAAACTTTCTTACCTCGATAAGCTTTTTTCCAATAGCGTTCCCAGAAGAATACAAACGACCTTCAAAGTAGACAGAACCGGAGATCACTGCTTACACACGATTTTTGTATGGAAATGTTCTTTAGAGATGGTGAACTCTTAATTGCTTATAACGTCGTACAATGGTTTTTATTCTTCAAGAAACTCGTCAAAATTAAGCATTCATGCAGCAAATATGAGTACATTATCGTATATATGTATTATGTTACCGATTTTTTATTTCCTTGTAAATAGAAGTATGATGATAGTTTTTGGTTTCCTAGAGTTTTGAAGACTAGCTCCATTCGCTTTCAAAGGACTTCCTATTTGCTTAGATAGTAGGTACTATGAGGTTCGATTTTCCGCAAACGTGACGCTCCTGGAGCGCTTTAGGGACTTCCCTGCAGCGCGTGTGCTGGACCCATAAAAAAAAACGAACGCCAGCGAATATTACTGAATGCAATTTCATTTAATAGTCCAGTAAACAGGGGACAAAAAGTGGTCATATCAGGAAAAAAATATAGAGGTTTTTCTCAACTATTCTTTATGTTTTTGGGGTGCTGAATCCGAATTTTAACTTTGCCACCTCGTAAATGTTGTTTCGAGTAAAATGCAAAAAAACGGCGAAACAATGCTCTGTTTTCAATTTTTCGCGTATAACTTGAAAACTACGTATTTCTACACAAAAATAAACTACATTCAATTTCCAATAAATTATGTTCTATATGTTTCTTTATCAGGTGAACGGTTTTAGTCGCTAAGGTACTAAATTTAGTGAAATTTTGGACATAGCGTTAAGCCAAGAGCACTCCCTTATTTCCCGCTCGGAACTCTATTTTCATGATATCCTTATTTAAAACATTAATTAACTGATATCTAATTAAATTATCAACCTACAGCTCCGAGCGAGAAATGAGTGAGTTATTCTTGGCTTAGCGCTATGTTCTAAATTCACTAAATTTCAAAGCGCTCTAGCGGCTAAACTGTTCGCCTGACAAAAAGTCTATAGAACATAATTTATAGAAAATTTAATGTAGTTTATTTTTATATAGAAATTCTTTTCTCAAAAAGTGCGCAGTTTTCAAGTTATAAGCGAAAAACTGAAACATTTTTTGCATTTTACTTAAAACGCACAACATTTACGCGATAGCAACGTTGAAATTCGGACTCAGCACCCCCTAAAACATAAAGAAGAGTTGAGAACAAAACTTCCATATTGTTTTTTCTGAATTTACCCTTGTCCCCTGTTTACTGAACTATCAACTGAAATCGTATTCGGTAATATTCGGTGGCGTTCTTTGCGGGAAATCGAACCTCATAGTCTCTACTATCTAAGCAAACAAGAGGTTCTTTGGAGGTGAGTGAAGCTAGTCTTCAAAACCCAAGGAAAACAAAAACTATCACCATACTTTCATTTTCATGGAAGTAAAAATAGGTAATATAATATATGCAGTAATGTACTCATGTTCGCTGCATGATTACTTAATTTTAACGAGTTTTCTTAAAGAATAAGAACCATTTAAAAATATTATAAACAATTTAGAGTTCACTATCTCTAAAGAACATTTCCATACAGAAATCGTGTGTGATCTCTGGTTCCTACCTAAATAAAATGTCTGGTTTTGAACTAGTATTCCTACTATATTTTCACATTAGTTCATTCTAGTGACACTAAAATAGTTCGATTAAACACGAGACTACATTAAAAATTGCAATAATTTGATATTATTCAGAAAAAACACGTTTTATGATTTGATTTGAATTGAATTCCAATCATACATTGAATAAATTGGCATAGCATGCAGCAAGTCGGTCCTATTGACTTGAAAATTCGATTCAGCACGAAAAAATACACTGGAACCACAAATAAGTAACTGAAGTACTTTAGGAGGTTTCTTTCCATTTTTCGGGTGTTTTGCCCTACTGTGTGTCACTCCTGTAGGGAGACATAATTTTATTTTATTTGTTTATAATTAAAAAAATATTTCAGTAGTAAACGTCAAGGAGCTATTTAACTTAGTCTAGGTAAGGATTTTACTTTACACTTTTAACACTAATTGCGCAAGTCCGATTTGCACTTTTTATTTATTATTATACTAAGGTTCTTCTACAGTAAACGAAGATATGAAAGAAAATATCCCTATAAAATATCATTTTTAAAATGTTACTGTTAAAATTTCTTAGCATTCTGCGGCGAAAGACAGTCGACGTGGAGAGAATTAAATTCCATCTAATGCAGGACGAAACCTCCAGATTTTTTTTTGGCTGTAACCGCAGGTCGCGGTGTATTAATCGAAAAATAATTTGAATTTAATTCTAGTCTGCTCTTTAAGAAATAATTATTTCGTGAAGTCTAGAGTAAGTATCCTTATCGTCGTATATACGGGAATTCACTGCATATGTTGGAACTGGCGCCTCCTCGTGGCAAGACCGATTGCAGAGAATTCTTAAATAACGTATCTCAATAATAAAGGAAAAAATCGACCCTAAAGAAATAACGTCATGAATATTTTTTTCACGCTACCACTAGTGTACCATATAACTGCACAATATCGCGTAGCGTTAACCAGAATGTCAAATTCAAATTTCAAAAAGCTTTATTAATACTCAATAAAATTTACAGGGTAGGTTTACAATTTTTGAGTTCAGTGAATATTGTGTGCTTTTTAGTACATTCATCCATTGTAAGGCCTTGCAGCTTGCTGGTGTTCTGCATAGTTGGTATACCAGTCCTTATGTACCCTATAATCTTTCAGGCATTTCCGGATGTTTATCCTTTATTGACTATTATTATTTGTATTTTTTGTAAAGGTACTGTGGCTATTGTTATTAAAATTAGGGTAATTTTTTAATGTAGTTTGTTGAAAAAATTTTTTTTATAAAACCTTGAACCAGAATCTAAGGTTACTACACAGATTACTACACACCTGACCAGGTTTCCTAAAGAAATTTAATAATAAGAAACTATTCTAAAAATTGTTATCTTTTAAAATAATAAGTTTTATATTGAAATATTTTATTCCTAATAAGTAAAAATTTAAACACATGTAATTCACTAAAATTTGATTTGCGTGATTATAAAACTGACCTAACCAGCTTAATAAATAAATTGAAGTAGGTCGAAAATCGTTCACCTCCTTCGGTATCTCTTGTTACATACAAAAAATGATTCTTTTTGATCGACGCGCCGCCGCGGCCTGCGGATGAATCAAAGATATTTTTGGGCGCTTTTTATTTGAGGTTTGTAGGGAAGGCTTAGGTATATCATATTATTTTTGTTATTGGTGGTGTCTCTTTTTTTTGATTCCTTCTTTTGTTTATTGATGTCTTTACCTTTTTTAAGGACTTAATGTACTTTTCACAGTTTTTTGTGCAGTATTTCATAATTTTTTTTAAAGCTTTAACATTAAATCCCGAAGTAGATTTAAATGTGGCAATCTATTCGGACACACTAGATTGCTGAGTAATTTGCTTGTTTTCATTATTGATAATAATAGAAGCGTCTTGTAAGATCGATGTGCTTTCATTACTTGAGTTTTTTTGAGAGAAAGAAGATTTATATCATCTGCTTTAAACAAATGTTCGGGAAAGACGTTTTTGTCACGGGCCCAATTTCAGCCGCTTTAAATTCGTTCACAATGGTGCCAATTATAGCAGCTCTTTGGTAAGCTTCTGCAAATAAACTTGCAACTTGATAGTGCGTTAGTTGACGACCTGGATTTGTCCTCAGTCATTTTTCTGTTGCTTGAATATAATAATTGCTCATAGGTTTACAAAAAATAGACATCCAGTACCTGAAGCCGTAAGTAGTAAGGTCTAGCAGTAACATTATTCCATTCCATCAAGTAGAAGTAACAACAATTTTCAAGGGTTGACTTTACGATGCTTATAAAAGGTTTCATCTATTGTACAAATCAGTTTGAGTTAACATAGCTAGTGTCTGGAATGGCGAAAACACTCTCAGAAGGTGTGCCATTCCCGAATTCAGGATTTTGTCTCATTTTTTTGAATTTAACCATTAGTAGCACAAATTGTCCAGCTATACTGGCACAACCCAAGGCCACTTTCTCCTCTTATGATTGCTCCGATTTGTTTCTGCTGTTATATTATCAAAACTTTTTGCATTTTTTCTGAACGGTGAAAAATCCACTTTCATCAACGTTAAATATTTTTGTAGGCGTAAATATATTTTAATCTACGATTCTTTCAAGATGAGATACGATTTGTCCTACTCTCCTCTCTCAGTTGTTCTCGCTTGTTACCAAGAAATAATTTATTTTTTGCTAAAATTTTATTTTCTTCATTGTAAACAGCCGCCTTTCATGGGCGGTTTAATTTCGTCAATTATTTGCTAAAATGCAGTTTTTTTTAATTTTTAAAAAATTTTCGAAAAGAATATGTTTTGAAAATATTATTTCCAAACATGATAAGTGACATTTCAAAAACTTAATTTCCCTAAAAATTTCGTTTATTCTCTTTTTCCTTTCACTAATCAGATTACTCGGTGAAGAAGATGCCTGCCTATTCTAAACGTGAGATGTTTTCTGTCCATATTTCTTAATTTTTGTTCTGTAACAAAACTGAATACAGTGGCATATAGTGATAAAAAAAACGTTGGGAACCTTCTTTAAGGAATATCAGTTTGTTGCATATATCGTCATTTTAAAAAATCTGAAACTCCCCCTCTTCCCTTATCTTGCCGGTGTGTTTATATTATGACAAAAAAAATTGCAATTTACGCGTTAGTAAAGTAACGAAGTATTTCTCAGTATGAGGAAGATTTTTCGTTCATAACGACTACAAATTGTTTTGTGTTGTCATATAAATTACTGTAGTAAATAATAGATAATTATTTATTTGTCAACATTCGTATGACTTTATATTTGTTTATTTTTCCTACTATAGAAGCACGCGGCTTCATCCGTTGTTCTCTAATCTCATACATTTTGCAAGAAATTTACCTTTAAACTGTTAACATTTACCTACTTTTTAGTGTTCCGCACGGAACACTTAGATCATTTCGATGTCTGGCCGTTTGTCTGTCCGTCACGCCCGATTTTCTCCGAAACTATTTGACATAGAAAATTGAAATTTGGTACTAATATAGGAATTGATGGCCTCATCAGAGCCGCGTAGTTTTGAAAGTTAAATTTTGACTTAAGGGGTTAGTTTTGGAGAGTGAAATCCGAAATGAAAAACATTTTTTTTACCAGGTCATCGAGTGCTTGTAAAAACACGAGTTCAATAATGTATGTTATGTAATGTAATACTTTACTACAGTTTTCTTTGTCTTATTTTTAAAAAATCGCGAAAAATCGCTGCCTCCCCCCCTTTTCTTGAAAAGTACTTATCAAAATATTTTGAAAAAATTCTGGAATATTCTCCACAGGGTGTAGATTGAACCAAAATTATCACGAGTGCATTATCTTTAATAATTTATTTGGTATATAAAAAAAACCAACAATTTCAAGGTCATCAGTTTTCAGTAAAGATCGGAAAAAAACTTTGTTGACAACTCATTTGGAGTGTGTTTTGTGAACTGATTGATTTTAAAAGCGTGCAGAATACTTCTTGTGCAAGTCCAACTTGCACTTGACCGGTTTTTATTTATTAGGATTCCAGGTTGTGCCTGGTGTTTATGTTCAATAAAAATTCCTGTTTTATATATTTTAAACAGTTGACAAGGATATGTTAGTGAAATAATAAAAAATGAGCAATATGTATAAAACTTTATTAAAAAGCTTTAAATACATTCTCTTTATTAGATTATTCTAATAATAAAATAATTCTCACAGTGGCCTAAATCCACCATGGCTACTGTACTGTCCAAAAAATTGTGTATTTCTATCTATAACAAGTAACCTAAAGCTGTTTTGGCGACAGATATTCACAGATTTCAGAAAAACAGTAAAAAATAATACAAATAGAAAACAAAAAAAAAAACACAAAAATGATTTTTACAGTTAAATCAAAAACAAAAACCCTATCTTATTCGATTCCCCTATAATATTGAGCACTCCCAAGTTTATGACGAGGTTTGGTTAGCCCAAATGTTCATAAACTCGGTAAAAAAGTAATTAAGTAGGGAGGAACAAGGGGGCAAGCAAACCTCGAAAATTATATCAGTCATTAATTTTTTCACACTAGTTTATGGTTCAAAAGAATCAAGAACTCGATGAGCTTTCTGCTGCTTGTTCTGGTTGAGCTGCAGGTTGCGATTTTTGTTCTTGTGGTTCGACTAAAGGTTTCTGACTTTCTGGGCTTGCTTGTGCAGGTGCATCAGCTGCTGGTGTTGGTTGTGCTTCTGGTTCAGCTGATTTGCCTTCAGGTTGTTTTTCCGCTGGTTTTTCAGCTTCAATTTGTACTTCGCTAGGTACTGGATCAGCAGCTGGTTGTGGCTGCTCAGGGAGATTGTTGAGGCTGTTCCGATGCAGATTGAGGTTGCTCAGAAGTCTGCTGCTTGGGCTGCTCTGATGAAGGTTGAGGTTGTTCAGATGCTTCTTGTTGTTCTGGTTGTTGGGATACACTTTCTTGTTGCTGATTTTCGTCAGATTTTGCTTTTTTCTCGGCAGGTTGTTCAATTTTTTCTTCTTTTTGCTCTTCGGGAAGTGTTGATTTGATTTCAGGTGCTTTAATGTCAATGGCTACAGGAGCTTCTACTTTTTGTTCACTTGGGAGAGCTGCAACTTCTTTCTTTGATTTCTGTAGCCCCAGCAGATCTAGTTTCAATGATTTTTTCAGCTTGAGCTGGTAAAGCTATAGGTTTTTCTTCAATTTTCTCTTCAGGGAGATTTTTCTCTGCGATTTTTTCAGCAGGTTGTTCTACTTTCTCTTCTTCTTTCTTTTCAGGTTCGGCGGGAAGTGCTGATTCTGTTTCTACTTTTTTTAACGTTGGCAATGGTTCCTCAGCAGATTTAGCTTCTTTTTCTTCAGCCTTTAACTGTGGTTCTTCAGATTGAGCTTGTTGTTTCTGTTCGGACTGGGGTTGTTCAGCAGGTTGACTTTCTTGTTGGTCAGATTGCGGTTGATCTTGTTGTGGGGCAGCAGGTTGTGGTTGATCTTGAGCTGGCTGGCTTTCAGCTGGTTGATCTTGAGCTGGTTGGTCTTGAATTGGTTGGCTTTGGGCAGGCTGATCTTGAGCTGGTTGATCTTGCGCTGGTTGATCTCGTGCTGGTTGCTCTTGATTTTGTGCAGCCTCTTGAGGTTGAGCTGGTGGGGGATTCAGCGCCTCTGATGGTTGTTGTTGTTTTTCGTTACTTTCTGAGGACTCTTCGGAGCTAGAGCTTGAATTTTCTGAGCTAGCATCTTGTTGCAGGTCATGCTTAACTTCCTCCGATTTAGAAACTGAAGAATATGAATCTGAAATTACTAGTGGTTCTTTCGGTTTTTCTTCACTTTCGCCCAGAGGATAAGCTAATGCAGTTGCAACTAAAAGGAGTCCGATTAATAGTTTCATCTGAAAAAAATAAATATAATTAAAAAAATTATAGTCATTATTATTTTATTTATATCGAAAATACAAAGTTGTTTTAAAGTAACTTAAAATAGTATTAATACCACATTTATTTGTAAACAATGAAACAAGTATAAATATCGGTAATATGTGATATAACAGTGGAATTTTTATTTCAAGTTCATTTGGTTCCATTTGGAAGTACCGTTGCCGGCGAAAGTTGTATTACTAATAAAACGAATAAACATGTGATAATCTAGAGCACGTGTTGCCAAGTTTAAAAAAATTATACAGTATTGACGATATAATTTTTAGAAATTATAACCCTTTTAGCCCGCTGTAAGGCGTAAAATATCATTACAATTCATATTATTTTAGTATTTTTGAAATATATTTTAAAGACAATACAATGTGTTTTAGTTTTATAAAAAGTATATCATAATATAAAAATCGTGAGTATAAATTGAAACAGTCCATTCCTTCTGTTTAAATTAAGTTTTGTTTAATTTAATAGATTGAAGCAACACATTGTTTATTTTTTAAAATGGCACTAGATATATATTATATATATATATATATATATATATATATATATATATATATATATATATATATTTGTATATATATATATATATATATATATATATATATATATTTGTATAATATATATATATATATATATATATATATATATATATATATATATATGTTACAATAGAGGTTTTTACGGATGGTGGAATGTAATACATTAAAATTCCGGGTTTCAATCCGTTCGTCTAACTCAGTTAGTTTCAAGCGGCAGCAGCAGCAAGATCGCAGTATCGAGTAGCAGCAGCAGCGAGAGCACTTGAAAATGCCAAATAAGATTTTGGCGAAATGTCGTGCAAATTCATTGTTAGAAGAACGGATTGAAACCCGAATTTTAATGTATTATACATATATATATATATATATATATATATATATATATATATATATATATATATATATATATATATACTAACAGTGCCCGCGGCTCCACTCGCGCGGAGTTGATTCACTATTATCGTCATTGCTTATTCCTTATGTTACTTAACGTAACATAGAACGTATGTATTTTATAAAAAAAATACGTAAATCGGATAAGTGGTTCTTAAGTGCTAAGTGCACTAACGAACAGACAGCTCGAGAGACGTTGCGTTTTGTATATATTATAGATTTTTTTTGATAAATGTTAAGATTTAAAAACACGTAAATCGGATAACTATTTCTTAAATGATAAGCGCACTGACGGACAGACAGACAGACAGAGAGACGTTGCATTTTATATATTATAGATTATAGATTATTATTATATAACCTGAAAAGAAAACATATGTATAAATAAAAAAAAACACGTAAATCCGATAAGTGGTTTTCGAGTGATAAGCGCACTAACTAACAGACAGACAGAGAGGCATTGCATTTAATATATATTATGTTCTTTGCTGCATGATATTGTTCCATATTTAATGGTTTAGGCAGTGTGTTGCAAGAGAACGCGCTAACGGCAAATTTTTGGCCGACTTGATTCACTATTGTCGTCACTATATCCTATAACCTGGCTAGGAAACATATGTATGTTTTTAAAAAAAAAGCACGTAAATCGGATAAGTGGTTCTCGAGTGATAACCTGAACTAACGGACAGACAGACAGCAACACGGTGCATTATATATATATATATATATATATATATATATTATATATATATATATATATATATATATATATGTATATATATATATATATATATATAATATATATATATATATATATATATATATATATATATAGTATTTTTTGTTACAAGATATCGTTCCATATTTAACGGTTTAGGCAGCGTATTGCAAGGGAACGCGCTAGCAGCAAACTTTTTTCCGACTTGATTCACTATTATCGTCACTGCTTATTCGTTATGTTACCTAACGTAATAAAATATAGTCTATAACCTGGCCAGAGAACATATGTATGTATTAAAAAAAGCATGTAAATCGGATAAATGGTTCTCGAGTGATAAACGGACTACCAGACAGACAGACAGACATAGAGACGTTGCATTTTATATATATTATAGAAGATTATAGATAACCTGGCCAGAGAACAATTGTATAAATTTAAAAAAAAAAACAAGTTAATCGGATAAGTGGTTCTCAAGTCATGAACGCAGTAACGGACAGACAGACAGACAGATGATGCATTTTATATATATTATATTCTTTGCTCCATGATATTGTTCCATATTTATTGGTTTAGGCAGTGGATTCCAAGAGAACGCGGTAGCAGCAAACTTTTTTCCTATTTGATTCACTATTATCGTCACTGCTTATTCCTTATATTACCTATCGTAATTAAATATAACCTATAACCTGGCCAGAGAACTTATGTATGTTTAAAAAAAAAAGGCACGTAAATCGGATAAGCAGTTCTCGAGTGATAAGCGCACTAACGGACAGACAGACAGACGTTGCATTTTATATATATTGTATATAAGGGTGTCCCTTATTTCCCAAACTAATTGTACCCTTAGTCTTACACCCCAGATCAAAAGTATTTGTGTTAGAACTAAGATTGCAATTATTAAGATAAGGACTTTTAATCATTAAACCATCCCATTTAAAATGCATGGGATTCCCTCATTTTTTCAAAAAAAAATATACCATGTCGCCAACAGGTCGCTAAATTTTTTTCTCGTTGCAGATATTTGTCCTTTTTATGCGGACCTAATAATATAACTTCCTATGGAGCACCCAAAACACCCCTTCCCCCGCTGTAATTCATCGATTAATCTTTTGAAAAAAAAAGAATTTTAAATACGGCGCATGAGGTCTCCGTAAAATTGCTCGTAGAACTTGAATTTCCTATTTCTTTGTATGTTGGTCACGTATTTTGGTAAGAAATTTTACAGTAAAAATCGGTTTATTTTTTTTGTTATATTTCTGCTGTACCTTTTTTATATTTAGGTTAAAAAGTCTATTTATTAAGAAATATGAGTGAATATAAAGTTGGAGAACGCGTTTTTATTCTATTATTATATAAAGGTAAAGTTTAAATGAAAATCTAATATTTTGTTATTTATTATAAGTAATGTGCGTAAAATTCTACGTAATTTTATTGAACGTTATAATGTTACACAAATAATAAAAGTACAATACTTTTGAAATGGAGAAAATAATGTTAAATTTAACATTAGTAAGATTAGCAACGTTAATTTTATCAAATAATATTTGAATTTAGCAATCAAAATTCAAATAATTCCGCATAATATATAAAACAAGAGTTCGGTAATTAAGGCTATTTTATTTTTAAGGTTTTCGTAAGACACTCTTTTGTAGCTTTTGAAATTTCTTTTCGGCATTCGCTCACAACTTGTAGCAAATATTGTTTTTGACGTTCATGCTTTATCAGTAAATCGACATATTCCTGAGTTAATTGTACTGTCCGTTCTGCTATATCATTGACAACTTTTAAATTTTTTACCAGTTTCAAGCCATGAATATAATCTTTATTTGATGACCACATTTCTATGTCAATATTTAAAAAATCAATATTTATTCCAAATCTTTTAAAAAATTTCCAAGAACTAGCATTCATAAACAGTTCCATGTCTTTATCCTTAAATTGTATTACTTCATTAATTCTATTTGCAATATACCGTTTTGGAAAATAAATATCTGCATCAGCTAAAACAATGTTATCATTTAGTACTTCAACCATTTTACGCTTAACTTCTATTATCATCTTATCGTTTATATTTTAAAAGAGCTTTTACCAACTTTAAAATCTTAGCCAAAATACCAAAATTTGATGTGAACGAATACTATAAATAAACAAACATCTAATAAACCTGCTTGTTCTTTTGGAGTCAAATTGAAAGCTTCACGAAATAAATAAATTCTTAAAGAATAAATAGCCTTAGTTTTCATCCAGCGGGCGTGATGGTAAATTTCCTGGCTTATAGAATTAACCTTGATTCTTTGTTACAGTTCCAAGAAATATTCTTACATAATAATGAAAAGTTCTTTATAGTCCTCCCTAGGGATGATGTCTTTTAACAATTTTTTAATGTGATTTTCTACATCTTGTACTTCATTTAATAATAACCTATTTATTAAATTTCCTTCTAAACCATTTTTAAATGACATTTTGTCAATATCACTTCACGAATTTTTGAAATAAAGGAACGTTTGGTCCGCTAGTTCCTGGAAGTCAGTTAAGCGTACTGCATATCGATAAGACACCTTGCAAGAGTCCGATGCTGACATTATGTCATCAGTTAAAATGTTTTTAGTACCTCTCAACTGCTTTTTGTTATAGTTACGCCCTTTTCCAGTATATTCTTGCGCCGTATTAAAATTTTTTTTTTCAAAATTTTGGCCGATGAATTACAGCAGGTGGGGGGGGGGAGATTTTTTGAGTGCCCCACAAGGACTTATATTATTAAGCCAGCATCAAAAGAATAAAACCTGCAACGCGAAAAATGTTTAGCCTACCTATTGGCGGTTGGTTTGATCATCAAAAGTCTACATCTTCATAATTGCAATCTTAGTTCTAACACAAATACTTTCGATATAGGGTGTAAGATTAAGGGTACAATTAGTTCGGGAAGTAAGGGATATATATATATATATATATATATATATATATATATATTATATATATATGTATATATATGTATATATGTATATATATATATATATATATATATATATATATATATATATATATATATATATATATATATATATATGTATATATGTATATATATATATATATATATATATATATATATATATATATATATATATATATATATATATATACTACTGTGATCAAAAAATAGTAAGACTTTTAAATTTAAATCGCCCGAGCATTTCCAAATCGGATTTCGTTAGGTTGGTAGGACCTTAACTGCCATCTGTGTCAAATTTTAAGACCATAGCGTCAGTAGTTAATAAGATTCGCTTGCTTTCGTTCAACAACAAAATGCGTTTTTCGATTTTTAACATGAGTGAAAAAATTCGGCCAAATTTTGCTGCATTGCATTGCTTGGTTTCTTTATAAATTTTTAAAAAAATTTTTTGATGATGCGTTCCGCTGTCGATGCAGCTTTGTCAGATCTCCATGTAATACTGTCAAGTTTAGTTTATATGAACAACTTTGAATATTTTTAATGTTTAAAATTTTATATTATTTATTTAATATACTATTACACTTATTTAAATTATATTGATATATATTGGGAAACCCACACAGAAATGTAGTATTATGAAAATAATTTCAATAATGTTTAGTAGTAATGTATTTTCATAATACCATTTCTGTGTGGGTTTCCCAATATATATCAGTATAATTGAAATAGGTGTAATAGTATAATAAATAAATAATATAAAATTGTAAACAATAAAAATATTCAATATTGTTCAAATAAATCAAAGTTGACGGTGGTAAATGTATATAGATCCGACGAAGCTACATCGACAGCGAAACGCATCATCAAAAATTTTTTAAAAAATTTATAAATAAACCAGTGGAAATTGACTAAAAGCAGTATTTTATTATATATTTAAAGTCAATTGTGCAAACTGAAACAACCTTTAAGTTAAAAAATTTATTAATGAGAACTTTTAACTTGAAAATGTCCACCAATAAGAATGATTTCAATTTACTGCGATATTAGTATTTCTTTTTAAATTTCTTAATTTGTTTTTTTAACATGTATTAGTGTTTTTTTGTTTCTTCTATACTTACGTGATAATCACGTAGGATTTTCAACGTAAATCAGAAGTATTTTAAAAAATATAAATGGTTTCTTGATAATTGCAGAAATAAAAGAAACGCTATTTATAGCCAGCAGACAGTATAAATTGAATAAAGAAAAAACAAAGAACGTGGCGAAACAGGTTAGGTAAAGAATAAAAGTGGAATAGATTATGTGAATCTCGTACTAACGATGGTTAAGAGACTCACGCACGGAATGATGAACCCTATTTAACCGGTTGGTAAAAAAAAAGAAGAACGATAAAGAAGACCAGGCGGACTGAGAAAAAAGAAGAAGAGAAACAAAAAAGAAGCTGCAGGCTCATCTTAAAATAACTTGACGTTGTAAATCTTAGTTAGAAACAGGCGTAAAAATAGTATACTTGGAAACCATGAGATATTGTGGTATTAAATTAATTTTTTTTATTTGCCAGGTGCAACGTATATTACAAATTAAAATATTTAGACGACACTTCGATTAATTTCAATGTCAGGTTTGACATAATGACAGATAAAATAATTTATATTTATGTTAGTCTATCCGTCTGTAGTTTATGACCACTTCACCGGTTTTTTACTGTTTAGAAGGGAAGCAAAGCTCTTTTATAGGTTGATTAATCTATCCTGATTATAATTTAAATATTTTCACATTTACACATCCTGTTTCATAAGATCATATCACCTATTTTTGTCGTCTAGCAACGATAGTAGTTAGTTATATGTCCAGTCCGGAAAGCGGTATTTTGCAAGATACCTACATCGTAAGCAGAATCCTGAAAGCTTTATATATTTGCTACAGAATCCTGAAAGCTTATATATTTGCTACACTATCACTGTTTGGATGTAGAAGTTACAAAATTATATTTATATAAATTAATGAAAAATAACTATTTATTTGTTAACTTCGCATAACGCACACGAAATATTGACAAACATTTAGTCGTCATAGTAATACTATCCAAGAATTGTTATTTGAATTTATTTTTATTGGTTTCTTCAATCAGATGATCTGCTGCTGTCTGCTGCAAACGCTCGTAATTAATAGCGTAAATAAGAATTTACAACAAAGTATGAAATAAATTACCAAATTCATTATTATAGAAAACACTTTAGAAGTGTTTAGGTACATGAAACCATTTTCGATCCAGGTACATATTTGGCTCAATCTCAGACTATTTTCGTTCTCTATGACTGTAGAAAATAAATGATAATAATGTTTTTCAATCACACCAGATGAGTTAACTAAAATCTTGATAATATTTTTGATGTATAAAATTTTAAAAGTGTCTAGTGTAAACCAATAATAGTAAAGTCAAAGCAAAACTAGCGCCGTAGGCAAAAGGTTTCATTTAAATTTTTTTTTGTAATCTTTAACCCCATCTCTTGGCGCTAAGTGATTATAAGATGTAAGAGGCGTGCGTAAGGTAACATGGTTTTGAACAAGACAAATTGCTTTTAGTGGTCCGTACAGAACACTTATGGAATCACTGCGGTGTTTGTCCGTCTGTCTCACCCGATTTTCTCCTAAACTACTTTCCGTAGAAAGTTGAAATTTTGCACAAATATAGGAATTAATGGCCCAATCAGAGCCGTGTAGTTTTAAAAGTCAAATTTTGACTTAAAGGGTTAGTGTTGGGGGCTGAAAATGGAAATGAAAAAAAAAATACCAAGTCATCGAGTGGGGTGTCAAATGAAAGCTTGTGGAAACTTTTTTTTGTATTATTTAAAAAAAAAATTGTCAAAAATCGAAAAGTAATGATCAACAAATTCTGAAAAAAATCTGGAATATTCTCCATAAAGTGTACATTGAGCGAAAATTATCACGAGTGCATTACGTTTGATAATTTTTAAAAAAAAACTATAAAAACTATGCTTTTTGAAGTATGGTGTAACCGAGTGGCGAGTCGCTCATGTACTGAGATATAATTTTATTTTATTAATTACGCAGATTTAAAATTTACATACATAAAGTTAGTCTTTCTAGAATATAATATTTTAGCTTTCCAGTTTTTTATTTTATTTAACTAACAAAACTAAGCGGGATCAGATAGATTATGTGATTTTTTTATTAGCTGTTGCGAGCAGCAACCGCTTGGCGAAGTTAACGCCAAGCGGTTGCTGCTCTCATATATTTTTTGTCCATTGTTTTACGACTATAAACATTGAAAGGAACTCTCCGGAAATGTAATAAATAGTTTTTAAAATTCTGGCCCATAAATTGATCAAAAAAAGTGCTGGAATATGCTCCAGGGTACGCTAGAATTGTATTTTTGCTACAACAATATGCTAAAATGTACCTGCAGCTTGATTGATTTGAAATGATAACTTGAATTGTAAACCATAGTAATGTACACAGTGTTACACACAGCTTAATGTTCTACATAGTGGCAGGTGTTGAAAATACCTTCATATGTGATAGTCTTGCAAACTATTACGCCTCTTGAATTCCTTACTTTCTTAAGCGCAGTAAATAATTACAGTGAGGTAGTTCGTATTTTTTAGATTCAGTTTAGAGCTTATGAACCTGCACAGAAATCGTCAACTTAACTTCGCCATGAGCACTATCAGCGGGGCATACAAATACTAATTAAATTCCACCAATCATAATGTTTCTGACTGCAATGGGTCATACGCACCAACATAATTGTTTGATGGCTATTGAGCATGTGAAACTTTTCGGCCTCAACCCATATGGGCTTATTTATAAACGCTCAGTACATCACTGAAGTCCTACATTCCGACGCAGTATCAA
Source organism: Pachyrhynchus sulphureomaculatus (assembly GCA_019049505.1). NCBI lineage: Eukaryota > Metazoa > Arthropoda > Insecta > Coleoptera > Curculionidae > Pachyrhynchus > Pachyrhynchus sulphureomaculatus. The sequence goes on from CM032455.1 coordinate 88,977,560, forward strand.
ATTTATATCCAGCCACGTGAATATACATAGTACCATATGCCAAGGAACCTCTCTTTTACCGGTACAAACTTCAGCATTTCAGCTCGTTCAACAAAGCCGAATCCGAATGATCATACCCAAACCCCTTCGCTACTGTTATAATATTGAAACAACGCTTTCTGGCTGGTCATCTGCCACGTTAAGGTCCAGTAGGGTATAGATGCCATTTAGAGTCGAGACTTCTGTGCAATGACAAACTTCATGTTTTATAGATTGTTTTTGCTTTAACCCAAAGAGACTGTTACAAGTACATTTTTTCTCGTTATTCTGAAAGCAAAACCAACTTACTATATTTCTTGTTCATAACGTATAAACTAGATATCATCATATGTTTGCTCATTGTAAACATATAAAAGCTTTGTCGTTATAGCAATAAAAAAACGTTGTTAAAGCCAGTATTTACTAAATGAAAGTTAAGAACGCCACTGCCACTCTTTGATTTAAAGTACCGGAAACAGTACATTCTTAACAATTCACAATCAGCGTTGCATTGTTGGCGACATTTTACACTTGACATCTGTTTAACAGCGCAATAGGCGATAATTTGTTTAACAAAGTACCTTCTACTTTGCAAAAGGCCATTGTGTATTGGTGTTTATGCTACTTTAATACTTTATGTATATTCATGGTGTAAAATAACAACGCCAGCTCTTTTACGAATATCACTTCACATAAACATATGCCCCTTATAATTGTGTGTATAGTGATAACAAGAAGATACGTCATATATTAGATCCAGCCCACAATCATATTTTGCACAGGTTATACTGTATAATTACATGTTACCTTATGTAAATTTATGATTCGAGATTACAACCCACCATTTTTAGTATTCCGTACGGAACACTTATGGGATCATTCCGGTATCTGTCCGTCCGTTCGTTTTTCCGTCTGTCACACCCGATTTTTTCCGAAATTACTCGATGAAGAAAGTTGAAATTCGGCACAAATATAGGAATTGATGACATAACCAGTGGCGTGTAGTTTTGGAAGTGAAATTTTGACATAAGGTGTTAGTTTTAGGGGTGAAATCGGAAGTGAAAAAAAAATTACCAGGTCATCGAGTGGGGTGACAATTGAACATGACACTGTTCTTTATATTATTTTAAATAAATGACCAAAAAGTCCTGTCCACCCACCCTATCTCGAAAAGGACTGATCAAAAAATTTTGAAAAAATTCTGTAATATTCTTCATATGGTGTAGATATATATTATATTAGCACGAGTGCATTACCTTTAATAATTTTTCTGGTATATATAAAAAAAAAAACAAAAATTCCAAGATTTTCAACAAAGATCAAAAACAAACTTTGTTGGAAACTTATTTGAGGTGTGTTTTTGTGAAGTCATTGATCACTTTATACCTCCGTAACAAAAATTTTTATTTTAAAAGCAATCACAGTACGGAGCACTAATTGGGCAAATCCGATTTGCACTTGGTCGGTCTTTTTGATTGATAGAGCAGCCGTCATGAAGTTTACAACACATGAGAACAATTTTAATAGTAATTTTTCAAAAATTTTATTGATGCTAAAGCCTGCTAACTTGACTATTACGTGTCCAGTGCGGAAAGTGGTATTTTGCAGGCCTAGTAAGGCCGAGAAAAGCGCCATAGGCAGAGTCCTGAAAGCTGACTAGTCCCATTGTACCTTTCATCCGAACACATCGTCGATACATAGGGACTTCATGTAGAAATCTAGAGTAGATCTCATTTGATTATTTCATTCTGTTTACATGCGTATTAATAAAGAAGGACAATCAATTTATCAGTTAACGTTTATGTTAACTCACAGTTCTTATTATGCCTCTAATATGCAGGGTATCCTCCTATAGACGAAGTTAGTTTAAACTAAAATATAAAAATTAACTTTTTGAAAATATTTGTTATTTTTGACCAGTAATTGTAAGATTGACCAATGCAGATAATAATTACATCAAATTTGACATTTTAATTCACCAAGGCCTTCCAGTATTTTAAATACTTATATAAATGAAGTTTTCTTACAAAATTTCCAACCTAAAGGCAATAGATTTACCTTAATTATGAGTAACTGGATTCGTATTTTTCTAATAATTATTAGAATTTGTATCTATCTTAAGAAATGTGAATACTTATTTACTGTTGATTTGAAAATTCATATTGAATGATATTTAATGAATAATTAATATAATAAATATTTAATAAGTAGTAATAAATTTTTATAAGTTTTTTTTTTAATTTAATATATTACAGTTTACTTTACTTCGCTACTTTTTGATCAAATTGTTTTTTTTAAGATTTATAACGTCTAAAAAATTAAAAATATAATATTTTGTGCTGCATAGTTTCAATGTTTAGTTAGCTCTGTTGCGCTTGTCAATACGGATGTCAACTACTTTGCAATAATAACAAATACGAATAAGTCTAATGCTACAGAAATATGTAACATTTTTTAAATTCTTTTTTCTGCTGACATTAAGGTAAAAGAAAAACAGCTTATTTGCCTAGGCTAGGCAGGAGATCTCCTAACTTATGCGACACATGTTTGGAACCACGCAATCGAATATATTGATATATCCAAGGTATTCGACAGTGTTTAACACGATGGATTGTCGGCTAAGCTACGCTCTTGTGATATGTCTGAAAAGTTCTGTTTATGGCCTTCGTGTTTCCTCAGAGAGCGTTCTTCACTATCAACGATGGTGTGCCCCAAGGCTCCATACTGTGTCCTACTCTCTTTCTCATCTACATTAACGATCTGTTGGAAAGGATCAGGAATCAAATGTACAGCTTTGCAGATAATAGTAAGCTTATTTCTTCATTCACTTTGATCGTTCGAACATATCAAGGGCCGCAGACAGCAAGAAGTCGTTCAACTTAACAAAGGCTTGGAAGAAATTCTTTGAATGACAGTAACCAAGTAGAATTTAACACTACAAAAAACCAAGCGGCAGTTTTTTCTAAAGAAGTTAACGTTGCTGAATCCGACATAGTTATGTCAGGGTACTCCATTCCTTTAGCATTGTCACTCAATCTACTGGGCGTTAATTTGGGAGCAAATATGTCTTGGCACGAACATGTTGCAAGCAAAGCAAAGAGAGCTCAAAAACTGGGAATATAATTTCGAACTAGAAGGCTTTACACTCCACAACTGTTAATTCTCTGCAAAGGTCAAATTCGACCAACGATGGAATACTGTTCCCATGTTTGGGACTCTCCCAAACATACACTGCATTTGTTGGATTCAAAAAAGAGCTTTTTTGCTGATTGGAGACCCAAAACTGACGAGCAACCTTGATTCCTTGGAGCATCGAAGAACGGTTGGCGACTTAAGTCTTTTCTACAAGTATTTTCATGGAAAGTATTTGGTATTATAGTATGAAGCTTTATGATCCTGTTGACATCACACGAGAGCAAGCTTGATCGATTAGAAGTCCCTAGTATGTCATAATTTGGCAAATTGGTGGTCGCCTATTTATCCGTGATTCCAATGCCGTTAAATTCATTTTTTATTTCAAACACATTCGCATAGAGCTTTATTTTATACAGTGCGTTTGGAAATACTTATTTAAATAAGCAGATATCATTTTGGCACATTTTATGGAATTAAAAAATATAACGTATTTTTATAGACTTTTCCTTCCTTAAACATCTAAAACTGTCCAATTAGGCCAGTTTTAAAGATAGTAGACGGCAAATGTATTTTTACATTAGAGTCCTGGTAGTCACATGATTATTAAGTGTAAATCAAACTTTATCCAAACTAAAATAACATCTCTAAAATGTTTTTTTAGAAAATAGTAAAATTGTGGCATATATGGAATCTCGTAATATTAGGTTAATGAACTATTTTTTTTTTCTTCTATTATGGGAATAAAGTAGAATGATTTAGCATTTTGATGAATACATTATTACGTTTTTTCAAATTTTACTACCTTGCTAGACAACATACCAAATATTTTTATTTGTTAATTATGTTAAATAATGTTTGAAGAAGCGATAATAATATTTTTAAATTGCTTATACCTTTTTTAGTTATTTTGCCTATTATTATTACCGTTATCCCAAACATGGGTCATAGACCTTGAAGCAGACACAAGTGGCTAATCCAATTTAAATTTTGATTTATTCAAATGGCGTTTTTCATTAACTGCAAGCTGTGCGAGTAGAATCGTATTCTTACAACTTATTTTAAAAACACAACAGAGGAGAGATTTTTCTTAATTTATTTTAACAAAAGAAAAAATAATAATACATTACTAATATATTAATTATCTTCTTAGCTCATACTAAAATATACATATTTGGTCCAAATTTTTATCGCTTCTGTATAGAAATGCATATCTTGCGTTGTAGTTCCATTTTTTCCCGAACTTACGTTGTTTAAATACTACAATGAATTTATCATAGTAGTATCGACTAGTGGTTAGTAATATATAAGTTTCATAGCCATGTTATTATAAACGAAAACTTTATGCTTTACTCAACGTTACAACGCAGTATTCTTCAAAAAATCGGTTAACTAGATAAACATTTGTATTACTACTAAAAATATAAAGATTGCTAGAATTTTATAAGATATAAGAATAAGACAATGATTCTTATACTTTTTTGTTTTTTTTTTTATTCTTCAACGGAAAAGAACAGAATATGTATTCTTTGATTTCTTGCATGATGTTGCATAAGGCTAAGAGATTTATTTTGGTTTTTGGTACCCGAATCAGCTGTTTAAATCAAATAGTTTCTGAGAAAAGACTGAGATATACATGGCAGATACAGATTTTTCCATTTTTCAAATTTTAATATGGAACACTACAAGTAATTTGGACCAGAAATTAGTATTTTCTTTCGATTTGCTAGAAACGAATATCAAAATTGCTTACTATTGTTAATATTTAATTACAAAGTATCATTTTTTCTTGACTTTAAAAATAAACTTAGACAAAACTAAGTCACAGTTGACTATTGGTACCAATAAAATTATTTCTTGAATATTTCTATTTCTTAGTTGTTTTTATCTCTTAGCTAATCTTTAATAATTTTTATTATTACTGTTTAAAATTAAAAGCTCATTTTAATATTCTTTCTTAGCTCTCTCTATTATTACTTTCCTCTCAGAGGCTACTTCATATCGAATTAACCTTTTATTCTGTAATTTAAGAGATGATTGGGGGGGGGGGGGGGGCAAAAATATTACAAAAATTTTTTTATTACATATTTGCTCTGCAAAGTATGTATCAATTGAAAATCTGTAAAATCCTAAAAATTTGAATCCAAAAGTGAGTAAAAGAAATAAAAAGTTATAAGCAGTTTATAGGTATAAGTTTTTCTGGATTTCTCCTATGTTAATTGGAAAAACAATGTTGACGTTTCACCAATGACTCTGCCGGTTTCTTCAGAGCTTGTCCCGAAAACTGACTTCTTTGGAAACGAAATGTACTAGATTCCGAAGAAGTCAGTTTTCGGAACAAATTGTAAGAAGCCGACAGAATGATTGGCAAAACATCAGCATCACTTTTTCAACACAGGACAAATCTAGAAGACTTGTACCTATAAACTCTGTCCCCAAGGGAAATTTCCTGTCAAAAAGTCATACAATCCAATAGCTTGTAAAATAACAGTACGTAAAATTTCATAAATAGTCTAGCCTAAATATAGTGTTTACAGCAAAAAATTATCAGTAACCTAGTGTGTCAATTTCTGCTCATTTGATGCTAAACGAAATACATAAATAATTTAGCAGTTTATTATAATGTGGATACTTCTTTACCAACGTATATGGTAAGGAATACTAATCGTATGGATCCAATTTACACCCGATCGTTTATTTTTAGACATTTACTTGGAAAATAGCTGTATACTGCATTCCTGTTGTCTCTATAGTGTAATATATTGTAATCAGTCAAAATATTTCCTATAATAATAATGATAATGAATAACAATGGAAACTTTCTATTTTTTTTTGCTTCAAAGTAAATTTTAGATAATGCTATGTTTACAGTTCAGGTTCGAGATTCGAGTTAAATGTCAATTTTTTGAAAGTCTTATAGATATTTTGCACATATCACATAACATAGTGATAAAGACACATCAATTTTAATGAATTATTTTTTTCATAGATCAAATATACAACAGAATTGTGTCTCCGATTTTCATCACTATTTATCTTGATAATATAAGAGTTAATGCATTTTTATGAAAAATTTTTTGTACCTTTTATTACTTTTTATACAGTTAATAAAGTGTATTAATCAATTTATTATACACTCCTATAAGATTTATGCAATTATTCTTATGACTGGACAAATTTTAAAATACTTTTTGTGTGATATAAATATTTCGAAAAGTAAAATTCTTGTATTATTCTTATGTAGCAAAAAACAAAATGATCTATAATAAAATTTTACTTTAATCATGCGTAAAATAATGCTTGCAATATTTATGTCATAGTTTTTAAACCACTAAATTTATAAAACGAAATGCAGTTAATATAGATTTTGCAATTTGCGCGAGACTACAACTAACAGATAGACGTGTAACCCGAAACGGTGTCTGAAAATAGCTGAAAACATTATCCACTAATGTAAGTAGTAATTCGTCTTTACTATTTGCCAACATCTTGCTGCTTCACCTACATATTTTACAAAAAAGGAAAAATATGTTAATCTGTTACTATAATTGTGATTACAATGGCTAGATAGATATGGCAACAAAGTTTGTTACATATACTATTTACTAATTCCGATCTAGCAAGAAAAAAGAATAGCAATAAAATTTTGGTTGAGTAAAACTTAGGTTTTGGATTTCAATATTCTTATTTGCTGTGAAACTCTTTATTATTTCTCTTCGTTATGCGATAAATCGTAAGGTATAAGTATGCGCCCGAAGTTGAATAGAGTTTACAACTAAGTTTAAGACATATTTACCCACATGTTAAAAACGACAAAAAACAAACTTTTTCCTCACTGACATACTTCGGATCAATTTCTAATCAAATTGCATATATACTCACAAAAGACAACATAAATACCACTTTTAAATCACCTCAAAAACTTTCCTTTTTCTTTTTCAATGTAAAAGACAAAACTTATAAATACACAGACTCTGCTGTTATATAGGCCAAACAGGGAGAAATTTCGATACATTTCCAAACATAGATAATCTACAAATATTACATAAAGCACAAAACGGAAGAAAAATTAAATATTTTAGAAGTTATAGAGATCTACAAACACAATACAAATAAGGATACAACCCTCTTAAATAATCAAACAGATGTTTAGAATTCCACCCTGTTTGGCGTATTTTAGAAGTGTTTTTTAGATATATTTTTGAAGAAGGAATTTTATAAAAAGTTTTAAGAATATAGTGAAAAATATTTCTTGAAATTTGGAAGAAAACCTTTTGAAAGACCTGTAAATACGTCCATAATCATAAAAAACATTAAAAAAATACTGTTAACAAAAAATACCTGATTTGCAAACAATAATGTTATTTAACCCTTTGTAATAAAATAAGTTTAATTTAAGTTCACCGAAATTTAATGATGGGTAATTCTAAACTGTACCTGAAAATTTGTTATAAATCGTAAATGGACCACCTTAGTTCGTAGTATTACGCCTGACAATGTGGAAAACCTACTAAACTGCAGTAGCAGATACATAAAAAAATAAGTGACAAATAACAAAATAATTTGTTTCATTTCATTTAGAAATGTAACCGGTTAAATTAATATTAGTAATGATCAGACTGGATATAAACGACTCTCCTTTTATAGTAAATAGATAAATGACTGTGTTGACTGTGATACTAAGTTTAAATTTTAATAGCTAGTTTATTTTTATGTGATTATTGTTTTACAACAATAAATATCATTCTTTAGTGCGTTTTTATTAATTGCTTAGTTAGTTGGGAATTCTGGTATGATTATTTTTAGCGCCAATATTATATGTTTATGAAATATTAAATTTTTATAATTTTAAATGTGTGCGAGAAAACAGCCACTCCTTGAAAAAAAAAAAAACAAAATGAATTCTAATCTCAGTTACCTTCCAAAAAACCTATTTTAACAAGGATAATCTCAGTAGCCAACGTCCGAGTTTTTTTTTTTTGAATGATGGACAGTATATGTATATAATTACAAAAATTTCAATACTATTTACTCTCAAAACTTAATTTCAAGAAATCAGTCTCCGTGGACACATTAACTTGTTTGTTTAATCTACTTGTACTTATGTTATTGTCAGCAAAAACTCTCTGTTACCTTAGAATATTATGCCGTTATATTATTAATAAAGACATTTTTCATGTAGCTAAGAATTTCAAATGATGCAAGATACGGCTTTTAAAATATTCCGGTAAATAACGGGTATAAATTATTTAAATCTTATGCAACTCTTTTATGCACTTGACATTTCTTCAGCATACCCGCTGCGCGAGCCAAATTAAAGGTCACGTGAATATGTATTTTGTTATGAACATTTGTTATGCCATGATAAGAAAAAATAACGGTAATAAAAAAATTTTCTGTAGAAAAATATGCATGTCAAAAAATTATTTACTAGTAATATCTCAGTAACTGTTTAAGGTTAGATATCTAAAAGACTAGTCCGATGAAGTTATCAGCCCTTTCTGCTTTTTTTTTTAAATGTTCCCTACGGAACTTATGAGACCCCTTCGGTCTCCGTCTGTTCATCTGGCTGTTTCTCTGTAATACCCGATTTTCTCTGCAGTTATTTCAGAAAGCAAGTTGAAATTTGGCACTAATATAGGAATTAATGGCCCAATCAGGGGCGTGTATTTGTGAAAGTTAAATTTTGACTGTAGTTAGTTTTGGAGGATGAAATCGGAAGTGAGAAAAAATTTACCAGGTCATCGAGTGAGGTGTCAAATGAAAGCTTGTGAAAACACGAATTCAAAAATGTCTGTGATGTAATACTTGCGCATACTGACCTTTCTTCATTTTTTAAAAAATGGCCCTGTCCACCCACGCTATCTCGAAAAGTACTGATCAAAAAATTTTGAAAATATTCTGGAATAGTCTCCATAAACTGTAGGTTAAGTGAAAATTATCACTAGTGCATTATGTTTAAAAATTTATCTGAACTATTTGTCCGCCAAAATGGCAAAGGTTTATTTCATCGAAAGTTGTGAATTTAACCGGGACGACGAGCTTCTGCTTTAAGCATTAGATACCGAGACAAAGTAATTTTAATTTATTTGTTTAAAATTAAACAAATATTTAGGTAGTAAATATCTATGTTAAACTTATTCTAGATTGAGTTAGATTGATTTATTGACTATTAGGTAGTTAAGATGTTATAACTATTATACATTATTGACTAAGAAAAAGCGTGAAAATACGTATTGGATCTTAAAATATATACGTATCACATGGAACTTTTTGTGTTATTCTGGTTGGTCTGATTAGCCTGCTGAGTCAGTATCTCACTAAACATATTTGTAATCTGGGCTCTTAATTATTTGGGGTGTATTTTGTGACGTCACTGATCATTTTATACTTCCGTAACAAAAACTTTTATTTCAAAGGCAATCATGTTACGGAACACTAATTGCGCAAGTCCAACTTGCATCTGACCGGTTCTTTAAAGATGGAATTGTGATACGAGATTGGTCTAGTAATGTGTCAAAATACTGTAGCCCTATATTTCCTAAATCTCTGTACGTAACGTACATGTAAGATATTCTTTGCCTATTACTATAGGACTTTACTTTAGGAAACGAAGATCAGAAATGCTGTTAAATTGAATATAAAAAATAAAAATATGTAATTCGGAGTAACGACTGAAGTTTTTTACAACTTTAGAACTTGTTTAGTTGATTCTTGAATCATTTCATTAGTATTACAGAGTAAGTCTTTTTATGCTTAACAAAAAGTTATTGATAACGTTTTATAAAATCACAAGATGTTTTCCCAGATGGTAATTATATACTAGTTTTTTTTTCTCAGTTGTTTTAAATTTATGTTAAAAATAAAATCACATTAAATTAAATTCCAAAAATATTGGTTATGTATCAAAATTTAGTAATAATACAATTCTATATTATGTATATATATATATATATATATATAATATATATATATATATATATATATATATATATATATATATATATATATATATTATATATATATATATATATATATATATATATATATATATATACCGTATAGATTATCGTAAAAAAAATATTCTATGCATCTCGTGCATACGTATTTCTTTTTATTTATGGGAAAACGGCACTCTCTGCGGCCCGGGGACCCCTTACAAAAGAAAGTACTGCACTTGTTACATAAGTTACTATTTTGCAATGGACCGGAGATTTTTTAATGACATAATAGTTTTATACATATAATAATATTCGTTCTCTGTTAAGATATTTGGAAAGCCAAATGCATGACTTCCTTGAACAAATCTTTTAAAATATCATATACGTATTTATTGATAATTAATATTTCATTACCATCCTTTTCTAAAACTGACGTAAACGCTAGTTAAAAATGAAAAGAAACTTGGAAAGGATGCAGATAATTCGACGATGTATATTTAATAAATATTAAATTATTTCCTATACATATGTTAACATAATTATCTTTAAATTGGTAACTTTAAAGTTATGTGTTCCAGTGTCATCCTCCACAATAAACAATTTAAAATTTCATTGTCAATTTTACACACTCGTCGCATGACATGAAAAAACGCTATTGTTAATAAAACCATTGACTGAAACCCAGAACCCACATTTTAATGTTGAACCCGAACGACTCTTCTCAGTACTTAACAAACCCCGTGATTCTCTCCTAAAAGGTGTCAAATCTCTATTGTACAACACGACCATGGTGGAGATTCCAATATTTAGTTGGTACATCTTATCCATTAGCTGTTTAATTATGTTCCTAGCGAGGACTTGTAACCTACACACCAGCATAGTACCCTACTTAATAAATCATATTACTCAAAAATGAAATTTGTAAAAAAAATTTGTGAATATGACACAGCAATGAATTATGAATTTTGATAATTTTCGTGCACCTACAGCCACATCTCTGTAGAACGGAAGTTTGAAATTAGTCCTGTGGTACATAGCAACATCTCCAAGAAGTAAATAGATATGGTTAGAGTCTTACCACCATTAGATAACTAACAATAACTATAAAGGATATACATATATTATGTGAAATTCAGCCGGATACTTTGCGTTTTTGCGAAACAAGAAAGGATTATACTTCCGGTCTTAGCAGTAAGGGTAGCGTGACAATACCATTAATTTAATAACTAAGAGGTTAATATTTGTTTAAACGGACTAAGATTTTTCAGTTACCTTACTCTTTTATTAGAGGACGTAACAGTCCTAATTTGTTACCACATTGAATATGTGTCATGCTTTCAGATATGCTCTCTTTTAAGAAAAGGAAAATCATTTTCTTTATCCGAAATCTAATATTCTATACATTCATCTAATCAGTACAACCTAATTACACTATAGTACAACTCTAAATACTATAATTATATTCAATGATGATTTTAATGACTTTTATCCTTTTTAGAATGATAAACCTAATTAAGCATCAATTGTAAATTGCAACTCTTTCATAAAAGGTGAATCACTGCAATTCTCGTTGTACACAATTATAAACGGGAAAGGTTTTTGTGTAAAGTTAAATGTTAAATTATAAAGGGTGTGTTATTTTGCCATTTTGCTTTATTTGTAAAGGTATTGTTACATTTCGAAATAAATTAATTTGTGTAGGTTGCATCTTTTCTGGAAATATTGCAGTAGTAGTAAAATTTAATTACAATTTATCATTTTTCCATTATCCCTAAAAGAAAAACATACACAAATTGTTACACACAGTGCATATCAAACTCAAAGACTTATTTAAGGACCCTAGAAAATGTATTTTTTTCGAAAAATATGGTCGCGAAATTATATTGTAACCATTGGCAATTTTGTAATTTTAAGTAGATTACTTTGTATATATTTTATCACCCTAAATGCTAGTTATATTTCATATGCACACCGTATACCTATTATTTTTGAGATATTGGGATATGTGGAAATTATTATTTTTTCTGACTCTGACAAGCCACTGCTTGTGTATTATTATATCCTTAATTAGATCGGTTTGCATGTTTCTATCTCAATTTTTTAATGATCAGAAAATATATTAACTGCCACTTTATTTAAAAATAACCTGAATTCGGGGATATATATATATATATATATATATATATATATATATATATATATATATATATATATATATATATATATATATATATATATATATATATAGTTAAACCGTAGTTAAGAGTAAGACATTTTGTTATGAAGTGCGTATTCCTTGTAAGCTTTAGCCTCAAGTAATAACTAAATCTTTTAAAGTTTTTAGTAAAACTTAAAGCAAAATCCATTTGAAATACCACTTCTTGTTAGGATCAATGATTAGTACACATTTCTAACTATTCTGTTCGAATTTCAAATTTTTTGTACATCATCACTAATACAAATTAAAACAACGCCGATCATGAATTCACCAGAAGCTTTCAAATGGTCGATCTGTGAGATTAAGAGTATTTGTTTCATTGACAATATTTAAAGATACAGTAATATTATAAAGATAAGTACCGATTACACCAACGTTCCAGCAAATTTCATTTGTAATGTTCTCCTTGAAAATATATGTCGAAATTTAGGATATGGGGCATAGGAGTGGAAAAATGATATATGTTTGATATAAGTTTCCATTGACATAAAAAATTGTTGGGTCGGTTTTGTATCACGACCTCTTAAATACAAATATAAGTACCAGAAAAATAGCTTGAAATATTTGTATTACTAATTGTAATAAAGTTTTACGGAATTTTTTTTGGAAACATCTACATCCTCTCAGACAACAGGTATTGAGATGAATTAAAAACGCAATATAAAAAAAATAGCCGTACTAAAATAGTATTCTACTACTTAATTTCTCCACAGGTTGTTTCCCTAATATAACATCAAACTCGTCAATATTTATAAAAATGACAATATTTACGAATATATGTGTAATTTGCTGAAAATTTTAATATAACCAGTCTAAGGTTAAAAAAGTTACCGAAAGTTAATTTTACTCAAAATATAATTTGCCCATTTTTTGAGTCTAGGCGTTCGGACTTCAACTTGGGTTTTATAATTTCTTTGTATTTTTTATTCTATTAAAATTAAACTTAATGTTTGATAATTTTTGACAATTGCTAAATTTAACTTGTTTCACTGAGTACAATTTATTGAAAGAAAAATAATATATAAAATTTATTCTCAAAAAAAATTTCAGATAAAAATTTGTAACATAATTATACAAACATTTTATATTTTTGATTTTAATTTTTTTTTTAAATGTAGAAAAAAAAATTAATGAATGAAAAAGATGCGAAAATTAATAGAACAAAACTATCCGAAATCCTACCTTGCTAAACTAATAGACTCGAAGTAAACAGCAGTCTCTTAATACAATTTGAAAGAACAACTAGACAAGAATCTCAAAACAGAACCTAGCGGTAGCCACACTGCACTGGACACTAAAGTTATGGCGAGTGCGCGGTGGTGGACCGATTTATACTTGGGGAAACCCCTCCCCAAGCGGTGCATCATTAGCATCGCTATAGGCCTCTGGGGTCAAGTTTGAGACATTTGAAGATGCTGGACGCTGATACGGTTTCCGAGATTTTTAGCGATAACTATGATAATCATATTATCGGGAATTAAAAAATGTAGAAGCTCAGTATAAGTTAGTTCTCATCTATAAAATTGTAAGTAGGATTTAATCCGTATACCCAGAATATATTGCAAAATTTCTTTTACGGGATTGTTTTGTAACAGTGAATGCAAAATTTTTAAAAGTTTCTTCTTTTGGCATCTCCTTCCAGTTACTGAGTGAAGCTTTACAAAATATAACATGGAGATACCATAAATTACACCCGGTTTATCATATACTTTATCTCGGGGTAATATTCATATGCTCTTTTTTGCCGATATTGATCTTAATAGTCTTAATAGTTAACAGCAATACAACTAGAGAGGTATGTGACCTGCCCTTACTTTTATTTAGTTTTCCTTACCCCAAGCTGCAACTGTCAATAGTATTGTAATAAAGATGACTGATTGGTGTTGCTACAGTGATCAACATGGAACTAGTGTTACTTCTATGCTGAAAGACTTGTGCCCATCACTAAGTATGAGACATTTAAGATGCTGATATAGTTTTAGAGATAATTTATTTATTCTGTCAAAATATTCTAATTACTTAATGTTTAATTAACGTCTTTTAACAAATTCAGAGGTGTTCTGATCTGACATCCCAAAAAGCTGTAAGTTGGAACCTGCAATCTTTGTTAACTTACTTACCTTAGTTAACAATATTGGCACATTTCCGTATGTATAGAGTGAGCCCAATAAAATGATTATTTTTATTCCATAAGAAAATTTTAATGCATCTTTCTCAAAATCAGGTTTATTTGTAGCGGCAACCACGATATTTTCATTCTTAATGTAATTTTGCACCTTTAAAAAATATGGAGTTGTGCTGAAATATGTTATTGTCAAATTTTTAAATTTGTTTAGTAAAAACAAAAGCCAAAAATAGACGTAGTTAACTTTTACTTAAAAAAAATCTTACTTTCAATCGTATAAATAGGAATAATCATAGTTGCCGACAACTTGTGTTTGACGCCATGATATTAATATTTCTGGCTATTTTTTCAAAATTTGCTAAAATATTTATTATATGTTTAATTAAAATTCATAGGCCGATACAAAAATTCCTTGCCTTTGGAGAGGCATTTATGGGCTGTAAGCACCGATTTTACTTTTTCCGAATTTTGAAGCGTAGTTTTCTACAACAGACATTTTTAAAAGTAGGTTTTAAATTTCTCCTGTGTCAATAATAGAAATGGATGAACAAACTTATTTAATATATTCAAAGTTGACAGACAGATGACAGCTCCTTGGATGGATATTTTTTCTTATTTAATCTATTAATTCACCGGCGCAAGATTATATATACATATACATATATATATATATATATATATATATATATATATATATATATATATATATATATATATATATAGATATATAGATTTGATTTCTTGAACCTTTATGTAAATAAATCTTTCTGATGTATCTGTAACGTAAAATAATAAAAAAAAATTCAGAAGAACTCAAAGATATTCATTTGATGAACAAAAACCCAAGATACATCAGAAAGATTTATATATATATATATATATATATATATATATATATATATATATATATATATATATATATATATATTATATATATATATATATATATATATATATATATATATATATATATACATATATACATATATATATATATATATATATATATATATATATATATATATATATATATATATATATAATCTATAATATATATAAAAAGCAACGTCTCTCTGTCTGTCTGTCTGTCCGTTAGTGCGCTTATCACTGAGAGCCACTTATCCGATTTACGTACTTTTTTTTTTTAAAACATACATATGTTCTCTGGCCAGGTTATAGGCTATATTTTATTACGATAGGTAGCATAAGGAATAAGCAGTGATAATAATAGTGAATGAAGTCCGAAGAAAGTTTGCCGCTAGCGCGTTCTCTTGCAATACACAGCCTAAACCATTAAATATGGAACAATATTATGTAGTATGAGAATATCTATAATCTATAATATATATAAAATGTAATGTCTCTCTGTCTGTCTGTCTGTCCATTAGTGCGTTTATCACGCGAATACCACTTATCCGATTCTTTTTTAAATTCACACATATATTCTTTGGCCAGGTTAAATAATAATAATAATAATTTATATCTATAATATATATAAAATGCAACGTCTCTCTGTCTGTCTGTCTGTCAGTGCGCTTATCCCTCGAGAACCACTTATCCGATATACGTGATTTTTTAAATTCATACATATGTTCTCTGACCAGGTTGTAGATATATATTTTATTACATTAGGTGACATAAGAAATAAGTAGTGACTATACTTGTGAATCAAGTCAGAAAAAAGTTAGTCGCCAGGACGCTCTCTTGCAATACGCTGCCTAAACCGTTAAATATGGAACAATATCATGTAGCAAAGAATATAATATATATAAAATGCAACGTCTCTCTCTGTCGTTAGTGCCCTGTCGAGTTTTTTTTAAGACTCATACATATGTTCTCTGGCCAGGTTATACGATATATTTTATTGCGTTAGGTAATATAAGAAATAAGCAGTGACGATAATAGCGAATCAAGTGGGAAAAAAGTTTGCCGCTAGCGTACTCTCTTGCAATACGCTGCCTAAATCGTTAAATATGGAACAATCTCATGTAACAAAGAATACAATATATATAAAATGCAACGTCTCTCCGTCTGTCTATCTGTCCGTTAGTGCGCTTATCACTCGAGAATCACTTATCCGATTTACGTGTTTTTTTTTTAATTCATACATATGTTCTCTTGCCAGGTTATATAATATTAATAACAATCTATATAATAATATATATAAAAAGTAAGGTGTCTCTGTCTGTTTGTTGGTGTGCTTATCATTCGAGAACCACCACCAATTCTTAACTTAATATTTATCAAAAAAATCTATAATATATATAAAACGCAACGTCTGTCTGTCTGTCTGTCCGTTAGTGCGTTTAGCACTTAAGAACCACTTATCCGATTTACGTGTTTTTTTTTATAAAATACATATGTTCTCTGGCCAAGTTATAGGATGTATTTTGTTATGTAAATTAACATAAGAAATATGTAGTGACGATAATAGTGAATCAAGACCACGCGATTGGAGCCGCGGGCACGGCTGGTGTATATATATATATATATATATATATATATATATAAAATATATATATATATATATATATATATATATATATATATATATATATTAAGTCTTTTTCTTGTTGGATAGTTTTAGTGTGACATACCATAACTCTGGTAATATCAAGTAAGGACATATCCGCGATAATTCATTTTCGGTAGATGTGATTCACCAAAAAATCGATAGAGGAACCTTTGTCTACGACACATTTTAGTAAAAGTATCAGTCGGTTCCGAACTTTCGTTGAAATTATATAACATCCAAAATGAGTCACTTGTTTGAGCGTCGGTTCGAGGCAGTCTTTCTTTGTTCCCATCCAAAGGGAGCTAAAATAACACATTCCGCGGCCGCTAAATATATTAAAAAGTCGGTATCGTTTGTGAAGAAATGAGTAAATGGTTTCAACGAGACGAGAAATGTCGAACACTTGCCAAAATGTGACTCGATAGGCAAAGTCCCTCCGAAAGTCGAAAAACGATTCGTGTTTTTGTTTTCACGGGACCCGAAATTGACGCTGCGTCAAGGAGCGGGAGAATTAAGAAATGTGTCCTATGAGAACATTTAACAACATCTTCATGCTGATGAAATTCCGAAGAACTTTGTCGAAACCTTTGCTGGGGGAAAATGACTTCGAGAAGCGACTCGCTTGGGTCTACGATAAGATTCTAGAGTGGACAATTACCGGACTATTGAAAATGTTTGGTCTCTTGTAAAGAGAAAGCTCAGAGGAAAGACTCTGAGGACTTTGACTCAGTTGTCTCGCGAGGTTCGAAAAATTTGCAGAGTATGCCGAAAATCTCGTCCGTCGACAGCATGCCTCAGAAATGCGAGGAAAATACATTGATGGCAACAAATTTTTTTAAGAATACAAGCGGTTACGTTCTTCCTTGACAGACTGTAGGTCGCATCGGGCCATACGTGGCGTTAGTTGAAAGCTGACATTTGACAGTGGTAGACGTACAAAAAATGTTAGAATTCATTTATTCTGACTTTATTTAGAACGCCTTGAGGGAAATTTCTGCAAAAACTCGCTACATTTTACAGCTTTATTTTGCTAAAGGGACAAATGCTACGCAGGCTTATGAAGAAATTTGTGCTGTTTATGGTTAAGATACGTTACCAAAAGCGATACCCAAAAAATGGTTCAACCGCTGTCGTTCTGGAAATTTTGATGTCAAAGATACTCTTTGTACTGGTCGACCAACGAGCAAAAGTTGATCAAGACCAGCATATACGTAGGTATGATATCGCCAAGGAACAAAACCATTTTATCATGTACTTTTAAAGCATTTGGAGAAACCGGCTATAAAAAAAGCTCGTTGTTTGATTGCCACATGATTTGACGCTAAAACATTTACTCGATCAAATTTCCATCTGCGAATCTATGCCGAAAAGTAACAAAATCGAGCCAGTTTTGAAGCAATTGGTCACTGGCGATAAAAAGTAGATCAAGTACGACAATAATGTGCGTGATCAAAAAAGGATAAAGGACAAACGATGGCAAAGCCCGGATTGACACCAAAAAAGGTGATACTGAGTGTTTGGTGGGATTGGAAGGAAACCGTGCATCATTTCTTGTAGGACTGGCTAAACGATTTATTCTGTACTTTATTATCAGCAGTTGAAACAAGCGATTACAAAAAAAAATCGAGCGGAAGTAGTCAACAGAATGGGTGTCGGTTTCCACTATGACAACGCCAGACCACACCCATTTTTGATGACTCGCCAAAAATTAAACGAGGTTGGCTGGAAAGGTTTCAGACTACCATTTATTTGGGTCTCTTTGGAGCTCTCTGAATGATGTTAAGTTAGTTCGAAAAGAGGCTTTTGAAAACAATTTGTCACCATTTTTTGCCCAGAGCCATAGAAGTTCAAAAATATAAAAAACAATTGTCTCAACTTTGATTTTATAATATATATATATATATATATATATATATATATATATATATATATATATATATATATATATAGATATATATATATATATATATATATATATATATATATATATAGATATATAGATATAGATATAGATATATATATATATATATATATATATATATATATATATATATATATATATAAAGTAAAGTTTTGCACAGTTTCTGTTCCCTTGAATTAGTGGGTAAAATAAAGGTAGATTGATTGTAAAATTAAAACTGAGCATATATTGCAAGCTTAAACAAGTTTACAGCAATTAACTTTGTTTAGTGAAAAATGTGATTTCAATAAGTGGATAAATACGAGGCGAAATCTTGTATGTTTCATTGCAAATTCTCAGTCATTTTTTATTGATAAACAAGCTAAATCTAATATATTATAAAATTTACCAAACTTTGAAGGCAAAATCAGAAAGAGGGAGACCAAAAGGTCCAAGGGATAAGAAAATATAGAAGAAACTTCTAAAGCGTATCGACGTACTTCGAAAAAAACTTAAAGAAGAAAGAGTCTTAAAACGTATAGGAAATAAAAACCCCAAAGAGTACTACCATAGACTAAATAATTATGTTATTATTTCCTATAAAACTATGTAACTCAATGTAAACTTTAGATATCCAAAGCTATAGCAGCAAAAGTATACCTGGGTGAACAGAAACAGCAAAGGCTATGTTACATATAGTATGTAGAATTTGCCAGAGAATGTGCTGATAAAATCGCGTACTCCTTTTAAGAAGTTTCAATTCCTGTTGGGTAGCCGCCACTTAAGTGGATATTCTATATAACATAATTTTTTAGTTTATGGTACTATTAAACAGGAAAAATATTGCTATAAAGTGATCCAGCAACTGCTTTCTTGAGGAACACATCTTACAATTACTTTATAATGGATAATGAATCGTATTTTATTTAAATGCAGTTTAAGCACTCTGCCAGAGCTACAATTCTACAGTTAAGTGTATAAGAAAATGTTCCAGTTA
Organism: Pachyrhynchus sulphureomaculatus; assembly: GCA_019049505.1. Classification (NCBI taxonomy): domain Eukaryota; kingdom Metazoa; phylum Arthropoda; class Insecta; order Coleoptera; family Curculionidae; genus Pachyrhynchus; species Pachyrhynchus sulphureomaculatus. Next base: position 88,997,406 of record CM032455.1, read on the forward strand.
ATGTAAAATGAATTGCTGTAGAGAGTTGAGTCCGAGATACTTACATGGTAGCCAATCTGCCAATGTAGTCCTCGCAATAAATTATCCTTTACGAAAGGAATAATTAATCTCGAAATTTATATCATCGAATTTTTACAGAAACGATTATTGCATTTTTCAAAAATTATACGGCAAAATTTCAGTCAGCTCAACATACCCAAACTTCGCCCAATTCAAAAATATAGAGCTTTTTTAAAAAATGTGCTAAAGAAAAATGTAAAAAGCTACTTAAATATTTGAACTGGAAAACAGGGAGCATAAAAGTGGAGACTCAAACTGTGCACAAATTAAAGGAGGATGTAAAGAAAAAAATTGGGTTAATAGAAAACCATTAATTAATGAGAACTAAATATGTTGTGTGTTATTAAGCTACTGGAAATAAACCAGAAATATATTTGTTTGAAGTTTATATTTTCTTTACATGTTTAACTTGACTCTAAATCCAAAACTTTACGGTACAGTCCTGATGATGTAATTGTTTGAATAATATATTATGTTTAGTGTAATATTAGCAGTTTGCTAATTATCTATTTATATTAACCCATTATTATTTATCTTATACACTTTTAACTTTCATTTCTCTTTTCAGCATAGAAATCTTTTAGCTTTTTCTGATGGCACTTAAAGTGTTAGTTAACTATAATTATTTAAAAAAGTGTGAATCCTTGTACAATGAAGATGTTTTTAATATTTCTAAAAACTAGATATTACCGTGACTTAAAAATAAATTAAACAAAAATAATTTACTTTTAATCGATCCTAGAATATTACATACAAAAATAAAAAATAATCGTAGCTTTAAAATTATTCTTAATGGTAATTTTACCGTACCAGCCTTATAATCGAGAAAAAATTTTCGTGCTTAATTGACCAGTTTTTAGATTTGGATGAACACATCGAAAACACAATCACAAACGTATATTTTATAATTCAAAATTTTATAGATGGATTAGGTGTTGCAATATTATTTACCATAAAAGTGACAATTTTATGACAATTTTTTATAATTTTTGTAAGATTTTCAACAATGCTAAAAAATATATTCTTACCTCACTAATATTCGATCAGCATTACTGGATAAAGCTAGAGTTTAGACGCGAAATCCATTTAACTTTTTATGTATCTGATGTAATTTTGTCACAAAAACCTGACTATCTAGTTATTCAAATTTAATTATAAAATTACATTTAAAAAATAAAGAAATTAAAATAGTTTAGAAATACCTATGTATCAAACTGAAAAATAAAAATCTTTATTTTAATATATAAATTTATTTAATAACACAGGACCACAATTTTTTTTACTCAAACAAGACTAGGTTCCTATATGTATTTTGGGTCGCTGAAAACGAATCCGTTGCCCGCTTCGATCCAGCACGTCTGAGATAACCTACTTAATAACAAATATGCAAGCTTAGAGCTTAAAAATTAAATTCCGTATATAAACTATAACGTCTAACAAAACCAACAAGACAAAAATAAATTTAAAAAAATCATCTAGTTCCAAAATAAATACTGAATTTGATCTACTCACACTAAAAGTAACTGAATCCAAGCCCTACAAGTTGATATTTGGAATGGTACTTTATGGTAAGATGTAAAACCCAAAAAATTGGATTCAGATATATTCACTGAAATCTAACATTTTCCTTTACATATTATTTGTATTTAAATGAAAAATAATTAAAAAATAACACAATTTTCGGTTTCCGTGACTCTAAGAATCTTGAGACTATATATACAAAGGACCCTTCTAATCCTGTCCCTCATCTTATTAACATTTTGCAAGTTTAACTATAAATAATTGTAAATAATAAAAAAAAGTTTCGGATTCTTCCACTTTAAAAACACTAAAATCGATGTATATCACCATATATATAAGAAACAACCCCCTCCCTATAATTAAGCTTTGCTATTTGTTCATTACCCTAACTAAAAACGAAGAAAAATGCCCATATTAATATTATTAATAAAAAAAATAACTACCCTCTTCATTCCGTTTTAAATTCAAATCCAAAGCTAAATTTCGTTTATTTTTATTATCGTCATAAGAATTTCTCTCTTTTTTTTTGGATACGATACTGAAGAAATTTTAGAGATAATATTTTACACTCAAACATATAGGGAGTTAAAAGGACAGGTAAGAGTGTTAGAGCGGTTGCTCCGTATATGGTATATTGTGTTATAGTCTATTGTACTATTCTTGGAGTCGAGGAACCTGAAAATCGTTATTTTTTTTTATTATTTTTAATTATTTGTAGTCAAACATATAAGAGGTTTAGGTTAGGTCATTGGTGTATGGGGTGGGGGAGGAGGTTTGATGTCCTTTTCAAAGTTTTTTTATTATTTTCAATCATTTGTTGTCAAGCTTCTAAGGTGTAAGTGAATTAAATAAATTACTGTCTATATATTGTGCTAAACGTCCATTTCAGGATTCTTGGAGTTGAGGAATCTAAAAATTGTTATTGTTTATTATTTTCAGTTTTAACAGAAATATAATGTAGACGGAAATTGAAAGTTTTAAATGTAAACATCTCTGTTCTATTTCCTTTGTGATTAATATCTTACCAGAAACTACCATCATTTTAAATTACAGTGTTAGAAATTTAAATTTGGTACTGATCTTTTTCACATGTATCGTACGATAAGAATAGAGAATTTTGTAAACATCTTCAGTTTTAAGAGTATTTTCCAATTTTAGTGGAGGCAAATGCAGTAAAATTTTCATGATTTTTGGAAATTTTTGCGCACAGCGATTTCACTACTTTGAAACAGTGCCAACATAATGTAAACGAGTTTTCTCAGCCTAATTTTGACCGCAAGGCTACATTTTAATGCATTTTTTCACATTTGACGCCTTCGGCTCACTATTTCTCTCTCGTTTACAAAAAACGTAGTTTGCATGTTGTGTTCATCCCAATTTTTAAAATAAAAATATATGACACTGACAATTGATTAACATGTGGTTCTTGTAGCTAAAAAATGAAAAGAGAGTACGTATTATATTTATATATTTATATATAAATATAATACGTAATTTTTTATCCTCCTTCGCGGACACTTTGGCTTCATTAAAGTGACCTTCTTTAATTATAGTTTTGATTAAAAAAACGATTTTTTCTGTATTTCTTTTAAGCGGACACCTCTCTTGAACGGACACTTCCGGTCGGTCCCGTTGGTGTCCGCCCAAGGGAGATTTCACTATATTTTATATTTCAAGTTAAGAAAAATTCAATTTTTTTCGTTTTTGCTCTAGAAAAAGTTTGGCTCAAATTAGGCTGAGAAAACTCATTTACATTATATTGGCACTGTTCCAAAGTAGTTAAATCGATTTTCAAGCTGTACCCAAAAATTTTCAAAAATCATGAAAATTTTACAGCATTTGCCTCCACTATTTGTATGAATGAAAGATCAGAAAATTAATCGAAATTTATAACACCTCTACCACACGTGGAAACTGATTGTGTGGATCATGGTAGGCTGAGCACCACTCGAATATAAATACTTAAGCTTGTGCCTTTGCGGGCTCAATCAGTGTTCTAATATCGAAAAGTTCGGGTCCCTGATAGTGGCTGGTGTAGTCATAAGCCAAGAATAATTTCTCATCTAACATGTATTTCATGCGCGACATTTTGTGTTATACCTCCTCTTAACATTTTTGAAACTGATTTTTAATTTTTTTTTTCCGAAATTAGAAATCAGTTTTAGATATGCATTCCAAATTGTAGTTAAATCCATTTAGGAGTTTTTAATCCATAGTTCAGAAAATTGACAGACAACCGTTCGCTATGTTGTCCCTTTTGATGAGACCTGAAAAAAATATATTTGTTTAATTGGCTATACTAATACATTGACAAGAATTATTTACGGTAGTAATAATGTGGTTCAAATTCATGTTTACATATTTGGACAATCCCAGTTATGAAGTATTTGCGTTTGCTTAGAAGCCGATCAATTTGAAAAATTAAAATTGCAGAAAATCTCTGGAATCTGGAACTCGTTGATGATATCCATTTAAATAACTCTAATTTTGTCTTCGTGTGAAACATCTCAGAGAGTGTATCGATATTTTACTGGCATTACCATTGTTGTAAAATTTGAAATTTTGTATTGTTAAAACAGTTTTGTGAACAAATCGAAATTTCAAGTGTGGACGAACGTAAAGGCCTAAATCACCATCAGTTCAAAAAGACATGTTTACAATTAATTTGCAGAATTTCGTCATGGTCGTGCTTTCGTCAACGATGAATTTCGTGAAAGTCGACCAAAATCGGTTGTTGTTCCAAAAAACATCGATGTTGTGTGCAGATTTACCGTGAGATAGAGGCATCCTTAGGCATGTCGAAGACTGCAGTATATTCGATTTTGCATGAACATTTAGCTGTGAAAAAGATTTGTTCCCGATGGATTCCGCATTTTGACCGAAACTCAAAAACAGGCTTGTGTCAATTGGTGTAAGGAAATTCTCAAAAAATTCGACCCGGGACATGCAAAATCCGTATACTCCATCGTAACCGGAGACAAAGCTTGGATAAGTACGCGCTGGAAGCTAAGCAACAATCAACTGTTTGGGATTTCCAAGATGAACCGAATCCAACAAAAGTGGTTCCTTCGCTAAGCACTTCCAAGAAAATGATCGCTGGTTTCTTTGGTTATACCGGACGTGTTGCAACCATTTAGAGGATCGAAGAACAGTGAACGCTGAATGGTATACAATAATTTGTTTGTCAGAAGTCATCGATGAAATAAGTAAAAACAACCGAAAACGTCGCATCATTTTTCATCATGACAATACCAGCTCTCACACAGCATGTCGAACAATTGATTATTTGACGGAGAAAAACATCGAATTAATGTCTCATTGCCTGTATTCACCTAATTTATCGCCTAACGACTTCTTTTTGTTCCCGAATGTCAAAAAAAAATGCGTGGACAGCGATTTTCATCACCTTAAGAAGCTGTTGAATCCTTCTAAAACCATGTTTTTGAGTGGAAAAAATGTTTCGGGAATTGGTTCGAACGCATGCAAAAGTGTATAAATCTTAAAGGCGAATATTTTGAGAAACAATAAAACGTATGTACCAAAATTTTTTTTTCTTTCATTGTTTTTGCAAAAACTTAAAAAGTAGCTCTCATAACTCTTGCTTTCATGTGAAACATCTCAGAAAATGTACCGATATTTTACTGGTATCGATTATTTGTATTAATCACTAGTTTGAGTATTGATCCTTTGAGTTGAGTCTGGAGTAGTGACATCGATACTTTTAAATTGTAGCAATTGTAATGTCACTTTACTACACCTAATATTATTTTTTTTTGGATAGCGTACCGCTGTTTTGATGTATTTTACGTCATAACAAGTCTTTTTTTACTTCAAATCTTTTGAGTTACCTGTGTTGATGCTTCTTTGTTTCGGGCTGTTTTCGAATCGGTTTCAGTACTTTCCTAGTTGTTAAACGTAGAAAATGGCTTGTTCCTATTATAATACTGATTCATATTAGCAAATAGTTTATGAATTATAATAGTTAATAATTTGCCATATCAATGTGTCGCAACTAAATTACTCATGAAAAAACTCCATTTGCGTATTATCTTGGTCAGATTTTTAAATGCCATTGTCAAGGACTGTAGAAATAACACGCCTAAAGAAAAATTAAAATAATAAACATACAATAACCATTCACCTGTGTGTCTCGAATATTTACGTGTTGATAAAACTTAATCGATTTAAAATAACATTCATACGTCAACGGGTCATTTATGTATTGTCGCCGCATTCAGTGACAATCGATGATTCATTTTTGATAAAAATCAGTAGTTATTGATGTTTGTAGTTCCTTAATTATGAATAACAAGCATGATCTAGCTCGAACGTTATGGAAAACCGTTAGGAGAAAAGAAATATTCGTTGGAGATCTTGACCTTACCAAAAAATACTTCGTAATGGGCACCTGGGCTAAAATTCATTTCGCATCACTTGACCAGTATGGATGAACAACTGGACCTACTCAACATATCTGGATGAGCTAAGTCGAATGATACTCAAATTACAAGCTTTCATCCACTAGGGTCGAGATATGGGAGGATTATAGACCAGAAGTTCAATCTTTTTTTAGTGTTCCGCACGGAACACTTATAAGATGACTTCGGTGTCTGTCTGTCCGTCTGTCTGTCACACCCGATTTTCTCCGAAACTATTTGTCATAGAAAGTAGAAATTTGGTAATAATATAGGAATTGATGGCCTTATCAGAGCCATGTAGTTTTGAAAGTTAAATTTTGACTTAAGGGGTTAGTTTTGAGGGGTGAAATCGGAAGTGAAAAAAAAATTTTTTTACTAGGTAATCGAGTGTGGTGTCAAATGAAAGCTTGTGAAAACACGAGTAAAAAATTTATATATAATGTAATACTTGCGCGCACTTATGTATGTATTATTTTTAAAAAATCGGGAAAAATCGCTGTCCACCCGCCTTATCTCGAAAAGTACTTATTGAAAAATTTTGAAAAAATTCTGGAATATTCTCCACGGGGTGTAGATTGAACGAAAATTATCACGAGTGCATTACCTTTAATAATTTATCTGATATATAAAAAAATAGAAATTTCAAGGTCATCAATTTCCAGTAAAGAGTGGAAACAAACTTTGTTGAAAACTCATTTGGGGTGTGTTTTGTGAAGTCACTGATCATTTTATACTTCCATTACAACATTTTTTATTTTAAAAGCAATCAACGTACGGAACACTAATTTCGCAAGTTCAACTTGCACTTGACCGGTTATTTTTCTCTTACGTTGAACGCTCGAAACCGCCCATGTAAATATCCGTAGACAATAGGAAGTTATACAATTGAAAAAAGATTTTTAAGATATTCTATTTTGGGATAACAGTTCCTTACTAATATCACAAGTCTGCTATGAAAAAGTTTTTCGAATATCCTCTCATGAAACATAGATTTTGACCTGCTCATTCCAAATATAAGCTCCATTTTAACGTATCACGTCATGATTTTTTTTATTCATATATACATGTTTAAAATAAGTCTATTAAAGTTATTAAATATTTTTGTCAGTTTTAAAGCAGTAAATTCATGTTACTATGATCTGTAATATCCCCACTACACATACGCATAGTATATCCATCTTTCTCTAAGTCAAAACAGATACAATAGAACTTTTCAAGCAGTCTGCTCGCGCCAATAACAGTGACAGGCGTACACGTGTGAGATTACGGTTGTTTTTTTTCTTATCCATAATTATGGCCTCTCGGTCTTGCAAAAATAGTCCAGATGTATTTTGTTTCATTTGTAGACAATACACAACAGTCAAACGAAGGTAAAATATAACAGACTTTGTGAAAAATGCATATTTTGCTTCCTTCGGAATTAGGTTGGATCACCAAGATAAACAGTGGATTCCACATAAAGTATGCCGGCAAATCGAAATGATTGGAGACCCGGAACTGACCGGCGGCCTTGATTCGCTGGAACATCGAAGAACGGTTGGCGACTTGGGTCTATTCTACAAGTATTTTCATGGAAAGTATTCGAAGAATGTAGCCCGCTTAATTCCTCCCAGAGCGGTGCATGTTAGAAATACACGTCGCGCTAATATTTCATATCCGTATGAGGTTCAGCTTGTTACTCCGCGTACAACGCTTTTCAAGCAATCTTTTATATGGAAAACATCATCCCTTTAGAATATTTTGCCCAGGGCTGTGTTTCCCACCGAGTACAATTTACAGCGATTGAAGAACAACGTGAATCGCTTTTTCCGCACACATGCCGCTCCTGGGACGCTTTAGGGACTGCCCTCTAGCACGTGTGCTAGACCCATAAAAAAAAATCGAAATCATTATCATTTGGTATTCCTACGTTGTGGCGGGAACAAACAAATCATACTGATGATTGTTATTGTTTGAGCAATGTGACAGGATATGATTCTAAAAACCGCGCCAAAATCGTATATTCCGATGTTCCATCTATAACAAAGCCAATTCTACGTGGGCCTGAATTACCCATACCTGTTCCTACTAAGAATGGGAGCACCGATATGTCTTTATCACAAACGTCAGAAATCAGCGATCATTCCAGTAGTGGTGAACTTTCAACCCCATGAATGAGCCTCGACCTTTAAAATAGAAAGAACCGAATGACTTGGTAAGGGATCTTGGATTTCCTAAACATGCAGCGGAACTTCTCAGTCTCGTCTAAAGGAAAACGATTTGTTAGATCCTGATACAAAATTTTATCGGTATCGAGCAGAGAAGAAGAATTGGTACGGTATTTCAAGAAAGAGGAAAATTTGGTTTTTTGCTGTGATATTGGCGGTTTGGCACGTAAATTTGACATCGGATACAACGCACAAGAGTGGCGACTTTTTATAGATTGTTTAAAAATAAGCTTGAAAGCTGTTCTTTTGCACATTGACAATAAATTTGCATCAATACCTATACCATATTCAATCTTTCTTAAAGAAACTTACGCTAACTTAAAAAATGTTTTTGGGAAAATAAAATACACAGAACACAAATGGCTAATTTATGGTGACTGAAAAATTATATGCATGCTTTTTGGTCAATAGCAAGGTTATACAAAATTCCCATGTTATATTTGTGAGTGGAATAGTAGGGCAAATAATTTACATTGGAAAAAATCAGATTATCCGATTAGAAAAAAATTGGAAGTTGGAGTAAAGTATATTATTAATCTGAACTTGATAGATCCCGAAAAAGTAGGGGAGACCGAGGAGAGTTGTAACAATTTTTACATTTCTGGGCATATCTCAGTCAAACAAAGTACTACGTTAAAGACTCTTTAACACAAGATAGTTAGTTATATACTCTATGTAAATCCAACATAGTTATAAATAAAACCGATCAGAATCCATGAAAAAATCGATAAAACTAAAACAACTCCCACTGTTACAACTCCCTCATACCGAGGTATGTTGTAACAGGGGTCGAAGTGAGTTGTAACAACTACGTATTTGATAGAAATTTGAGGAGATAAATCTTAATTAAACGTCACTAATTGTGAAAAAATAAACTTTAATGTTTATCTTAATTATTACAGCAATAATCAGCCTTTGGTATGTGATTAACACTTAAAATTATTACTTAAATTGTATCAGTCAGCTTATAGCATTATAACGACATAATAGGAACAGTTATACTGTGACTTTACATCTATATTATCAATATACTCATGGCGTAATCACTTTAATACTTGTTCTTCTTTCCTTTTAGTGTTGGTTTCTTTTCTTTGGGTTTCTTATTCTTATACCTTTCGTTGCTACAACTATGCTTCTTTGAGTTCTTTTTTTACAGGCTTTTCTTGGATAATTTTCTTCGTCGCTAAGGACCCGTTTCTTCACGTTTGTAACCTTTCTACTTGCTTCAATGGCAGCTATTTCATCCTTAGTTGGTATGTCAGTTAACACAGCCGATTTTATCTTGCGTCTATTTGTCTGGTTTCCTTTTCTCGGAGGTGCTTTTGGCAACGGTCTTATTGCTTCTGAGGAGAATACATTGGATGTAGTTTTGGATGTGAATGCCACAGGTTCTATGTTGGCGGGCAATGCAGTGCGAGCTTTGGATGTGCTTGTGTCAGGTGCTTCGTTAGAGGGTAGTACAACACGAGATTTAGACATGGAATCGAAGAGTTCTCCGTTGGTGGGCAAGACAGCGTGAGCTTTGGATGAAGATGTGACTTATTGTTGGTTTTCTGGCCTAGGACTATTAGTTTTCGGTGTGGTGTCCACGGTTCATCACTAACAGGCAGTGGACTACAAGTTTTCGATAGGGATACAACAGGTTTATCCTCTGTGGACTTTGTGGCGTCACTGGCTAAAATAGATGGACTGCTGGCAGATACTCTGTCGTCATCTCCCACTACAAGTATCGTAATATTCTCGTTCTCAGGTATGTCTTGACGTAAATCTTGCACTGCATTAGACAAAGGGCGATCAGTGACTTGACCGGGTAGGAAGTCAGCTTCATCGAAAATATCTGTGTTAACTAGCCAAATCCCTGTCACACAAAACCCTGCGCCACACCAAATGCAGTCTTAGCTATAGACGCTATAGACGGGGCATCATATATAGACATAACTTTCCCAGCATTTGAGCGCATCCAATTATCGCATGCAGTGTTAATAGCCTTTTTAAGAGGACCAAAGATAGCACGATCCAATGGCTGTAGCTTATGCGTGCAGTGGGGTGGCAATGTCAGCAAAATGATGCCATTTTTTCTGAAAAACTCGATGTTTTTTAGCGCCATGTGTGAGGAATGATTGTCTGAGAGTAACAAGGCCCTGTGCTCTTTTGATGGTCTTACATGCTTGTAAAATGCACGAGAAAGGAGTACAAATCGTCTTCCTGCATCCACCCTGAGCCGTTAGCTGTACCTATACATCCTTTTGGACCATCTCGGATGAAATGATCTTGATATCTTTTCCGAAGAAATATAAACATAGGTGGGATGTAATTACCTATAGCATTCCCTACCAAAGCCAGCATGACTAAAGTTCCCCTCTCTGCTGATGTCATTGCACTGACCTGTTTCTCTCCACGTCGCGCAATTATTCGGTCTGGTTTTTGGACAGTGGTTATCCCAGTCTCGTTCATATTCCATATGTCTTTTGCTTCTAGTGTGTGCTTGCTTAAAACGCCTGTATAGTTGTCAAAAAAGGCGGCCATGTTAGTCCTGTTGAAGCTTGTTGCGCGAGCAATGCTTGTGGCTTGAGGTAGTCTCAGTTACAAATTTGGATAGCGTTTCATAAAAAGCTTTAACCATACTTCTCCTGCCATTTCGTTAGCTTCCCACGACGCGGGAATTTTCTTGCCGTGCTTCTTGGCTAACATATAGGCCAGTTTTCTTGTTTCCTTTGTAGCCAAACCATAATTCGTTGCAGCACAACTCAGCAAATATTCACAGAGAGAGTGTTTTCTTCACTTTCGTCAAAAATTGTTTGAACAGCATAACCACCAGATGGCGCCTGTTCTGCAAGACCATCCGGATATGCTTTCTTCTTTCGTACATATATGTACAACGATACATAGTTGAGGTTATAGGCAGACGCAGCACTTCTAAGACTTTAGTTTCTTAAGCTCACTTCTTCGTAAGCGAGTTCATATATTTCTTGACTAGCCATGCCCCTATCCGTTTTCCTCTTGTATTTATTTGGCATTCTGAAACAATTGTTAACTTAATGCGTTAATGTGCCAGACAGCACAAACAAGGAGAGTTGTAACAAGCTGTTACAACTCGCCTCGGTGCAAAAAATCTTGAGTATTTTAGAATTATTAAGTAATATCACGGTATGAATCTCAAAGAGCCACTGCGTATCAAGAAATATGCCACATAAACACAAACGTAATATATATAGAATAACAGATTGCCAAAATTTGGATCACATACTTACTTTCGACAATTTTTTCGACGCATGTGTCGTATTGACGAAACCGCTTCCCGTGGGCCACCGGCACAGACTAGGTGAGATGGCATGTCAAAAACAAAACAAAAGTGCGACGTTGCCAACTCGCTAGCAGCTATAGCTTTCGAGAAATCGGCTTTGTTACGACTCACCTCTGTTACAACTGTCCTCGGTCTCCCCTATTGCTTCCACCACTTCAGATCAAACTTGGTTTGATCATACAATTTGTAAAGCCATTGCCAAAAGATGGAAATACTTTCACTGTTTATGTTTTCCTAGTTTATCTGATGCAAAGTTAAAGAAGGGTATGTTCACAGGACCTGACATCATGAAACTCATCAAAGATGTAGACTTTGAGAAGGTCATGACAGACTCAGAAAACAATGCCTGGAATTCTTTTAAAAATGTCGTTTTCAAATTTTTAGGCAACACAAAAGATCCTAATTATAAAAACATTGTCCAAGAAATATTAAACAACTATAAAAAACTTAGGGGGTAATATGAGTCTGAAAGGTCACTTTTTGAATTCGCACATCGATCATTTCCCAAAAAATTTAGGAGACTATAATAAGGAACAAGGCGAACGGTTCCATCAAGATATAAAAGAGACGGAAAGGAGATATCAATAGAGATGAAAAAAAAGTTCATCAACGGAAACCAACGAAAATGAAGCTTTTTCTCAAAAAAACAACGATATCATTGATTCTTCATATTTTTTATTTGCTCGTGTTTTATTTTAATCGAATAATTAAAAGTTTAAGTTTTGCAAGAAGTAAAACACTACTTAAATTTCCATTAAATTTTTATTTTTAACACCATGACATGTTTCGCTGTACGACAGCTTCTTCTGATGGTTTGTTACAAAATGAGGGTAAAATTACTATAATAAATGGCTGGTTCACAATTTATGGCAGGTAATAAAATAATTTAATTAAAACAGATTTAGTAATGGTGAATTATTTAAGTCTAATTGTTTATTTAATAAGGAATCTGAATTTTTCAATTTGTTTATTTCTAAAGATTCTAGGTAATTAAGTTTCAGGCTCTTTGTGCAAGTATGTAATATTTCAAAGTTTGAGTTGAATTGGTGGTTATTTTCAATTAAATGATTTGCGCAATTTGAGTTATTTTTTCTACTGATGTATGATGAAGCATGTTCTTTTATTCTTTTTGAAAAACTTCTTCCTGTTTGACCTATATTATATTATATATTTGACCAGCGATTCAAGAACAACGTGAATCGCTTTCTCCGCACACGTGTCGCTCCTGTAGCGCTTTAGGGACTTCCCTGTAGCACGTGTGCTAGACCCATAAAAAAAAAAAAAAAAAAAAAATATATATATATATGTTTTTGAGCAATTTCCACAATTTAATTTGTATACTCCGGATCTATTGTCTCTATCTGTTTTAGTTTTGTTATTTTTTGTAAATTTAACAAGTGTGTTGGATGTTTTAAATGTTGTGTTAATATTTAATTTTCTCAAGAATCTATTTAATTTAGTGCTGCATCTACCATAGTACGTTATTGACTTTACGTTTTTATAAGGTTCTTTATTACTCGGAAAAACTGTACTAATGGCTTTTTTGTAAAGTTTTTTCTTGAGAATATTATCTATTATGGATGGTGAATAGTCATTATTTACTGCTAATTGTTTTATAATATTAAGTTCTTTTTGAAAATCGTCTTGGTTCAGAGGAATATCTATTAGTCCATAAATCATATTATGGAAAACTGTAAGTTTATGACTTGGTGGATGACATGAGGTATTATGGATAATTATGTCAGTATGTGACGGTTTATGGTAAATAGAAAAAAAGTGTTTGTTTTATGTATTTTTATTGTTAGGTCAAGGAAGTTAATTGTTAATTTCAATTTCACTGGTGAATTTTATATTTTTATGTATATTATTCAAAAAATTTTGAAATGTGGCAAATTGTCTATCACTTCCTGTAAAACAACATAAGATATCATCAACATATCTATGCCAGTATACAAATTTTAAACAGTGGGTGTTTGCTTATTTGATTTTCTATGTTATTCATAAATATTTCGGTCAAAAGAGGACTAAGTGGATTGTCCGTTCTGATACCGTCTAGGCTGCTGTATAGGTCGTTATTAAATTCAAAATAATTTTGTTCTAGGCAAACCTTTAAGCACTTTAAGATGTTTTGTTTTATTATTGGGTTAATATTCATTTCAGAAAGAAGTTTTTCAATTAGTAATATAGTTTCCCTACTTGGTATGCTTCGAAAAAGATTTTGAACATCGAAAGAGATTAATTTTGAATTGTCAGGTAACTTTAAATGTTTGATGTTTTCAACTAGTTGTTGTGAATTTTCGTGAATCCCTAATACCTCATGTTATCCACCAAGTCATAAACTTGCAGTTTTCCATAATATCATTCACAGACTAATAGATATTCCTCTGAACCAAGACGATTTTCAAAAAGAACTTAATATTATAAAACAATTAGCAGTAAATAATGACTACTCACCATCCATAATAGATAATATTTTCAAGAAATAACTTTACAAAAAAGCCGTTAGTACAGTTTTTCCGAGTAATAAAGAACCTTATAAAAATGTAAAGTCAATAACGTACTATGGTAGATGCAGCTCTAAATTAAATCGATTCTTGAGAAAATTAAATATTAACACAGCATTTAAAACATCCAACACAGCAAATTTATAAAAAATAAAAAAACTAAAACAGATAGAGATAATAGATCCGGAGTATACAAATTAAATTGTGGAAATTGCTCAAAAACATAGATAGGTCAAACAGGAAGAAAATTTTTCAAAAAGAATAAAAGAACATGCTTCATCATACATCAATAGAAAAAATAACTCAAATTACGCAAATCATTTAATTGAAAATAACCACCAATTCAATCCAAACTTTGAAATATTACATACTTGCACAAAGAGCCTGAAACGTAATTACTTAGAATCTTTAGAAATAAACAAATTGAAAAATTCAGATTCCTTAATAAATGAACAATTAGACTTAAATAATTCACCATTACTAAATCTGTTTTAATTAAATTATTTTATAGCTGCCATAAATTGTGAAGCAGCCATTTATTATAGTACTTTTACCCTCATTTTTTAACAAACCATCTGAAGAAGCTCTCGTACAGCGAAACATGTCATGGTGTTAAAAATAAAAATTTAGTGGAAATTTAAGCAGTGTTTTACTTCTTGCAAAACTTCTAGTTATGGAACTCCACCAAGTATCGGCTGAATCAATCCAAGAATTAAAACTTTAGATAATAGATAATATTATTTCATTTAACCTGTGGTTTTCACCTATTTTCATTCAAACACCGTGTCATCTGAATCTGCTAAATATGATATGGTGTATAACTTACGAATATCGTTTTATATTACGTTCAAGACTACTATTACGAATATTAACATTTCAATAAAAAAAACTTTTAAAAAATTTGATTTCCCAGATCTGTGTATTTAGAATGACGAGGAGTTTTTTCTAAAAAAGTTATCGTTTCAAAACCCAACGTAGTTATGTCGGGATACTATTGCATCTAGCATCGTCACTTAACTTGCTAGGCGTTAACTTCGGAATAAACATATCTTGACGTGATCATATTGCATGCATAGCAAAGACAGGTTCTCAGAAGCGGGGAATATTGTTTCATACTAAAACGTTTATACTCGACATGTTAACTTGTACAAATATACCCATACCTGAAGCTCTGATTCGAAACTTACGCTGTGTATGGATAATTCTATCCAGCATGACTGAAAACTCAAAAACTCACCAGACCTTGATTCCTCGAAATATCGAAAAACGGTTGGCAAATTAAGTCTATACTATAAATGGGGCGACCCATGGCTCCGTGGTGTAGTAACTCGCTTGCGGTGCAGAAGGTCTCGGGTTCAATCCCGGCCTTTATTTAAGTATGTTTTACCTGGCCATAGGTAGTAGTTGTTTGCAGAAATGCAATAACGTCCGAGGCAGCACGACCGCGTTGTCTAAAAGGTGCTGTGAAATACAAAAATGTATGTTTCGGCACTTGAACAACGTTGACGGGTATTACGGCATCCTCGCCGATATCCTGTCAGATATAAAAAAGGTTAAAATCCCTATCCAGGCGGGAAGGTGAACAATAACAAAAAAAAAAACATTACTTTCATGGAAGTGTTTGATGCATGTAGTTCGCTTGATTTCTCCCAAAGCAGTACGCGCTAGGAGTTCTTTTTCTTTCCTATATGGTATGTCATATAAGTAGGCATATTGCCTGTTTTATCCCCATCTCTACCAAAGAAACCTGGCGCGAAGGAATGCGAGGATTTTAGAATCATTAGTCTCATGAATCACCTTCTTAAAACTTTTCTTAAGATTATCCACAACAGAATATACAAAATAAGTGAGACCCACATATCCCGTACTCAATTCGGTTTCCGGAATGCGCTGGGTATTCGAGATGCTCTTTTTGCTGTTCAGGTCTTGTTTCAACGCTGTAGAGATGTTAACTGTGACGTGTACGTTTGCTTCATAGACTACCGGAAAGCTTTCGATAGAGTTAAACATGACAAACTGCTCTCAATACTAAAGTCTATTGACCTCGACGATAAAGACATAAGAGTTATAAATAACATCTACTATGATCAGACAGCTACCATTAAAATAGATGGACAATACACAGAGGATGTTGCAATTCAGCGTGGAGTGCGCCAGGGCTGTATCCTGTCGCCTCTCAATATTTATTCAGAAGAAATTATAAGAACGGCATTGGAGGAGATTGATGAAGGAATTCTGGTGAATGGAGAACGTCTAAATAATATAAGATATGCGGATGATACGATTATCTTTGCAGCCAGTCTAGAGGGTTTGCAGTCTCTTGTTTCAAGTCTGTTAGAAAAAAAGTCAACTCCTTGGTCTCGAGTTTAACATCAAGAAAACTAAGTACATGGTTATTAGTAAAAACCAGGTACCACCCCGAGAATTAGTGGTTGAGCAGCAACAAATGAAAGAGTCAGTGGCTT
>CM032455.1:89013984-89071484 GCA_019049505.1 Pachyrhynchus sulphureomaculatus
AAAAAAAATGCTATCAGTAGGAAATTTAACTATGTTAGACATTGGAATTTCGCGATTATGTTAAAAAATTTTCAAATTTAATTAAGAAGCTTTTAATATATGAAAAATAACAATTATTGGAGGTACTTGTGCATGATTTACCTTTTATCTCTGAAATAGCGGCAACGTTGCATTTAGTAATGGCGGGAAATTTAAATATTTTAAATATTATTAGAACTTTATGATTAGTAGTGATGCTAGATCACAGCCTTTTTCATTAGTAATATAACATAATGAAAGTGTTTCATTACATGAAGAACATTTTAAGTTTTCTTCAAGGGATTGCATGTCAACAATTCGACGACCAATGTCACAGGGGTTAGGAGACTTACAGGAGACACTTTGTTGGTTTAATTTTTGATTGTATACAGCCTCAGTAACGCGTTTTCCCTTCTACATACATTTTTATTTACCATTTTTATCAA
Organism: Pachyrhynchus sulphureomaculatus; assembly: GCA_019049505.1. NCBI lineage: Eukaryota > Metazoa > Arthropoda > Insecta > Coleoptera > Curculionidae > Pachyrhynchus > Pachyrhynchus sulphureomaculatus. The sequence goes on from CM032455.1 coordinate 89,014,449, forward strand.
TATTTGTTGATTTTTTTTATTATCCATTTTTTCTTGTTTACAGCAGCTGATCACAATAACCACAAAATTAAATATAGCATATACATATAAGTAGAGCCAACTGTAAAATACGTTACAGCATTGCCGCTTCGAGACACCGGAATTTTAAGATTTTTAATTATCATTTCTTATTATTACCTTTTTTTAACTATTAAAGTATTTTTTTTTTATTCTTTTATTTTTTTCATATCATTTGCTTTGATAATTTTTAAAAAATTGTGAAATATAATTAATTTTTATTTTCAATATTTTTTTTTATAAGTTTGGACAAAACATCCAAAAGTTAATCCATTCATGTTAAATTATTTAATAAAATTAAATAAACAATATATAAGATTTCTTTCGATAATGAATTTATTATCATAATAATAACCATCGTTAGTTTATAAAATTTTTTAATTATTTAATTTCTAAACGACAACATTCAAAACTTTTGGTTGGGATTATCCCACCTCAACTTCCTTAATAATTAATAAAAATATATTGTCTAAAAAAGTGGTTATCATACGGCGTTTAACTCGGATTATAATTGGTCGTATGACTTTCGAGAAACGCTGGGATATAGTTAGACATTTGGATGGTCGGGCTTTTTTGAGTGTCTTTTATTTTTATATCCCTTCAATACGTGGAGCGATCCAAAAGTTCCCTAACTAACTACTATAAAGTAAAAACGAGAAATAGTATCGACTCGTGCGATGGATATATCCCTAACAACGCTGCGTGACAAGGTTTAACTTTCTAACTCGTTCAATTTGTTCTGTATGTACGTGTGTATAAGTCAAAATTCTATCTCTCTCTGCTATTTCTACGTTGGATACAAAAAAATTGCAGCGTGTATGTATGAAATTTTGTTTAGAACTCGTGAAAAGTACTACCGAAACGTATGAAATGATTCGGAGAGCGTTTGGGAACGAAGCCCTGAGCCATATACGAGTGATTTTCGCGATTTGAAGCGGCCGAACCTCGGTGGAAGACAACGACCGTTCCGGAATACGTTTGACTGTAATCACTTCTGAAATCATCGCCAAGGTTCAACAGATCATTCGTAAAGATCATTGTAGGACAATTCTATGCATCCCTGACAAACAGTCTATTGATTATAAATCAATCAAAGCTTTGGAATTAGAAGAATTTCCTCCTGCATCACACAGTTTGTTCTGTACGTAACAGTTATTGGCAAAGAATTCCATGACTATCCTTCCTTATTCACCTGATTTGGTACCCTGTTGACTTTGGGCTGAAACTCCATAAGAAATGATTCTTAGAGGTTGCCGCTTCGGTTTGGTAGATGAGATACAAGCCCGCAAGCGGCACTGGAGACAGTGAAGCTTCCAAAAAATGTTCGACCAATGGAAAAACAATGTGACCAGTGCATTCGGATGGAAGGATATACTACTTTGAAGACGACGGGAATCACGAAGCGCAAAAGTAAGTGCCCAGATATTTTGGATCGCTCATACGTTCCGGACATTGGCGATTATCATGGCGATTCTTACTTTATTTACAGTCATGCGGAAGAGTTCAGTGGAGCTGAGTTCGAACCAGTCACGCAAATTCTTCACCCAATAGTGACGTTGTCTACCTGGACCTCTCTTCGTTTCAAATTTGGCCTGGAGTATGCGCTGCAACAGTCGATATTTTTCATGGCTCATGATATGACCCACATATTCTAGTTTGCGCTTTTTTCAAGGTACGGACCAATCCCATATCTCTACGTATCCTCCTGAGGGACATCTTCATTTGTTATATGTTGTGTCTAGGGAATTTTCAGTATGCGACGGTACGGCCACATTTCAAGAGCGTTAATTCTTTTGAGTATAGTTTCATTGACTGTCCACCCTTCAGCCCCATACAGTAAAACAGAGAACACGTAATACTCCCAACATTCGGATGTTTAGTGGTGGACTAAGATTTTTGGCAATGAGAAATTCTCTCATCTAAAGAAATACGACTCTGGCCTTTTCAATTCGGCATTTAATTTCTAAACTCTCAACTCTCCTACCTTCCACTGCCAGAGGTCCTGATTCGATGTGTGGTTTCTTGGACACTACCATGTATATATTAAATAAGGTAAGAGAGAGAACGCATCCCTGACGTACTCCCGACAAATCTCGATCTCATTGGATTTACTACTTCATCTCCCGGGGGGTGTTCAATTGAGAATTTATTTAGGTTTTTCAATCACTGAACGTGCCCATACCACTTCAATTTGATTAACTTTTATGTCCTCTACTATTGTATGTATAACGCCCATAATTTTTCGGATCTCGTCATTTGTAATCTTCTCCATTCTTGATCTTCCGGCGGAGTCCCTCCAAAAGTCCACCTCAGTAGCTTCAAACATCTTCTCTGTTCTCTGCTTAAGTTGCCATAACTCACTACTATATGTTATGACGCTTTTAGCAATGCTGTTATGGATGTTTTGTTCTTTTTCCTTGGATATATTTAATCCCATAGTATGCCGTTAAGCAGACTAATGGCTCTTCTTTCTTGAGCGTTTCTCTCTTTTATTGCTTCATCCTTTGTTTCGTCATACGTAATGAGCATTCCCACATATTTATATTTATCACAGTGCTATATATTGATATATTGTTCTTTAAGTACCATTTCTTGCTATATTCCGCCAGCGTCCCAGATATATTATAGATAAATTTTTAATTCATCTATGTCATAAATGATTTTAAGAGAATTCCAGAAAAGAAAACATTAATTAATACTAGACTTGACATATGTTACCAAAAATTTATTACCATCATTAGTAAGGCACATTTCTATTTCTACCTCCTTTCTAATGATCTGCATATTAACGGTTAAGTTTTAGTTATCATTATTTCAGATAACACCACTCTAATAATAAAAATCGAGTTATAATATTTAGAGATATATTCTTAAAAAGTGAAACTCCCTGTATATGGAAGCTATAAGAATTGTAATTATCATTCTGGTATTAATTGGCTTAGTTGCACTTAAACAGTAAAAGAACAAATTTCTAAAAAATCACATACATTGTAGGTCAAAGTGGAGAATGATACCATCTTTCCTAAGTTAGCCTTAGATTTTATAATAAGATATCCTCAAAATTTATATTTCATAGCCATAATATTTTCCTAACCTGGCCCAGTTAGAGGTTAAGGTCAAGTTTAATTACAGGAAACAATGTTTTCGTTCTCAATTTTTTAATTCCAAAAATACCCGAACCTTGAATCATTAAAACTATTGTTTTGAAGGTTATGACGTCGTTTTATTCGGATTACCCACATTTATGGCATTTTAAAGTGACAATATGATTCTAATGAGAAATTGGTCTAATAGCGAGACAAATTGGAAAATAAATTCCGTTTTTTAATTGCAAAATTTATCTTCTAATTAGATTTTACGTAATAAATAATCACGTAACTCACTATAAAAGTTTATGAAAATTAAAAAGTAAACTGTGGAACATAGGCAGTTATCGTTTTAAACATTTTATAGAGAATATTTGATCATTATTTGACGTCGCGGAATCTGTAGATGTCAGACCGTTAGGGTAATAATTTAACAGATGCATGCTGCTCTAAGATTTATTTGATTTTTAGAGATAAATTAATTCGTGTTAAGTAAATGCCAGCAGCTACAGACAAATGCGTCACAAATTTTACGCCTATTTCAGACAGAATAATGCTTCTCCAAATGAGAACGAAACCTGTTCCTTTTAACGTCATACAAATATATGATCCTACTGCAGATAAAGAGATCGAGCAATTTTACCAGCAAATAACACAAGTCCTAAAAGCAATACTAAAACGAGACTTGACAGTCATAATGGGAGACTTCAACGCCAAGACTGGAAGAGGCAGGTCAGGAACTTCCGTAAGCCATATGGTCTAGGTGAAAGAAACAACAGAGGCGAACGACTAAACATTTTCAGTGAAGAAATAGGTTATGTTATCACTAACACATTCTTCAACCTACCACCACGAAGATTATACACGTGAAAGTCCCCACTAGACTCACCAGACCAGATCACCAGAAATTAAATAGATTCTATTCTAGTGAATAAACGTTTTAGAAATAGTGTTGTATCTATCAAAACATATCATAGTGCTGACATAAACTCAGATCATAATGCCCTGGTGGGGGTTCTAAAAATTACCTGAAAAAGTTATAAATAAAACAGAAAAACATATACAATGTGCGACAACTTAAAGACGAAAATGTAAAAAGCGTACTTAAAAAAGATCTTAATAAAGAACTAGAGACACAGAGCTAAACGAAGACAAATAATCTGGAATAGAAAAGTTAAATGAAATAACAAGGAGGCTAAAGAATAAATATCTAACTATGGTACAAGCATATAAAAGGAAGAGATGGATGACAGATGACATTCTAATGGAGGAAAGACGGTTACACAAAAATAGAGGTAACAAAAGAGAATATAGCAGACTACACACACAAATACAGAAAGAAATTCGAACAGTTTAAAGATAGGTGAAATAGGGGTGTAAAGAGACAGAGGAGCTGCAGGGAAGGTATGATAGCTTTAATATTTCTAGAAAAATCAAAGACTTAACGGGAGAACGGAGAACGAAATTATCAAGGAAACGTTGTTATCTATAAGAAGGAGAAACTGAAGATATGGCAAGACTATATCTCAGAGTTATACAGGCGCTAAAAAATGCGGAGAATATCGAACAATTAGCCTAATAAGCCATCTTTTAAAAACATTTCTGAAAATCATTTACAGTTGTGTGAAAAAAACATGTCAGCTACACAATTCGGTTTTCGAGATGCCATGGGAACAAGGGAGGCGTTATTTTCTATGCAGGTTATGATTCAATGATGTAAAGACGTCAATTGTGACGTATATCTGTGCCTGATTGCCTACCAAAAGGCCTTTGATAGGGTCGAACATCACAAAATGGTTGGAATTCTGAAAGACCTCGGACTAGATGGAAAGGATCTGCGGATTATTAGCAACCTCTACTGAGGAGCGTTCAGAGGGAACGATTGAGCGTGGATTAAGGCAGGGTTGTGTCTTGTCTCCACTTTTAATATATACTCTGAGCAAATCGTCAGAGAGCATTAGAAAAGGCTGATGAAGGAGTACTGCTTAATGGGGCGCGAACAAATAATATTCGTTATGCTGACGATACGGCGGTTATGGCTGATAATTTAAAGGGTCTGCAACATCTTATGACAAAAATAAACAAAGTCAGCAATCGATACGGCCTCGAACTTAATATCAGCAAAACAAAGTACACGGTAATCAGCGGTTCCTGCTACCTTGCTGATGTTTAACAATCAACAAATATAAAGAACTCCACAATATTCATATCTAGGTACCATGATAAACGAACAGTGTGATCACTCGCAGGATATTCGTTTGGCGTATCGAAAAAGCTGGAGCAGTATTCCTCAAAATGACATTACTTTTCAAAAGCTCAGCAATAAAATTGAGCACAAGAATAAGACTCCTAAGATGTTATGTCTTCAGTGTCCTTCTTTACGGTGTGGAATCTGGGATGCTGACTGAAGCAACTACTAAGAAATTTGAAGCATTTGAATTGTGGTTATATTGCACAATTTTTATAATTTCTTGTACTGACCATATTACTAACGAGGATGTGTTACGTCGCATGAATAAAAGACTTGAAATTATGGAAACTGTCAAAGTGGGAAAATTGGAGTATTTAGGACACATAATGAGAAATTCCCACAGATATGGATTACTAGAGCAAATACTCCAAGGAAAGGTTTTGGAAAAAGGGGACTAGGACGCAGACGCATCTTCTGGCTAAACAATCTTCGAAATTGGTTCTCAACAAATACTATCCGCCTTTTCAGAGCTGCGGTGGATAAAGTAACAATAGTTAGAATGATTGCCAACATTTTTAAACCGAATAGGCACATTAAAAGAAGAAGAAATACCAGTTATTTATTTTGTAATATGACTAGACAACAACAAATTACCAATCTAGTTTCATGTAAAATAAAAGTTTATTGATTCAGCTTTTAGCATAACCTTAAATATCTTACCTACACCATAATATAAAGCCATATGTTTGTTGTTTTTTTTTTAGTATAGAATGGTTAATTCATTTAAGGTTTATTTTACCTTTTGGGGTATAATTTAGAATTTATTATTAACTTGAATATGGCATTATCAACAAAGATTTTCTCACCGGCAGATCAACACTTCCTCAAGAACTCGACGGGAATGATAGGTCTGCCTAAACAAGGGTCCATAGTTCCTGGCGTGCACCACTCTGAGAGGAATTAAGCGAATTACGTCCATTGAACACTTCCCATGATAGAACTGATGGAATAGGCTGAGTCATCAAACATTCTTCCATGTTGTAAGAAATCAAGGTTGTGGTGAGTTCTAGGTCTAAAATCAATGAACAGCGTATGTTTAGATGTTTGGGGCAGAGTCCCAAATATGGAAGCAGTATTCCATCGTTGGACGTTTTTGAGCTTTGTACAGGATTCAAAGTTATACGTTCTAAAACATGTAATTGTTTGTTTCAATTAATTCCCACGTAGAATGTTCTAAAATTGTGTAAAATTATTTTAGTCTATTTTGTAAGCACGTTTATATAGAATGATTCTGTGATCTTATAAGAACAGTTTTTCTTCTGTTAATTCCATACAGATTTTTATATGATTCATTTGATGTTTCCATAAAATATTCAAGAACCTCATAAAACGTATGTATTTTGATGCAGTTGTGCACGAACTACTCTAGAATTCTTTCAAAATGTATTGATTTTGTCTGATGTATCAGTAGATTATTGTAGATTTCCATTGAAATAATTTAATTTTTCCTATATCGTCCCTGCATTGAATATATATTAACGCCGCCATACTACGACAAAATGTTTGTAGGAATAGGGAACTTTCATCTATAAAAATTAAATAAAAATTTACCAAAATCGGTTAAACCGTTTTGGAATTACAGGTATTTAAAGATTGATAGGACCTGTTTTTTTTTTAACCGTTTTGTTGATCCCGTAAAAGTAACATGCTTATCTCAGTTCAAAACAAAAATAATAACAACGGAAATAACTTTATACACGCGTTGAAATTCTTGAAAATAATAAAAAAATTAAATTTAACTAGCACTCTTAACACGATAATTGTGTCTGATAGTCTAAATATCCGTGAAACAGTTGTATTGTTTTAATTATATTCTGGAATATAAAGGCCTCCCTAGACCATCAAATGATTGATGAACAATTAATCCTATATCTTTATTTTTCAAATATTTGTTCATGATCTAGTAGTTTATCAAACAGGTCTGACAAACCAACATTATGAATCCCTGAATCTTTTTAATGTAAAACACTAGCTTCCGCAGGATTTTTAATTCAAATCACTAGCTAGTAACATTCAGAATTTGTGTAACTGGTAAACCTACATAAAACAACGGCGATAATAATTATTTATGCACCTAGAGACGTGAGTAGCATTTACTAGTCGAAGATGGGTTTGTCACAGAGCGATTGATAGGGTCAGCAAAAGAACCTATGTTCAGAGGTGGATATAAAATTTTTTATTAGGTTCAAATTTAAATGGAAATCTCGTTTTATTTTATTTTTGATACTTTGAGCTTGGAATACGCATAAAATAATTTTCAAATTATTATTAATTGAAATTCTATAATTCTGTACTACTTTTTTCCTTAAGAAATAAGTTACTATTTATCTCTCGTAATCAATAACAAACAATAAGAAGGGCAAAGGGCAAGTGTGGCTCGGCGAATACCTTTTAATATATAGCGGGGTCGAAAGAAATAACAGAGCAAAAGACGGCATAGCACTGCACTGATAATCCACAGAAAGCTAACTCAGAACATCCAAGAATGTAAATACATATCAGAAAGAATAATAGTAATAAAACTTAATACTCAGTATATATCACCACTACACCAAACACTTTATTTTTGCACTCGACGCGCGTTTCGCTAACCATGTTAGCTTCATCAGGAGCTCCTGATGAAGTTAACATGGTTAGCGAAACGCGCGTCGAGTGCAAAAATAAAGTGTTTGGTGTAGTGGTGATATATACTGAGTAGTATCATTGTGCCAAAGATTCCACATTCTCAACTTAATAAAACTTAATTCAGAGAATCAAAAAATTAACATCGTTGGAATATACAGTCCAGAAAACTGCAAACCGGAAAACCAGAGAACAAAATTCTACGAAAAACTACAGGAGACAATTGATGCATTCCAAAAAAGAAAAGTAATCATCATAATGGGAGACTTTAATGCACGAGTAGGGAACATGATAGTACCGGGAGTGAAACAGAGGTTCAATGGAAATGTGACGAATGAGAATGGCGAATTTTTGATAAACTTCTCCGCACGAAATGAATTCCGAATAAATAACGCCTTCTTTAAACATAAAGAATAACATAAATATACATTTCAAAATAGAAGAGATAGATCAATCTTAGATTACATTCTAACAACAGTTGTGTATTGGGAAGAATCAGAATGGCAATAAAGAGACCTCAAAAAACAAACCTAACAGTTTACGAAACAAAGACAAAGGTAGAAAGCCTACAAGACGAATCAATAAAAAATCTCTGCCAGACAAGATTGGAGAACGAAATAAATAAAAACCTAGTGGTAGAGGAAGAAGACATAGAAGATAGTTGGAGAAAGATCAAAGATAACATTATAAACGCAGCAAAAGAAGCACTCGAGGAACGTAAAATAAACAGAACATCAAGAAGACCGAATAATACATCTTGGTTCTGCGAGGAAGTGAAATTAAAATGCCAGGAATAAAGAAAATGGAACACTGGGAAATATTCTCTAAAGAAATGGAACATGTCTTTTATGGTATGCAAAAGGAAATTTGGAGAATGATACGTGGACAACGAAATGAAATGAAAGAATTAATAGAAGATACATCGAAAAAGATGGATAAATTATATAATGCAATTGTATAATACAACAGAAAATTTGGCACCCGAAGCACCAGAAATAGTTATCAACGAAACATCATAGATGATAAACAGGTGGAAGAAGCTCTCAGAAAAGTAAAAAAGCGAAAATCATCTGGTAAAGACGAAATACAAAATGAACTATTAAAGTACAGAGGAGTGAAACTGACTAAAGAATTGACAATGCTCATAAACAAAATCATACAGGGATCGCGAATACCAGAAGAATGGAGAACAAACATAATGATACCACTTTTTAAAAAAGGAGAAAAAAATCTATCCGAATAATTATCGAGGAATTAACCTCTTGTGCACAACTTTAAAACTAACGACAAAAATTGTTACCAATAAAATAACTCCACTTATACAGCTTTCCGAAGAACAACAAGGATTCAGGAGCGGAAGATCCTGTAACGACGCAGTATTTGTAATTAGACAAATTACTGAAATATCAGTTGAGTATAACAACCCAGCGTTCTTATGTTTTATAGATTTGATAAAAGCATTTGATAGAGTACAGCTACAAGACGTAGGGCACATACTTTATGACAAGAATATTCCATTGGATATAATAAAACTAATTGAGAATATTTACAAAAGAAATAAAATAGAAGAGTAAATAGAGAGTAAATTCGCAGTTAACTGAACCCATAGAAGTAACAACTGATATTAGACAAGGAGACTCACTGAGTCCCCTACTGTTCAGCCTTATATTAGAAGAAATAATTAAACAAGTAAAAACAAAAAAGGCTATAAAATGGGCATTAAAGAGATACAAATATTGTGTTACTCTGACGATAGTGTCCTAGTCGCTGAGAGATTATTAAATCACTTTAATACAACAACAAAGAAATTTAATATAAAATATCGGCTGAAAAAACCAAGTCAGTAGTTAGCTCCAAAGAACCAATTAAGTGCAAGCTGAAAATCGATAATCAGATTATAGAGCAGGTGATAACAATTAAATATTTAGGAATTAAATTATCATATAACAACAACATAGAAGAACAAATAAAAGAACAAATAGTAAAAGCCAATAGTATAGCAGGATGCTTGAATGACACTATTTGGAAAAATAAATACTTGAGAACAAAAGCAACATCTCGTATATATAAATTTGTAGTTCGACCAGAGACAAGACCAGAAACACGCAAAACTCGAGATACTTACAAACCAGTGAAATGAAAACATTAAGAAGAATTGCAGGAAGAATACTTTGAGATAGAGAAACAAATGACAACATAAGGCACATATGTGTCACATTAACACCTTGATAAGAAACTGAAAACAAAAATGGAACCAATACATAAATAGAACGTACGAACGACGATTAGTAAAAATAGCTCGAGATAAATCATTGGTGGGCCGAAGGAGTATAGGACGCCCACGAAAAAGATGGAACGGCGACCTGTAGCGACAAAACATAAAAAAAAAACAGGCGGAATGCCTAATATAAAGAAGAAGAAGAATAACAAATAATCCCTAATTGCATAAATTTCATTTACCTTTAAAACCGTATTGAAGTCAGTGGATATTAAGACAATTCAACGCGATAATTTGCATTGTCCAAAGGCATAGTGAGGCTCTAGGGGCAGTACAAGGCAGATGGATTGAAGGGTTAATAAGAAAGACCAATCACTTATAGGGGGCGCCTGTTTATATCCATAGGGGAAGGAGGGGATGGATAACTTCAAGAGGTAAAAGAAAAATCAGTAACCATGGTGGAAAACTTTCGGATTAAAATAAACTGATAATGGAACTTTAACAACTTGAATCTTATTCGACACCCCAAATAAAAAAATAAATCCTTTTGCTTCGGAACTTTAAACGTTTGGACCCTTTTCAACATAGTAAAAATAATTGGTACTCGATAGGAGGTTCCAAAAAATGCGTAAATAAAACTGAACTGAAATTGGCAAATTAATTTACCTAATATCTCACACCTAGTTCCAAAGTAAACATCTGCTTTGAGTTTCTTGCACTAAAAAATATCTTAACCCAAGCATTAAATCTGGCCATTTTATATTTATGAAGCTACCTCTAGAACCGTTACTCTTACTCATTTAACTCTTTATAAGTTTTTTCTAAATAATGATGCTTAAAATTTGCCGTTATTCCCAACAAAATGCAGGAAAAATTCTTATAATATTATTAGAACTGTACAGTATCTAACGCTTCTGCCCCTTTGACACGGTTACAGTCTGTCAAGTAAGAATGTGACCGCTGGTATTCTTGAAAAAATGGGTTTCGAGAAAATTTTTTCCATCAATGCATTCCTTGGTGTTCTAACAACGGCGCAATGACCTTAGTAAGTGGTCCAATCGCCTTCTGCATCAATAATTGCCTGGCATCTTCAAGGCATGCTGCCGACGAGATTTTCTGCATACTATGCAAATTATTCGAATAGACAACTGTGTTAAAGTCCTCAGAGTCTTTTCTCTGAGCTTTCTCTTTACAACGGACCAAACGTTTTCAATGGGGTTGGCGTCCGGCGATTATGAGGGCCACTATAGTGTCTTATCGTGGGCCCAGCGAGCCGGTTCGCGACGTGATTTTCGCCCAGCAAAGGGTTTCTTCAACGTGCTTCCGAATTTGACATCATGAGCACGAAGATGTTGTCCTTTAACCAGGTTTTCTTAATTTTGCCACTCCTTGATGCAGCGTCAATTTTGGATCCCGTGAATACAAAGACATGATTCATTTTTCGAATTTCGGAGTGGCTTTGCCTACAACGACATTTTTCGTCTCGCTAATACGATTTACCCACTTCTTCACAAACGACACCGACTTTTTAATACTTAGCGGAATGTGTCATTTTAGGCCCCTTTAGATGGGAACAAAGAAAGACTGCCTTGAACCGACGCGCAAACAAGTGACTCATTTTGGATTTTACGTGATTTCGACGAATCCTTTTACTAAATGCGTCGTAGATAAAAGTGTCCTTTACCGATTTTTTGTTGAATCGCTAGAATCGCTTCTACCAAAAATGAATTATCGTGGACATATTCTTACTTGACAAACTGTAACCTATTTTCATAAAATCATGTTGTTCTAGAGCAATTTTTACTTGGCCTGACAGATAGATTCATACAGAATCATTTTCAGGACATTCAAGAAGTTACAAAGGCTCAATATACGAGTAGAGCAATAATTAGCAATGTGGTTCCTGTTTCCAAGTTTAAGGATAGTGCACACTCTCGCCCAAGTTGCTGAACCCGACATAGTTATGTCGGGGCACTCCATTCCCCTAGCATCGTCGCTCAATTTGTTGGGCGTTAATTTGGGAGAAAATATGTCCTGGCATGAACATGTTGCAGGCATAGCAAGGAGAGCTTCTCAAAAGTTGGGAATATTATTTCGAACCAGAAGGCTTTACACTCCACAACAACTGTAAATTCTTTACAAAGCTCAAATTCGACCAACTATGGAATACTGCTCCCATGATTTGGGCTCCACTCCCAAGGCTCCGCTCCCAAACATACACTGCATTTGTTGGATTCTGTTCAGAGAAGAGCTGTTCGTTTGATTGGAGACCCGGCACTGACCGGCGGCCTTAATTCGCTGGAACATCGAAGAACGGTTGGCGACTTGAGTCTGTTCTACAAGTATTTTCATGGAAAGTGTTCGAGGATGTAGCCCGCTTAATTCCTCCCAAAGCGGTGCATGTTAGAAATACATGTCGCGCTGATACTTCAAATCCGTATTAGGTTCAGCTTGTTACTCCGCGTACAACGCTTTTCAAGCAGTCTTTTATATGGAGAACATCATCCCTTTGGAATAATTTGCCCAGGGCTGTGTTTCCCACCGAGTACAAGTTACAGCGATTCAAGAACAACGTGAATCGCTTTTTTTTCCGCACGCATGCCGCTCCTGGAGCGCTTTAGGGACTTCCCTGCGGCACGTGTGCTAGCCCCATAAAAAAAAACACTTTCGCCCATTTCCATATTTTAGGTACCGTGGTCACTATATATTTTTTAGACCAATAAAAAGTTCGTCAATCTATTTTGTTGGTCTATAAAGGCTTAAAACCACGCGTTTTAGTCAACTGGAAAAACAATGGCTTGTTAATTTGTTGGTGAGTACCACTAAAATGTATTCAGTTTAGGATTAGGTATGGTATAACTATTCGGTAGTTTTTAATGGAATTTGTGATATTACACATCGACAGATATTGACAGTAAACAAGTATCGTTAGTTTTCTTTCTAAAAATTCTTGATTTTATTTTCAACATTTCTGACAATTTTAAACATAGATATATGGGACACAGGTTAGTCATTAGTCAGATTCAAATCCGATCCTTACTACTTAAATCACTAGTAGATTTGTAGTTCCGTCCAGCTCATTTCATTCTTGAGCCGTTAAGTTCATTTCTGTTGTTCAGTTGTTTCATTCACTTACGTTCTTGATCTGTTCTGCGGTTTTGTTTGACTTTTAAACGACATTCAGGTCAGTTCTGTTAATTTAATTAAAAACTGTATAATTCGACGTCCAGCTCAAAAAAAAAAAAATGAAAACAATTCGATTTCGCGTTGATAGATAATCGTTTATAGCATTGGATCAGTGTGACTAGAGATCCGATCAAGAACCGACAAGTAAACCAGTTCACTCGAGTCGTAGGAAGATTAACTGAACCGGTTCAGTCACTGGTAATGAAGATGCAACGACTCTACAGACTCTTTTTAATTAAGATTATCAATAAGTATTAGGCAAAATTATTTGTAAATACATAAGCGTTTAAAGGGGATGTAGGGGATTAGAGGGGTTGCTTCATACCTATCGTGTTAAAAGTTGTTTTCGGAATTTTTACTCGAGAAACTTGAAAATTGTGTTATTTCTTTATTATTTTCAATCAATATTAAGGGTTAAAAGAGGGAGAGGGAAGTTAGAGCTATTGCTCCATATGTGTAGTGTCAAACATCCTTTTCAAGGCTCCTCGAGTTAAAAAATCTAAAAATATGTTATTTTTTTCAATTGTTTTCAATTACCTACAATTAAATATAAAAATGGTTAAAATGAAAGGGGGGGGTTTATAGGAATTACTAATTATATATAGCAACTCAATACCTGTAAAAAAACGCTTAACTGCTAAAAACGCTCAAAACAAGCCTCGGAAACAGGACGGAAATTATAGACGACGACGATTGGCAAGGAAAAGAAAGACGAGTATGGTTACATGAATATACGTGGAATAGGAAATAAAGTAGGAGAAATAATGAAAGAAGTAGAAAGATATAACCTAGATATCACAGTGTTAACGGAAACTAAGAAAAAGGGAAGTGGAAACGAAAGCTTCGATAACTACACTCACATATGGTCTGGAGTAGACAAATCACAAAGAGCTAGGTCAGGAGTATCGATATTAATTCACAACAAATTAAAGAGATATATAAAAGATTACCAATAGATAATTCTCCTGAAATTAAAAATGTACGGTTACAACCTAAATATTATTGGAGTATATGCACCAGTAGATTCAGAGAACAATAAACAAAGGATCAGTTTTATGAAGACCTTTACCAAAACTATGAGTGGCATCAATCCCTCTTATGACGTGATAGTCGCAGGGGACCTAAATACGAGAGTTAAAAGCCAAACAAATAACGTAACAGTAGGAAACTACACAGAAGACGTAGAAAATGATAATGGAGAGAGTGTAATCAATTTGATTTGAAATTAACAAATACTTTCTTCCCCCACAAGGATATTCATCGCTTTACTTGGGAGAGACCATCATTAAATCAGAAATCCATAATAGATTATATTATAACTAAAGTTCAATCCACATTCAAGATATACGACACCAGAGTTAAGAGAGGAGCCAACTGTGACACAGATCACCATCTATTGACTACTAAAATAGTGTACCCTTTTTCATCAAAAAACAATAAAAATTTACAAACTTATCCCACACACGAAGACAAGATAGAAATAAAAATGAAAAGATACAAAACTTATCTATTTCAACACGAAAGTATTAAAGAGCTTTATCAAAGAAGATTACACAATGAATTACTTACACTGGAACCAACCGAAGATATAGAGCAAGATTATGAACGCATTAAAAAACTGATCCACGAGGTGGCACAAGAAACTTTAGGAGAGTATAAGTGGAAAGAAAAAAAAACATGCAGATATTACATAACAGAAGAATTAAAAGAACTAATAGAGGAAAAAAATAGATTACACCAAAAATATTTAACATACAAGTCAGAAGCTACCCGGGCAGAATACAAAGAAAAAAATAGAGAGGTACGTAGGGAAATAAAAAAAGAAAAAAATGGATACTGGGAACGTAAATGTGCACAGATTAACACGTATATTGGAGGAGCACAATCGACAGAAATGTGGCAAACCATCAAAAATACGAAAACGAACGACAAAGAGAGGGCCGTAAATTTAATACCTCTGGAAGAATGGAAAAATTATTACGAAATATTACTAAGTGAACACAGACAAGAATTCCTTAGTATAGAGGACAATGAATCAGATGACCCAGAGGGAAAGAACTGGGACGAGGACCATGGAGGAAGTACAAGCAAATCTAAAAACGATGAAGAATGGAAGAGCGGCCGCACCAGGTGACACAAGGAAGAACACCTACCGAATGGAAAAAAAGTTACTTTTCATCAATCTATAAGAAAGGAAATTGAAAAGACCCTAATAATTATAGAGGTATATGCGTTTCAAGCACTATGAGCAGACTGTATGGTAAAATATTGCAGACGGGCCGGTCGTGTATAGACAACTTGTTTACTTTACAACAATTGATAGAAAAGAAGATCCAAAAAGATGACGAAATACATATACCCTTTATAGATCTTCAGAAGGCATACGATAGTGTACGAGAAATAAACTTTAGCATGTCTTGAGAACAATAGGGATAAAAGAAGGGATGATAACAACAATAAAAGATGTTATATAATGAAAATATAGGATACGTGAAACAAGGACGCTATCTCTCAGAAGCTATCCACATTACAAAAGGTCTAAGACAAGGGTGTTGCCTTTCACCAATCTTATTTAATATATTTGTAGACAACGCTCTAAAGAAATGGAACCGCACTTGCCAAAGCATGGGCATCCCCATTAGTGATAAACACCTATTATCGTTAAACTTTGCAGACGACCAAGTAATAATGACACAAGATGCATTCGATATGGAATATGTATTGAAGAGATTATACACAGACTACAAGGAATGGGGACTGGAGGTGAGCCTTGAAAAGACGGAGTATACGGTTGTGACTTCGGAAATAGAATTTGATGTCTTAATTAACAACGATACACATGTCAAACAAGTCAAGGAATTTAAATATCTAGGAGTACTGATTGACAACAAAAATGGTGTAGATAAAAAGGAAATACAGAATAAAATACAAAAAGCCAGGAGGATCATAGGAGCTCTTAACTCAATATGGTGGGATCAAAACATAACTACACAAAACAAAAAGAGAATTGGAAGAACAATGGTAGAATCGGTTTTAAGCTATGGTAGTGAACTGTGGGTAATGAAAGAAGAGGATAAAAGAAAAATAACGACGATGACCTGAGAAGAAACGCCGGAGTGTCCAAATTCCAACACATAACGAACGAAGAAATACCCAACAGAACAGCAGTAATAGAAACAATTATACAAAGAATAGAAAATAGAGGATTAAAATGGTTTGGACACCTACTCAGAATGAACGATACAAGATGGCCCAAAAGGCTCTTGACATGGAAACCACCGGGAAGAAATAAAAAGGGACGAACACGTTGATCCTGGAATGAAGATATGAGACAGGCCATGGGGTCTCGAGGAATGGACGAAGAGATGGCGGACGATAGAGAGGTTTGGAGAAGGCGAATGGGAACACAACACCTAGTTGTATAATTGTTATATATTACTTGTGTATATCTACAGTTAAACCCAAATATATAAAAAAAACTAATTATATATCGTATTATATATGCATTGCAATATTCTTGAAGACCAAGAATTTTAAACTGTACTATTTTTCATTATTTTTATTCCTGGCGGTTAAAAATCTTCTAGTCCGCTCAAACTCATTTAGTATAATATGCTAAATGGCAGACTTACTGCTGCAGTTAAAAGGTTAAAAACTTGCTGTACTCGTCTAGCCAGATACTATAACACTACTTAAATATACATGACTAAAACATCTTTTTAAAGAAATGAGTAGAAAGATTTTACAAGATGGAAAATATGATTTTAAACCATTACATTTAAACAAACATGACAATTTTTTAAATTAATATTTCTGCCTCCAATGTATGTGATAGATATAAAGATATATATATATATATATATATATATATATATATATATATATATATATATATATATATATATATATATATATATATATTATATATATTATATATATATATATATATATATATATATATATATATATATATATATATATATATATATATATATATATACACACAGTACAATCCCGATTATTCGAATCGCGATTATCTGAAATCCGGCTGTGTTAAAAAGCAAGTTGTATTCCTATTAAACGAAAAAATCCCCATTATTCGAAACAGACGATGAGTGGTTTCTTTAACGCATTGGAGACTCCCCGACGTCTAGAATTTCACCGCTGTATATGTTTTGGTTAGTCGACGAGTGAGTGTTACTCATTACGTCTATTATTATCGTAGAGGTAATAGGTTTCGTTTTAATAGATATTTTACAAAATGGAACGTCATAATAATAAGCGTAAACGTGTTGTTATTACCTTAAAAGAGAAACTTGAAGCAATTCAACGTTTAGATAATGGTGAACTTCTTAAAAATATAGCGAAGGATTTAGGTGTAGCCGTGAGTATTGTTTCAGAGTGGAGAAAAAATCGCAAAAAACTTGAAAAATGGTGTAGTGTTTTATCATCGCCGACACAGGCACGCAAAAGTATAAAAAGCGGTGAATACCAAAAAGTGGATGATTCTTTATTTTTATGGTTTACACAGAATCGAGAACGTGGAATACCAATTTCAGGGACAATTTTAAAACATAAGGCAGTGAGTTTAAGTTAAGAGTTGCCGGTTATTGAAGCGCCTGTAAATTTTTCTGCAAGTGATGGATCGCTAGACAGGTGGAAAAAAAGACGTGGTGTACGTCAACTGAAAGTTTGTGGACAAAGATTGTCGGCTGATGTATTTGCTGCGAAAAAATTTGCAGAGAATTTTGAGCAGTTTATGAAAGAACATGCTTTACACCCAGACCAAATCTATAATTGTGATGAAACAGGCTTGAACTACAAAATGTTGCCGTCAAATACCTTAGCTTCAAAAACGGAAGCTGGAACACCTGGTTACAAACGTAGCAAAGAACGTATTGCTGTTCTTGCATGCAGTAATGCTTCTGGAAGACACAAACTCCTATTATTTTGTATTGGTAAGTCAGCAAATCCACGAACCTTTACGAATATTCGTCGCAATGCTTTTCCTGTTTTGTATAAAAATCAAAACAATTCCTGAATAAACACGACTCTATTTAAAGACTGTTTTTTTGGAGATTTTGTTCCCAAAGTGGAACTTTTTTTAAAAGAACATGGATATCCTAGCCTATGGATCAGGGTGTACTGGAAAATTTAAAACGCAATTACAGGCGTTTGTTATTGGAGCATATTTTAGAAGAAGTAGATCAAGGTGGTAATCTTACTGATTGTCTAAAAAAGATAAACTTGAAAAATGTTATATATTGGATATCTTCAGCCTGGAATCAAGTAAATAGTAGTACTCTGGAAAAATCTTGGTCAAAATTGATTCCACAAGAGGAGGGACATTACTCAGAGGCAGAAATAGAAGAAAATCAAATTATTACAAGAATATCAGGATGTGAAAGTGTTACGGAAACCGATGTTGTGAATGGTTAAACAGTGATAGTGTGGAAGATGAAATAACTGACCAAGAATTAATTAAAAGTATATGCTAAAATGCTAATAAAATAGACAGTGATGACGATGATGATAACAAAGTAGAAGCCACTGACAATATAAAAATGTCACATTCAGAAGGACTAGAGGCCCTAGAAAAAGCGTTAACTGATGTAGAACAACAAGAAAATGCAACCACCGCGGACGTTTTGCTTATCAAACGTTGGAGAGACATTGCAGCCAAAAACAGAACTAGCGTAAAACGAGTGCAGTTAAAAATTACCTTATTTTTAAGACATTAAAATTAAGAATGAAACTGTTTTATTTTCGATTTTCCGTACATACACATGAAATAAGTAAACTAATTGTTCTATTCTTCGTTTTAATAAATACATATGTACGTAATAGCATATCATATAAATGCTTTTAAGTCAATCTGCAATGTTGTATTCATTCTAAACTTCTATTTTATAAAAAAATTCAGATTAACCGAAATTTCGATTATCTGAAATCACTTTGGTCCATATTATTTCGGAAAATCGAGATTCTACTGTATATATATATATATATATATATATATATATATATATATATATATATATATATATATATATATATATATATATATATATATATATATATATATATATATATAAGATATTATTAGTTCATTAATTAAATCTTTATAGGTGTGATAGTATTTTTTTGTATCTTTGCTGTCCAATTCACAGATAAAGCAGCAATACTTGGTATAAACAAGCTGAAATCTAAGCAAAAGAACAACGATATATTCTTTTCTGAATTAAGTATATATATTTTACAGTAGTGATTCAAATGAATTTTCAAGCTCATTTTGCCTGATTGCCTGCAAAGTATGTATGGAATTGAATGACCTTTTGAATGGTGTCTATGTTCTCAAAAAACAGATTGAACTAGACGAATTCTGCTCATTAAACATTTGAATACTTTCAAGTAATATTAATCATTGATAGTTTGACCAGTTGGAACAAATTTACAATAAATAATTCATTGCCTTCGTAAAAAACAATCAACATTAATTCGATTTTTAATAGAACAATTTTTTTGTTTGCGCTGATGAATTTTACGTTAACTTTGTGTTTTGGGTCTTTGTTTATAGGTTATGTTGAAAACACCATATCTCGTCACTAATACTGATGGAACTCAGCATAGTGTAGAATGTTTCTAGAGGTTCTTATGATTTTCTTGGAATATAACGGTCTCGTAGTTTCTGATTATTATTTAAAGTATGTGGAACAAACTTTGCGCAAACCTCTGTTTTTCCTGGATTTGCTTTCAAAATTGTTCGAATTGTTTTTTTGTTGATATTCAATACTTTTTTCATCATTTTTAATGATATATTGCACTCATCTGCCACGGATTCAGGAACTCAGTTAATTATTTCTGATGCTCAAGTTTTCCCGTGTTCGCCGTCTTCAAATTGTTCTGGTCTCTCTCAGTTGAAGGGTTCGTATCACTTTCACGTGATAAGAACATTTGCAATATCAAGATGAAAAACTACTTTTTTTTTCTCTCAGGCAGGCAATTTTGTTTATTGAAATGCATTCATGAGCTTTTTGAATTTTGAAAACGATCCAACTAACTGACATTTATTCATTGATTCATCTAGAGCTAGTTTAAAAGCTGTGCTTTTGCACACTGGAGACATGCTTTCTTCAATACTAGAAGCTCATGCTACTAACATAATAGTACCCTGTGAAAATATGAAAATCCCTCTCTTATCATGAAATTTTCGAAATTCAGATCTTTCCCCAGAACATTAAAGAAGAATGATCCATGACCAAGGTTCTCAGCAAAACCTCTGGAAAGACATCGATCTCCTTTGAAATAAACCCCGGCTTCCCTACAAATACGGAACTCAGGAGGAACCTCCTTTTAGCGTAGTATATACGAGGAGGGATTGAAAAGTTCGCGGCCTCACCAAAAAATAATTATAATATTTTTATTATAGTACCCTCAATAAGTTCATACTTTCTTTGGTTGTTACAGCGTAAAATTTTGTTGCTGTAGAATTTGTAGTTTTTAGGTTAGAACGAGTTTAGTGAGACCGAATGCAGCGTTTTTGGAAAAACTGAACAACGTCAAGTACCTATTTAAAAAAAACACCAAAGGAGATCCACGGTGATATGAAAACGACACTAGGACGAGAGAGCATCGAAGATGATCCTCGCTCCGGCCTGCCCTCGACGTCTACGACTGAATAAAACATCGGCGAGGTGTGTGATCTCATATTGAAAGACCATAGATTAACTATCAGGGAGATTGCAGACACTATAGACATTTCGTATGAACGAACACAAAACATCATTTCCAACGAACTCGGATTTTCTAAGGTTTCCGCTAAGTGGGTCCGCAGATTGCTTTCAGTTGAACAAAAACGAATTCGATTCACCATTTCTCGCGACTGTTTGGAGATGTTTGAGGCTGATCCACAAGATTTTCTTAACAGGTTTGTGACAACAGACGAAACCTGGGTTCACCACTATACTCCAGAGTCAAAACAACAATCCAAGCAGTGGAAAATATCTGGTGAACCGACCCCAAAGAAAGCGAAGGCAATTCTGACGGCTGGAAAAGCGATGGCGTCAGTTTTTTGGGATGCTAAAGGTATTATTATGGTGGACTACCTTTCGAAAGGCGAAACAATAAACTCGACTTACTATTGCACCCTTTTGCGTCGTTTATGTCAAGAAATTAAAGAGAAACGCCCAGGATTACTAAGAAAGAAAGTTTTGTTCCATCAGGTCGACGATGGCGTTCACAGGTCTCACAGTGTCTCGACTAGTACAAGCTAGCGGGACAATATTATTTCTTCACTTATTTCAATTGTTTATTTGTTTATTATTCCAGGTATCTTAAGCTATTTTAAGAAAAAAAAAGTTGAAAAATGTGTACTGTATGTGTATTAATCGAAATATGTAGCTGCAAGACGGAAGTGGTTTACTAATCTGTCTCATTTGTTCACTATTGTCGCTAATTGTTCTTTAATTAGCTACATACGTCTACCTACTCATTATGTGTGAAAAGCACAATCATGTTTGTTTACAAAGAAATTTCTAGGAAAAAAATAAAAATCATAATGATAGTACCCACATTTCTTAATTTACAAAATATTATTCCTTTTAAAATAAATTAGTGCAATAACAGTATCTATATATCAATTATTTACAATAACAAGGTGTATAAGTAAAAGAAATATAATATTAAATAACTTATATACTAAGGCATGAATTATAAGCAACTACAACACACAATAAAATAAGAATAATAATTACAATAAAAAAATACTTAAACCTACTAATCACCAGATGAGTCGTCATCACCGCTCTCCCATTCAGTAGAATATTCAGAGAGTAAATAATCCTCCTCATTTAATTCGTGCTGATGACTTACTGATGGTGTTTCGGATGGCAATGAAGGTGGGATAATCAACTGCAGAACCTCCGATGGCAAAGAAGTAAATTTTCTTCGCGGTAATTCTCTATACGAGTTGATAACAGGATTAGACGTAATTAAAAGCATTCTCAAAAGATCTGTATTTGTGGCAATACGTGACCGCTTCCTGGTGTGCCGTTCACGGAATCTACGACAGTCTTTATTTCTTGCCTCCTGGGCTTCTTCGGAGAGTTGTCCAATGGGAAGAAGAAAAGACTATAACTTCCGCGCTGTGTACCAGAATTTTATGCACAGTAACGGGCATGGAATACCACGAATACAGATCAAGGTATAATTTTCTAGTATCAACACAAAACTTTTCGAATTCTATATAATTTATGTCATATCCCGATGACAAAGTTCTTAAAATTACATGAAATCTACGAAGAAGGTTTACGTCTAATCCTGTAATTTCGCTGCTCAATTCAGCTTTGGAAAAAATCTACGTGCTGTGTTTCCATCGTTTGTGTTACCATACCCAGGTTTTGGTTTATCTACAATGAGACCCATACGATCTTTAAACACTTTTTGTATCTCTTGTGAGCGTTGCTTCACAATAGCTTTGTCGTTATCTCACCTGACTTGCCACTTTTTTATTTCTAAACGATAGCTGATGTGAAGCAAACATTCAAACGTGCGGATCCATGCATGTAAAGTAGATAAACCAAATGCAAGGCGTTCTTCGTTGCTGGGATATTTCTTTGACTCCTCGTTCATAGTAGACGGGGTGGCACCGCAAATATAACACTTTTGTGTTGAACTTGTGTCTGTTAAGGCATTGCACACTTTGCCATCAGTCATTGTCAACAACAAATCGTGTTTAACAGAGATTTGAGATCCAGCAACGTTACATAATGTTGGAAGAAGCTGACTTACTTCATCTAAAATTTTAGAAGTTTCTTCTTTCGTAAACTCTTTTGTCTCCTTGGCAAAAATAAACTTAATAGGACGACAATATAAAGTAGAGGAAGGTCTTGGATTTTGCCAGATCACAGTTTCGCCATCAAGCAGTCTCAAGGGACAAATGAGTATACGAACAAAAATTCGTCTGTAGCGTTAGTGTTCTCAAATTTCTGCTTATACGTGCTATGCCCCGAACTCCCATCACAGCCCCATTTGCTTACCAACGTATAATATGAACGAGGTAACACACTTCTAATGACTTCCGTCTGAGCTTTAACTAATCGTTCAGCCGTTTTATCCAAAATCGCGTGAAGTTTAATTTCAGCTCGAGATTCAGTCACAGAAATATATTCGTCAGAAAGACAACAAGAAGCTTTGGACTTACCTAAACTATAAAACGATGGATACACTTGATGTCCCGCTTTCATTGACCATTTTCTTGTTTGTTTATATGAGTGAGAAGTCGATTTCGAGTCCACATAATAAGCTAAAGCTTCGTCTGGTGTTAACTGCCGACTTTGTTCAGAACACTTATTCTTTTCTCTAGTTTCACTGACCGCGACGTTATGGATCTGTTTAGCAACACTTCGATGCCCTTCTTTTCGAGTAGCTAACTCAGCTGCTGTAATAAGCTCACTTGCACTTCGCGATTCCAAAAGATCTTCTACTCTCCGTCTCTTCGTTTTCGTTGATGAGTCTTCAAATGATTTTCTGGGTCGCCCTACGGAAAGAGCCGCTGATGATGTTGAAGTGCACGGCTGGTTAACACACATCTTTATTTCGATTCCGGATCCCTCTAACCAATCTTTATGTTTGATTAGAAACATTTCTTTGTTACACTTTAAAGAAGTCCACTTTTGATTGAATTTTGCTGAAAGGCTTGATATTTTCATTTTGAGTCGTTTTAGAGAATCGTCAGAAACATCACACATATTGAATTTTTCACTTTAATAAAAAATGCCACTGTTTCGTTCAGTTTTGTCATGTTTTAGCCATTCTTCAAAAAACTCCATTTTCGTCATAGTCACGAATCGTTCTGAAAAAAAATAAAATAATTTTACTTTCGGGCCTTTTCGGGGTCTATAATATATATGAATCTGTGCCTGAATATTGTAGGTATTACATATAGAAAAATCTAGGTGGATATATGTGGATAAAAAAAGTTGCTACTTTTAAAGTTTACAATTAATGTAAAATTTGCTGGATTTATCTATACATTTACAAATTGATATTACACTAAAAGTATACATATTTTTTATAAAAAATATGTCATAATAGAGTACATACCTTCAACAGAATATTCCATCACAAAAAACTCGTTTCACTTTGCTACCAATTTTAAAATATATTATCACAAGTATGCATAAAATGCAACTGATTTGCAAATGAAAATGACCTCTCTTATAAGGGTTACTTTGACCCCCTGATAAGATACTTTTATGAGGTGATAAACAAATTAATTCTTGGAATTCGTTAAATGGGGGGGGGGTTGTTTACAAGTCGTTATCAGTGGTTCCTGGAAATTACGTCATGAATATTGTCCCGCTAGCATGTTCTTGCCGAATCACTGTGCGTCTGTTGGGTTTGTGGCTCAAATTCGTGATTGTGGTTTCGAATTGCTGCCTCACTCGGCTTATTCTCCTGATTTAGCACCTTCGGACTTTCGTCATTTTCCAAACCTAAAAAAAAACCTCGGTGGCCAGAAATTTTCCTCAAATGAAGAAGTCGAAGCTGCAGTTAACCAGTATTTTGAAAACCTTGAGGAATCTTTTTTTCAAACAAGTGTGGAAGCTTTGGAAAGCAGGTGGAAGAAGTGCATAGAGCTAGGTGGAGATTACGTCTAAAAATAAAAATATTTTTGTACGTATTCTATTTTGTTTTCTTGACTAGGCCGCGAACTTTTCAATCCATTCTCGTATATATATATATATATATATATATATATATATATATATATATATATATATATATATATATATATATATATATATATATATATATATATATATATATATATATATAAATTAAATAACATTAAAAATTTATGTTTTTATTGTGTGTTTTACATCGTCCATAAAAGGTATAATCGGCAAATGGTTTGGGCTATGTCTAACTTGCATCCATATTAACAGTTATGTATATACAGTAATCCGAATAATTTGAGCCCAAATGTAATATTTATGATTAAGCAATATTACATTGGGAAATTTCTATAACGCATCTTGTTTCAGATGTAAAATGTAATACATAAGTGCATAAAAATAACTGAACTCTTTAAAAAATGTATTTAATAAAAACCGCATTAGTTTATATGCTTCGTTGTTTAAAATTTAAAATAGCCAGAACAATGAAATTAAACGCAGATAGTTTTCTAGGAGCAACATGCTTTTTTTAGAATTTTCCGATTAATTTGTATGCACAAGTGTTATTAGACAGAAAATTTCCAGTATAAGAACGATGAACAAATAAATTGATTGCAATAAACGACTTGCTTTTTTTAGTTTTGGATAAGATACATTTTTCACGGTAATAATATATTACGTAAGTTTATCCAAATGGCTAATTTTGGCCAGAATATCGCTCTTTGGCACGCGACAAATGTGGTTACTTTTCTTACCAAACCCGTTGTTGTACTACCAAAGATTTATATTTAATCATCATATATACAACTTAAAAATTAAATTTAATAAAAAACGCGTCATATGCTAACGGAAATTATAAATCTCTTATAGCTTTTTGTATTTAAAAAAAATCTTCAAGAAAGGTCATTTACCGCCAAAAGGGTCGTGTTTTTAGGAAGAGTTATGGATCATATTATCTAATTCAGGAACTTGTCCGGAATATATCAATTTATATATATATATATATATATATATATTATATATATATATATATATATATGTGTATATATATATATATATATATATATATATATATATATATATATATATATATATATATATATATATATATATATATATATATATATATATATATATATACATATGTAAATAATTTTGGATAGTCTTTTTCAATTGACAAAACGGTAGTTTTAACAACTCAATTCGTTTAATTGATTACCTTCATGTTAATCATATGGCTTACTTTTGAAATTGTGCTTCGTCTGGGCAAAAAAAATATAAAAATCCCAATTTTCCACAATTAAAATTTAAAACTCAGTATTATTGAAGTAGTATTTAAGTACATTATGATTTGCACTTTAAATTTTCCTGGTGTTAACTCCACATTTCTCTTTGTTATTTTGTGATATGAAAGAATAATAAGGTATGTGTTTATTTATTAATGAAAAATAAAACTGTGTCGCTAAGGAAAAATAAAAATATAATCGTTTCGTTATAATAAATAAAAAATTAAATCCAGCTAAAGTATAAACTTAACTGAATGACAAAGGACACAACTTATAAACGATATGGAATTTGAAGTACTGAAATAAAACACAAAATATTTGAAAATATAAATAAATAAAAATAGTACCTCTCTTCGCCCCGTCTCCTAGCTTCCACTCCGTACTAGTTTATTTTCCCTGTTTTCTTAAAATTTAGACCAACATATTAAAGCTAGTGTTGCTACAACCACGGTATCTTCTATTTAGACGGATTTTTGTATAGATAGTATACAAACATAACATTAAGCTTTAAAAAAATATTTGAAAAAATATCAAAGCAAAATTACAAGCCTTAAGTCTAAAACAGTTTTTCATTAGGAGGATATGGTAATTTTTTTTTCTAATGTAACAAAGCCCACCCCTATATTTCCAAACTAATTTTAAAGTGGTATTTTAACACTGTATAAAGTAGTGAATTTTACAAAGATAGCAAACAGTTATCAACTTTCCCTGAAGCACATTGGTTTAAAACTAAAAAAAAATTCTTAATATAAAATCTCTCGAACCAAAATCAATTACAAAGTGCATAAGGCGAGGGTGGCTAATCTTTTTTGCTTTCTCAATGTCTGTACAAAATTATGAAATAATGTTTTTGTCTGATCATAACCGACCAAGTGAAAGTCGGACTTGCGCAATTAGTGTTCCGTACGGTGATTACTTTTAAAATAAAACAAATTCCTTACCTAGGCTAAGTTAAGTCCGTGACATATATATATATATATATATATATATATATATATATATATATATATATATATATATATATATATATATATATATAGCTTAAGAGCCAATATGTATTTTCACGTTTTTTCTTAGTCAATAATGTAAAATAGTTATAGCGTCTTAGCTAGCGACTTATCAGCGACTTTTAGGTCACAGGCATATCTGCGACGGTGATTTATAAGTCACAGCTTCTTTTACTAGTGACTTAGGTCGCTACGTTACTCAGTCCAAAATCTCCGCACATCCGAAACTACTACTGCTTAATGATCGACAACGGCGTCTGTCACAGCCAGCCAATTTTATGACCCATTATTTCTGATATTTCGATGTAGGCGCTCATTGTTATTTAACTATTTTTTTCAATTCATTTTCAGAGTACTTGAGTTGTTTTATTAGTCTCTCTCTTTCTGCCTAAATATATGTATATAAGTATTTACCAAATTATTTACAAATAAATTTATACAACAAAATTTTATTTTGTAATTATTTGAGCTATATCGTGTACCTGTGAGTCGTCGGCCGATTGCGACCGTTGTCGTCTGTACGAGACGATAGGCGCCGTCGTCGATCACTAAATTCAGGTCGGGTGGATCTGCGACATCTGCGTATGCAATGGGTATTTAAAAGAGCGACTAGAGCCGCTGCTTTGCGAAGAAATGGTCGCAGGTATTACCTGTGACTATCTAAGTCACAGGTAAAAATGACAGGTATGATAATATCGCTCATCTCTAATCTTAGCTACATAATAGCCAATCTAGCTCACTCTAGGATCTAGTAATAAAAGTGTAAAACAAATATTTGGTACCTAAATATTTGTTTAATTATAACCAAATAAAATAAATTTATTTTGTGTCGGTACAGCGACGCGCGACCAGTTATATACTAAAAGCATATTAAAAAAACCCCACCATATTGCCAAACAAAATATTTTTTTTTCTTGTATGGGTCTAGCACACGTGCTGCAGGGAAATCCCTAAAGCGCTGCAGGAGCGGTCTTGAATCGCTGTAGATTGTATTCGGTGGGAAACACAGTCCCGGGCAAATCATTCCAAAGGGACGAAGATCTCCATATAACAGACTGCTTGAAAAGAGTTGTACTAAGAGTAACAAGCTGAACCTCATACGGATGTGAAGTATTATCGCGAAATGTATTTCTAGCATGCACCGCTCTGAGTGGAATTAAGCGGGCTACATCCAACGTTCCAACGAATCAAGGCCGCCGGCCAGTTCCGGGTCTCCAATCAGGCGAACAGCTCTTCTCTGAATAGAATCCAACTAATGCAGTGTATGTTTGAGAGCAGAGCCCCAAATATGGGAGCACTATTTCATAGTTGGTCGAATTTGAGCTTTGTACAGAATTAACAGTTGTGGAGTATAAAGCTTTCTGGTTCGAAATAATATTCCCAACTTTCGAGAAGCTATCTTTGCTATGCTTGTAACATGTTTATTCCAAGACATATTTGCTCCCAAATTAACGCCCAACAAATTGAATGCCGATGCTAGAGGAATGGGTTCAGCAACGTTAACTTTTTTAGAAAAACTGCCGCCTGGGTTTGCAGCGTTAAATTCCACTTGGTTAGTGTCACCCAAAGATAGGATTTCTTTCAAGTCTTTGTTAAATTGAACGACTTGTTGATGTCCGAACGTTCAAAGCGAATGAAGAGAGAAGCATACTGTCATCTGCAA
Organism: Pachyrhynchus sulphureomaculatus; assembly: GCA_019049505.1. NCBI lineage: Eukaryota > Metazoa > Arthropoda > Insecta > Coleoptera > Curculionidae > Pachyrhynchus > Pachyrhynchus sulphureomaculatus. Next base: position 89,043,503 of record CM032455.1, read on the forward strand.
AGCTGTAGATTGGATTTCTGGTCTTTTCCAGCAGATCGTTTATGTCTATGAGAAAGAGAGTAGGAGACAGTATGGGACCCTGGGGCATACCGGCATTGATAGTGGAGGTGTTGGCAAGAAATCCGTCCACTGCCACTAGCAAAGAACGCTCTTCGAGGAAACATGAGAGCCACAAACAGAACTTTTCAGACATACCAGAAGAGCGTAGCTTAGCCAACAATTCATCGTTCCTAAACACAGTCGAATATCTTGGATATATCAAGAGCAACCGCTATTAAAGGTCGCTAATAATGTTGAATCCTTCAAAATATTTTAGAAGATGCTGATTGATAGCCTTGTCCATGACTTTCGATATTATTGAAAGCAGTGCGACTGGTCGGTAGTTATTTGGCAAGGTTTTCTGGTCTTTTTTAGGTATCGGCTGAACTGTGGCACATTTCCAGCAGGAAGGAAATATTCCCTTTCTGTAGGATAGGTTGAAAAGTTTACAGAAAACTGGTGTTAGTTCCCTAGCACAGTTTTTGAGTACTATGGCAGGTATTCCGTCAGCGCCAGAAGCTTTTTTGGTGTCTAGCTTGATTAAAATACGTTTTATGATACGGTGTGTGAAGACAATATCGGGCATTCTTGACTGCACTGTGGAAATAGTAGTAGGTGGTGTTTTTCCTTGGAAACTGACAGTAGAATGTGAAGCAAAGAGTTCAGCCAACAAGTTCGCTTTCTCAACAGGTGTTGTTGCAATAGAATTATTTGGCCGTGTGAGTGGTGTTATGGTAGATTTGGTGAAATTTTGGCTAACTGCTTTAGCGACTGATCAAAAGAACCTGGAATTGTTGGGACAAGCGAGAAGTTTATTTCTAATTCGATGATTATGTGCCTCCTTGGTTTCGTCGATAATTTCTTTGCATCTGTTCCGGGCACGAACAAAGATGTTACGATGTATGGCTTTAGGATTTAAACGCCATTGTCGGTAAGCAACATGTTTAGAAGCAAGAGCTTCTTTGCATTTTCGATCAAACTAAGGCTTGCTGTTGGAAGGGCTTTTCTTCGAAAAAGATATGTAAGCTATGGAAGCCAACCAAAATAACATCGGAAACCTCCTTTGCGCAGTGAACTGGGTCATCGGATCGAAAACAAACGTCTAACTAAGAGAAAGTTCGAAAATATTCCATGAAATCTTCCCATTTAGCAGATTTGTAGTCAAATCTTACGCGATTTAGGCACCTCCCTGTCACTAATTGGTAGGATACTCGATGTCGAAATCAGTTTATCGTCGGAAGAACCTAACGGCGCATGAAATCTCTGGATTGGTGGTTAGAAACAGATCGAGAAGACTGGCAAACTCCCCGTCTCGAGCAGGTATCCGTGTTGGTTCGTCAATAAGCTGAGTTAAGCCACAACTGATAGAGAATGATTCGGCTTCACGACCTTGTTCACCGATAGTATTTGAATACTTAAGCCAGTTGATGTTGTGGACATTAAAGTCGCCCAGGATGACAATTTCAGGATTTGGATAGTTAATTTGTAAATGGTCGATGGTGTCTGCAAGAGAAGCGAAAAGTGTTCTAAAGTTAGTATTACTTGGTGGTCGATAGAGGATGCAGGTAAACCTTGTGGTTTGTTGAGTCGGTATTTTTAACCACATAACATCAAAGTTTCGGGGCTTCAGATCCTTCTCTCGATGGTAAGAGAGGTCGCTTCTGACAAAAAGACAAATTCCAAAGTTACACTTAAATCGGGAATAGAAGTCGTACCCAGGATAAAGATTGTTGACTGTGCTGGTCGATAAACTGACCTTGGTTTCACAGAAAGCGAGTACATAAGATTTATTTAATTGCAGGTGTTGGTGCACTGAATTTATGTTGGCATTTAAACCTCGTATGTTGCAAAAATCTATTTTAAAATTATGATCTCTGAATGCCGACGCCCCTGAACCAGCCTCCACCCGGAAATCCGAACGGGGGGCTAGTTTACCTTCGGAATTTTTTCTATCCAGGTGCCTCATCATGCTATTTGATCCCACAGCCACGGAACATTAAGCAACTTCACGCAGCCTAAGCCGATGCGATGGTATTACACCGGGCCATCTAAGTTGTTCTTTAAGTCGCCTTCTACAACAGGCAGAACATACCGGGGAAGATATTCTATCCCGCTCCTCCACGGGGGCCCAGATAAATTATCGAAAGTAATGCACTCGTGATAATTTTCGCTCAATCTTCACTTTATGAAGACTATTCCAGAATTTTTCCAAAATTTTTTGATCAGTACTTTTCGAGATAAGTAGTACAAAAAAAGTGTGCGCAAGTATTACATCGTATATATTTTTGAACTCGTGCTTTCACAAGCTTTCATTTGACACCCTACTCAATGACCTGGTAATTTTTTTTTGACTTCCGATTTCACCCCCCAGAACTAACCCCTTATGTCAAAATTTAACTTTCAAAACTACACGGCTCCGATTGTACCATCAATTCCTATATTTGTGCCAAATTTCAACTTTATATGTCAAATAGTGACAGACAGACAGACACTGAAGTGATCCCATTAGTGTTCCGTAAGGAACACTAAAAATGATGTTTTTAAGAAACAAGGATGGTGATATATCTCTAGCAAAGTGTCTAAATAAAATAAACTAAGGAAATTACAAAGATTTTTAATCTATCTCATATCATGTTTCGAGTAAAAAGTTTTGCATACTTAATATTGGCAAGACGACGAATTATCAGATGTACATATGTAATATGATACAAAGATTTCATACAAATGGCATTTTATCATTAATTATAATTTCATTTGAAAGAAACCGTTTGTACAAATGTTAAAGATAGATTATAAAACTAGCTTGCTCAATTATCTCACCTAATAGTTTAGTCTGGTCAAGGTGTCTTTCCCACGATTTAATTTTTGACAACTGTTACTACTGTTAGTTAATATCAGTCAGCTGTTACAGGCATACGTTCTTTTTTTTTTAACTAGTATGACTGCCCATGAGTTCAAGTGTTAATTGCTTTATTATGCTACTTGAATTGAGGTGAGGGAAATAATCGAGTGTGGTCCGTAGAAATGCTAAGCTGTTGAGGTTACGTACATATACGAGAAACTTATATGAATTAGACTTTAGGACATCATTTATTTTGTTGTTGTTGTTAACAATTAAATTAAGACCGACCGACGAACAAATTTAGGTAATTCCATAGAAAATATAGCTATCGCTACAGAAAGACAAACAGGTTCGACAAAACGTCTCCTCAAAACGGAGCTGGCTGGCTATCGCGATATCGTTAAAGTGTACCTCGTCCAGTTTGTCAGAGATGCCATGCAAGCAGACCTTGTAATATGTGTAACAATAAGAAAGGGAAGGGAAGGATACCTCCACAATGCTGATGTGAGCGAGTAGACCTGAAAGTCAACTCTGCATCGACTGCTGCTGCCGTTTACAAAAAGAAGAACCCGAGGCAATTACAACATTTACTAAGCATCTTCGGAGAACAGATAAAAAGCATTAATTAGTACAACTATCCGAACTCGACACTAGACACGAAATTAACGTGGAACAAACAAATTTCAAAAACCCTTAATAAAGCTTAAATGTGCCTCGTGAGGTGCAGGTGCTCATTGGGGGCCTTAAGCCAAATATGATGCCTTGGCTGTACGTCACGGTCATTAGACCCATGGTTACATGTGGAGCTGCAGTATAAAGAACGACAACCATGGAGCTAAATCGGCAGCCGAGGTTGGCTTGCTTATGTTCCACCGGAGGTATAAGTAGCACCTCCTACAAACATGAAAATAATTTTAGGATTACTAATCATATATATATATATATATATATATATATATATATATATATATATATATATATATATATATATATATATACGAGGCTGGTTTGAAAAGTCCGTGCAAAAATAAAAACTACTTATGTGTTTGGGGTAAACCTTTTTTATTTTTCGACATAGTCTCCTTTTAGGTTTATACACTTCGTCCAACGATGTTCTAGTTTGTTGATCCCTTCCGAATAATAGTCCAAGTCTGCAAAATATCCATTAGTGTCTGCAATCACCTCCTCGTTTGAATAAAATCTTTGTCCCGCAAGCCATTTCTTCAAATTGGGGAACAAATAGTGGTCCGAGGGAGCCAAGTCTGGAGAATAGGGGGGATGTGAAACGAGTTGGAATCCTATTTCCATTAATTTTGCGACCACAACTGCTGAGGTGTGTACTGGTGCGTTGTCGTGAGGACTTTCTTGTGGTCCAATCGCGGGCGTTTTTCTTGCAGCTCGGTTTTCAAACGGTCCAACAACGATGAATAATATTCACCTGTAATATTTTACCCTTTTCCAGATAGTCGATGAGGATTATCCCTTGCGAATCTCAAAAGACAGTCGCCATAACCTTTCCGGCCGAAGGAACGGTCTTCGCCTTTTTTGGTGCAGATTCCCCCTTGGTAACCCATTGTTTAGATTGTTGTTTGGTCTCAGGAGTATAGTAATGTATCCATGTTTCATCCACAGTGACGAAACGACGCTTAAAGTCCTCCGGATTCTTCTGGAACAGCTGCAAACCATCGTTGCAACACTTCACACGATTCCGTTTTTGGTCAAGCGTGAGCAATCGCGGCACCCATCTTGCGGATAGCTTTCTCATGTCCAAATGTTTATGCAAAATATTATGTACCCGTTCAGTCGAGATGCCCACAGCACTAGCAATCTCACGCACCTTAACTCTTCTGTCATCCATCACCATATCATGGATTTGATCAATGATTTCTGGAGTCGTAACCTCCACAGGCCGTCCAGAACGTCCAGCGTCACTTGTGCCCATATGGCCAGTCCGAAAATTTTGAAACCACTTCTAAACTGTTCTAATCGAAGGTGCAGAGTCACCATAATGTTTAGCAAGCTTCTCTTTAGTCTCTTGAGGCGTTTTGCCTTTCATAAAGTAATGTTTAATCACCACACGAAATTCTTTTTCGTCCATTTCTTGAAAATCACTCGACTTCCTTGATTCACACGAATGCCAGACACAAAGAAATAGACCAATATGGCTGAAACTTGATGTGCGTTCATTCAAGAGATGCTACTAACTAAACATGACCTCGATACGCGCCGGTGGTGCCATCTCTCGGACTTTGCACGGACTTTTCAAACCAGCCTCGTATATATGTATATATATATATATATATATATATATATATATATATATATATATATATATATATATATATATAAGCGAGGCTATCAATAATGCCTATCGAATGGGAACAAATGGGGAATGGAAACAATAACCTGTACAATTTGGGCACAAAAGAGTTATTGATCTAATTGTCGACAAAATCTTGAATATTTAATCTTATTATATGACTACGTTGTATTTTTTCTAAAAGCCATATTGAAATCTATGGATCGAGATGGATAATCCCACGAAGGCAACGGGTCTAGTCAATTAAACAGACAGAAACGTCCAAGTGGAACTTTAGCAATCCACTAGGGACAAGTGCAACAATATTTCAGGTAGAATTCACGCAATACAAGCCTGCGTTCTTGAAAATTTTAGACGGGACTACCACAACTAAGATATATTTATTCTCTAACAATAAAGGCTTTAAACGCTTGTCAGGCCAACTCCAAGATCACGTTGGGGTGTAAACGTAGAGTTAAACTACTGTGGGTTCCAGGACATTCGGCAATAAAAGGTATTAGTAAGATTCGATACTACAAGACCATACCGGGTTATAGAACCAGCGTTTGGTATGCAAGGTGGTAAAAACGACTATTATCAGATAGTCATATCAGCAACATCTAGATCGTTGGTTCGCAATATCTAGCCAAGGAGACATGCGAGGGACATAATTGGTGGCCCGTGAAAGAAACGTGACGTGACGTTCTTTGTTTAACAAGAGCCCAGATCAAACTACTGGTAGGACTGATCACCGGCCACTGGCACCTGAGAAAACAGTTACAGAAAATGGATATCCACAATGGCCCCATGACAGGCAGATCATGCGATGAAGAGGAAGAACCCTCTATGCCCAGCTTATATAAATGTGCGGCTTTAACTCGGAACTGACGTAAACTGTTCGGAGATCTACATAGTAAATTACTACATGAAAGGCTTCGAAGCAAGCTAATAAACCTTGATATTTGATAACTGTTACCACTGTGAGTTAAGTTCTTTTTTTTTAAGTAGAGTGACTCCCCTTAGGTTCAAGTGTTACTTGCTTTATTACGTCCCTTCTCATGAATAGTCGATGGGGTAAATAATCGTACGTAATCCGTAGAAATGCTAAGTTGTTGAGGTTACGTACATAGAATTTACTGATTAGTTTTACCGACTACTAGCTAGTTTCTACACTATAACTATTATACAATGATTTGGTTACAACACGATTTACAATTTAGATCTTAAGATATATAAATGACAAAGACCTAACTAACTTAGCCTAGGTAAGGAGTTTATATAAATGTATTGAGAGAACTTAAGATCTTTCATGAGCAGAAAACTTAAAATTAAACTTAATATTAAATAAGATTAACTTAAGCTAATTCAGTGGCAGGAGGTGGCTAGATCTTAGCAGACGGCCGCGGGCTTAGGGTGGAGGGGGACGGTAGGCGGTCCTAACTGTGGGGTTGGGGTGGTAAACTTTGTCCAGGAATTTGAGCTGAGCGCTTCTGATGAATTCCTAGATTGTGGGCATCGGGAGGTCTCTGTGAAGCTGAGTATTGCATAAGAACCATAGGACTTTGGCGATTATGCGGAGGGCCTTATTTGGATGGTTTGCAGGGTGGATCTGTGGCTACCTGACATGCTGGGCTGGAATAGGTCATTCCGGCTCGGATGATCGTCTTGTAAATTGTCAACTTATTGCGAGTTGACAATTTACTAGACTTGTTCAGAAGTGGGTACAGCTTGCCGAGGAGTTGGTTGGCTTTCTTGGCGGAGGCGGTAACCTGGTCTGTCCATACTAGCCGCTTGTCGTAGTGGAGGCCCAGGTACTAGATGCTCTTCGACCATCGGAGTCTGGTGCCTTCGAGGTTGAGGCTTGCCTGCGTGGAGATGCGAGGCTTGGTGGTACGTACATATGAAAGAAACTTACACTAATTGGACTTTAGGACATTATTTATAATAGTAAATAATTTGAAGATAGGATGCAAAAAAGTTAATTTAAGACTTTAGCACCGATTGCACCAACAAATTTAGGTAATATCTAATAAATCCCCAATCCATCAAATATTTTTACGGGACATATAGGCCAATTATCTTTAAATGTATTGGTGCAACTGAACATTAGCAAAAAAAATATACTGATTCCTTAAAACGGTTTCTCGGTATTAGGAGTAGAGTATTAAGATATTTTTAGATATGCTCTGAGCAGTAAATACGTGTTGTGTTCGGTTTAAATATTTAATGTCGGTAAATTGTTTGTCATTTTTACTTTACCAAATTACTATTTACATTACTTTTATATATTTCTCATATGTAGCTTCCTTGGGTGACCCTGTTTGAAACAATTAAGCGCTGCTTAATTTTTAGCTTCCAGTTTTAACTTAATTCTTTTTTAGTAATGAATTAAACGGCTAATAAAAAAGGGTTAATACAAACTATCAACTAAGAACGTGTCCGCGATAATTCATTTTTGGTAGGTGCGATTCTAGCCATTCAACAAAAAAGTCGGTAGAGGAAACCTTTGTCTACGACACATTTTAGTTAAAGTATCAGTCGACTCTGAACTTTCGTCGAAATCACGTAAAATCTAAAATGAGTCACTTGTTTGCGCGTCGATTCGAGGCAGTCTTTCTTTATTTCCATCCAAAGAAGCCTAAAATGACGCATTCTGCGGCCGCTAAATATATTAAAAAGTCGGTATCGTTTGTGAAGTGTGAGTAAATCATTTTAACGAGACGAAAAATGTCGACGACTTGCCAAAACCAATCTTGTCTTTGTTTTCACGGGAACCGAAATTGACGCTGCCTCAAGGTGCGACAAAATTAAGAAAATCGGGTTTGAATGTGTCCCATGAGACCATTTAACAACATCTTCCTGCTCATGATGTCAAATTCCGAAGCACGTTGAAGAAACCTTTGCTGGGGGAAAATCACGTCGCGAAGCGGCTCGCTTGGGCCCACGATAAGATACTAGAATGACCCTCACAATCGCCGGACTCCAACTCTATTGAAAACGTTTGGTCCCTTGCAAAGAGAGAGTTCAAAGGAAAGACTCTGAGGACTTGGAGATAATTGCAGGAAATCTCGTCGACAGCATGCCTCGAAGATGCCAGGCAATTATTGATGCAGGAGGCGATTGGATAGGAAAGACTCTGAGGATTTTAACTCAATTGTCTCGCGAGATTCGAAAAATTTGGAGATCATTGCAGAAAACTCGTTGACGATTGGATAACTTACTAAGGTACGTAGGCCAAAACCTTCCCAGCCGACTGCTATGTCTTTAGTCACTTCGGGCGGTTTTCACCGGCTGCTGTCCACTTAGTTGATTGCTGATTTGATTTCGATGTGTAGTAGTGGATCCATGTTTCACCCATTGTCCCATATCGCATGAAAAAATCCTTTTTATTGCGCTTAAACACGTCCAAACATCGCTCGGAATCATCAACACGTTATTGTTTTTGATCCACTGTGAGCAAACGCGGTACCCATTTCGAACAGAGCTTTCTCATGCCCAAATGTTCATGCAAAATATGACCAATACGTTCTTATAATATCCTTAGGGAGTCAGCTATCTCACGCAATTTTACTTTACGGTTATTTTATATTTTTATGTTTTTCGGTGTAACCACCTCATTTGGCCGTCCAAAGCGTTCAGCATCATTTGTGTCTGTACGACCGCGTTTAAATTCAGCATACCCGTAAATGATGAGTGATTTTCCAGGGGCAGAATCTCCGTAACACTTATCAGGCTATTGCTTTGCTTGAACGGTATTTTTTCCCATCAAAAAACAGTGTTTAATCAACACACGAAATTCGATTTTTTCCATTGTTTTGAAAATATCAAAAGTAATCTCACTAAAACCACTGCAACTTGTAAACTAATCCCCGAAATGTCATGAAATTTTGATACGTATCGTTCGAAGGTTGGTACTTCCTAAAAATCATATGGATTTTTTGAAGAGGGCGACATCCATGTCAGATCAAAACTTTTCAGCCTACGTGTTACATTGATAGCAAAAAAATGTTCTCGAAACACATTTTTTTCAAGAATACTAGCGGTCACAGTCTTACATGACAGACTATAGCATTGCCAATATCTTTCTATGAAAATCCGTGTCCATTATGTTTCTCCTTAATTTAGTGGGAATCTTCTCAAAGGTAAAAATATTACCGAAAGAAAAATATTTTTACACAACAGAAAACTACTCTCGAAAATATAATTATCTTATTTAATCCAATAGAATTATTAACTTAAACGATTTTATTCAATTACTATGGCTTCCTATCAAAGAATATAAAAGGATGTCCGAAATGAAAACGTATGGCAGCTTGAGAACGATTTGATGCTCCTATAAGAATTAATAATAGGAGGTCAACAACTCTTTAAAAAAATGCCGCCAAAATAGGTCAGTTTTATTATAATAGACAAAAACAAAAATAAACTATAGTGAACGGTGCAAATTAGAATTTTTAATTTGATTTATGTGTATACATAGTTGCTTATCAGAGGCGTAGCTATAGAGCTCCAATCGAGAGATTTGTCGAATAATACATATTGCTTTCAGTATATTAAAATAGTCTTATAACGTAGAGTTGAGAAAGTCCATTCTTTTGATGTTGCGGTTCTTTAGGTAGATAGGGATGGCAATCCAGCAGTGTTTTCAATCCCGCGGGATGACTGCTGGATTGGTGCTAATCCCGCGATATCCCGCGTAGGTTTTACATTTTATGAAATTCAATAAATAAAACATTTATTTTATCTATATTCAAATCAAGTTTAATAAAAAGTACAAAAATCAACAATTGGTAGTACAAAACTATTTTGTTTGAGTTTGGCTTCTTATTATTTAACTGTACAAAAACAACACAAACAACACATCACATATAGCCTGTCCCAAAATATAAGATCCTGATTTTGCCGTTTTAAATGGACAATATAAAAATTCTGACCTTTTGTTTATGATAGGTTGCAGAGATGGACTTAAGAATTTTATTCATTAACTAGCCGGGCCCGCGGCTCCGCTCGCGTGGACTTGATTCACCACTATCGTTACTTCTCATTCCTTAATTTACCAAACGTAATAAAATATTTCCCATTATTTCCCCTTAGCTCTCAATATTTTTCCTTATTTCCCATTATCTCTACATAATTTCGATTATCTAGGCTTAACTCTGCTCATCTCCCATTATTTCTCCTTATCTCCCATTATTTCTCCTTATCTCCCATTATTTCTACTTATCTCCCATTATTTCTCCTTATCTCCCATTATCTCACCATAACTCCCATTATCTAGACTTATCTTTGCTTATCTCCCATTATTTCTCCTTCTCTCACATTATTTATATTTATCTCCCATTATCTCACCTTATCTCCCATTATCGAGCCTTATCTCGACTTATCTCCCATTATTTCTCCTTATCTACCATTATCTAGGCTTATATCGAATTATATAGAACATATGTTTAAATTTATAAAAACACGTAAATCGGATAAGTGGTTCTCAAGTGATAAGCGCACTAATGGACAGACAGACCGACAGAAAGACGTTGCATTTTATATATATTCTAGATAGAAGATTATAGATAACCTGGCCAGAGAACAAATGTATGAATTAAAAAAAAAAACACGTAAATCGAATAAGGGGTTCTCGAGTGATAAGCGCACTAACGGACAGACACACAGACAGACAGACGTTGCATTCTATATATATTATATTCTTTGCTATGTTCCATATTTAATGCTTTAGGCAGTGTATTGCAAGAGAACGCGCTAGCGGCAAACCTCCCTCCGACTTGATTCACTATTATCGTCACTGCTTATTCCTTATGTCACCTAACGTAATAAAATATATCCTATAACCTGGCCAGAGAACATATGTATGTTTAACAAGAAAGCACGTAAATCGGATAAGTGGTTCTCCAGTGATAAACGCACTAACGGACAGACAGACAGAGAGACGTTGCATTTTTATATATTATAGATATTCTTTGCTATATGATATTGTTCCATATTTAATGGTTTAGCATGTTTAAAAAAAAAGCACGTAAATCGGATAAGTGGTTCTCCAGTGATAAGCGCACAAACGGACAAACAGACACATATACGTTACATTTTATATATATTATAGATGTAATAAAATATATATCTATGACCTGGTCAGAGAACATATGTATGAATTTAAAAAATCACGTAAATCGGATAAGTGGATCTCGAGGGATAAGCGCACAATGGACAGACAGACAGACAGAGAGACGTTGCATTTTATATATATTATAGATATAGATTATTATTATTATTATTATGAAACCTGGCCAAAGAATATATGTATGAATTAAAAAAAAGACACATGAGTCGGATAAGTGGTTTTCGCGTGATAAACGCACTAATGGACAGACAGACAGACAGAGAGACATTGCATTTTATATATATTATAGATTATCGATTATAGATATTCTCTGCTACATAATATTGTTCCATATTTAATGGTTTAGGCGGTGTATTGTAAGGCAGCGCGCTAGCGGCAAACTTTTTTCTGACATCATTCACTATTTTACGTCACTACTCGTTCCTTATGCTACCTATCGTAATAAAATATAGCCTATAACCTGGCTAGAGAACATATGTATGTTTAAAAAAAAAAAAGTACGTAAATCGGATAAGTGGTTCCCAGTGATAAGGTCACTAACGGACAGACAGACAGACAGACAGACAGACAGAGAGACGTTGCATTTTATATATATTATAGATGCAAATAAATATAATTATAAGTGTTTGTGGAGATGTTTATGTATAGATGCATGTAAAAACAAATGGATAACAAGTACAAATGTACAGTTTGAATGAATGGGGTTTACAAGAGGGGGCATATTGTATAAATAAAAATATATTTTAACTTAAGCCTAATTCAGTTTTACTATCACTGTCATCAGCTAAGATAATTATCAGTGGTTTTATATTATTTACATAAATATATGAATTTTCAACTTTAACAACGTGCTGAATGGAATTCTTCCAGCTTTCACAAGGTATATCATTTATAACTTTTTTTACTAATTCAACCACTGACACGCTTAAAGTAGGAGAAACATTTTGTGCCCTTATTTTTGGTTTAACTTGATGCCAAATATGTTCATTTCAATTAAACACACAATAATGGTGAAACAATGAATTAGAGTTTCTCGTTTAAAGCTGGTTTCTCGGAGGTTTCTGGGGTCGCTGAATCTATTTTCGGGGTCATTTTGATCATATGCACCCTTTTGAGTGGTAAGGATGAGGGTTTCAGGGGGAGAAATTACGATATTCTCCTGAATTAGAATTTTGCGTTCAAAACTGGTTCCTCGGGGGTTTCTGGTGTCGCTGAATCTATTTTCCAACCCCTATTTTCAGCCGAGGGACCGGTTTTGAACGCGAAACTTTAATTCGGGTGAATATCGTAATTTGTCTCCCTCCAACCCCCATTTTCACACCTTAAAAGGGTACATATGAGAAAAATGACCCCGAAAATAGATCCAGCGATCCCAAAAACCTCCGATGAACCAGTTTTCAGCGAGTAAACTTGAAATCACGTGAATTTCACCTCCTGTTTCCCTACGGCTTTTTGAAATTTAAAAAAATTTTGAGGTTATATATTGCAAATCGGTTTCCTTACGTTTGTCCGAAATTCGCTTAAGAGTATTTAAAAAAAAATGTTTGATTTCGTAAACAATTGAGGGCTCTAGACAATTTTGAACAAAAAATCAGCTTCCTGGTTCACAGAGCGACGTATAATAGTTTTAGATGTTTGGTTGGCCTTTACCCTGTACATAGAAGCCAAGAATAGAGAGATGTTAATTAGATCTTTATGAGGTGGTATATTCTTCTTGGTTATTTTCTTTTGAAATTTTTCGTAATTATTTTAAATAAAAAAATTTTAGTTTTTTAATTTAAGACAATCAAAGAAAATATATATTGGTGTTTCGTCACACAGTGGTAACTGGTAAAAACAATTATACACGAGATAAAATAATCTAAATTATTCACAGTCTGGCTGTTTTAGAGCATAAAATTTAGACAAATCAATAGTATAGGCTTAATAACAGATACAATACTTACAAAAATAACCTGCATTATAATAGCCGTGAACAAGAATGTGCTTTTTTTCTCTGCTTTATTGGCCTCACGAACTTAGCATATTAACCATGAGCTTGCATGATTTTTATTTAAAATGTGTGACGGTTTAGCACTCAGCTGCCAGTGCCGGATTCAAACGAGCGACCATAGGGTCACTTGGTAGGCTCTATACCCACCGCGCTACCGGGACCGGCAATGTAAGAAATTAAAATCACAAATTAAATTTATGAAAAAAGTGAGTTAATGAAATAAAAAACAACATACAATTAGCAGTTATTTTTTGTACGGACAAATAATATAAGCTTGTTTAATTTATCCTCTCGATGTTTTTCATTGTTATCTCTTGATGTGAGAGTGATAATCATTGTTTCCATTCTTCTTATATTATATGTATTTTAACTACATTGTAGAACCATTTTTTGTTCTCGTCTGTTGAAAATAAGTGTACCAAAAAAGGCAAAACTATAGTTTGGCTCTCCATTGTTTGTTATTCAGAATAATTAAGCTCTGGTGCTTAGAACCTCTTCGGTAATAACAATGCCAAATACGGTCTTCAAGTATCGTAGCACGGCCGCTCCCCTTTGACTGAATCCTAGATCCTCCCTGTTCGGTACCCAACCTTTTTAATGAAAAGGTGGACTGAAAAAATATGAAGAGATTTATTTCATAATAGATGTCGGACATTGGTCACATTTTCTTATAGACATTTTTTTGCATACTGTATATTCTGCCATAAATTAACTGGTTATTTTAATTATGGTTGTAAATTTATTGATTTTATTGCTAAATAAAATTCGCAGTGTGTGCTACAGCTATAAAATGAGATATATTTCCTCCTCTTATATGATAATTTAGACAACATTTTTTAAAAGCTAGCGGTGAAATATTTGTTCGTTTTAGGATTTTTCAACCATTAAAAGTGAATAACACTTTTTTTAAATTAGTAAATTTTTTGATTTATTGCATAAATATTATAATAATCTTAAAAATTCATTTTCAGTTGGCCCAGATGGAATACCTGCGGGAGTATTGAAGGCCTGCATATGCTCTATTGTAACTCCTCTAAAATTAATTTTTAATTTATCCCTGTGCTCAAGTACATTCCCTATGTACTGGAAAAACTCATTTGTTACCCCTATTCATAAGTCCGGTGATAGGAGTGATATATCTAACTACAGGGGCGTGTGCATTCAATCCGCAATACCCAAATTGTTCGACAGTCTAGTTGCGGGATTTTTGTCATGGAGCTGTAATAGCATAATAATTGACGAGCAGCATGGTTTTAGACTTGGTCGGTCAACTGTCACAAACCTGTTTGCATATCATGTTTCTCTGTTGAGCGCCTTTGGGAATCGCCAGTGTGCTGATAGTGTATATACTGACTTTTCGAAGGCGTTCGACAGAGTTAATCATACGCTCTTGTTAGGCAAGTTGCGGAAAATAGGACTAAGTAGTGAAATCCTTGGGTGGATTGGCCGTTTTCTGGAGGGTCGTACACAGTATGTCCGTATTAATAATTTTATTTCTAAAGAAATAAAAGTTCTTTCAGGTGTGGCTCAGGGGTCTCACTGTGATCCTTTACTGTTTCTACTTTTCATTAATGACATCGGCAAATTTATACAACATTCTAAATTCCTCATGTTTGCAGATGATCTTAAATTGTTTAAAACGGTTAAAACGTTGCAAGATTGTCACTCTCTTCAGGAGGATATTCATGGCCTCTATAGATGGAGTACCCTGAATGAGTTGAATTTGAATATTAAGAAGTGTGTTAGCATTAGTTTTGGTAGAGCTAGACGGAACTTTATTTTTGAGTATAACATTAATGGCAGCAAGCTGAGGCATATTAGTGAAATTAATGATCTTGGAGTTATTCTTGACTAGAAACTTACTCTCAATAGGCACATTTTTGTCAATTATTCAGAAAGGTTATAAAAATCTGGGGTTCATCACGAGATACTGTAGGGACTTTTCCTGCTCTACGTTTAAACTGTTGTATTATTCAATTGTGAGATGGGGGCTTGAGTATGCCGCTGTGGTATGGTTTCCTCATTACAATGTATATATAGAAGCGATTGAGGCGGTGCAGCGCCGGATTCTGCGAACTTGTGCCTTTAAATTGGCTATACGCCCAGATGGTTACCATATAGACCACCACAACCTTAAAGGGGTATTTCGACCCTAGAGATTAGAAGACTCCATTGTGACCTACTTGTGGCTTTTAAGTTAATAAATGGGCTGGTTGATTGTCCCTATCTCTTGGACAAGTTAACATTTAATGTTTCTCGTCGCACTAGAGGCAGAGACCTGTTTGGTATTCCCTTTCATGCGACTAATTATGGCTATTATGGACCCATGTCCAGAATAATGAGGCATTGCAATCAGTTCGATCTCAGGATTCATGGCTCCATTGATAGTTGTAAGTTGATTGTTAAAAAGTTGTGACATTTGCTTGCTGTGAAACTAGCTTTAATGATCTTATGATGTTGGTTTCTGTGTATGTTTATGATTTTTATTATGTTTAGTTGTTTTAATTGTGTTTATAATTGTGTAAATTGGCGCAACCCCGTTAATAAATAAATAAATAAAAATATTATTTGATAACGAGATTCGGTTCAATTTAATTTTTTTTAAAAATCAGTAAGGTGATTAATTTCCCTTGCAAACAGGCAATTCTAAAATAAATATTGGAGTTGACTTTTCTCACAGAAGACTATGTTAAGCAAACATTACGTCTCCTTTCCTACGTAAAATATTACATGTGTCACACTATCACTATCGCTATAAGCCTAGTTCTATCCAATGCTGGATGTAGGTCTTCCCCCTGAATTTCCATCTCAATCTATTTGCAGCTGTTGTCATCCATCCAATGCCTGCAACCCTCTGTTGTCCTTTGTTGTTGCCCAGTTCATTTTCTTCTCCATACCTCATAGCCGTGCTACATCTTAGCACACATTGATCGAACATCGTTGAGCATTTTTTTTTTGTTTTTTAGAATAAAGGATAGTTTTTTCCAAACGTGATCCAACCACTTTTTATTAAGAAGGTGAGACATACAGAAAAATAGTCAACAAACATTTAGCTATCACCGATATTGATGACGAAAGACTTACAATTGACGAAGTAAATAATAGAATAACAACGATAATCAACATATTTTATGAGAGAAATAAAGCAAACTATACCACACAGGAGTAACAAAAATATTATCAGTGATGCAACCAAGCTTTTAATGGAAAAACGTAGAAAAACTACTAGCGAAGGAAAATAAAAGAGCGACAGAAGAATTTAAACAATTAAATAAAGGAATAAGAAAAGGCATAAGACAACATAGAATGCAAATGCAAGAAGAGAAAATTAATGAAATAATACAGAAAAACCAGGGAATGAAAATACTAAAGCCAAAAATGGAAAAAAAGAAACATATGCACTTCGTAACAAAGATGGTATAATAATTCATGACAGGGACCAAAATTCTAAAAATCGTAGAAGAGTTTTGCACGGAATTATACAAATCAAGAGTATTGAACACAAAGACACAGAAGATAGAAAAATACAAAACGTAGGATCTGAAGAACAACCCGACATAACTACAGAAAAAGGACTATAAAGGACTTCAAATCCAACAAAGCTACAGGAGATGACGAAATATCAATAGACATGATTGCAGAAGCGGGCGAAAACCTAATATCAAAAATAACAAAACTACTAAATATATGCCTAAAATCGGCGGAAATACCCAAAACCTGGAAAAAACTCTAATGTCACATTATTATATAAAAAAGGAAAAAACACAAAATCTGAGAATTATCGCCCAATTAATTAGTTTGCTGTCGCATATGTATACAAATTAGATGAATATCAATCTCAAGAACAAGCGGGTTTCAGAAAGAGCTATAGTAATAGAAATCACCTATTAACAATGAAAATTCTAACCGAAAAAGCAAATGAATATGGATTCCCCGTGTGTATGGCCTTCATAGACTACGAGAAGGCGTTTGACAGTATCGAACACTGGGCAATATATAGCGCATTAGCAAACAATCGAGTAGACCAAAGATACATACAACTCATAAAGCAATTAAACGAAAGCGCCACGGCGACATATATCTTACACGCAAAAGCTAATCCGGTACCACTTCAAAGAGGAGTAAGACAAGGTGATACACTCTCTCCGAAACTTTTGCACTTGAAGACGTGTTGAAGAGAATAGAATGGCCAGAAACGAGAATAAATGTGAACGGGCAGCGTCTAACTAATTTGCGCTACGTAAATGTACGTAGATGACATCATACTCCTCTCAAACACTGTAAGCCACTTACAAGAAATGATAAATGACCTTAACAGAGAATCAGCCAAAGTAGAACTGAAGATAAAAATTATGTACCCTGGCCCGGATATAGCAATTGTAGTCGACGTTACCCAAATCGAAAGAGTGTACGAATATATATATCTCGGTCAAAGAATAGAACTAGGAAGAAACAGTGCACTATAATATCCTTTAATTCGTTTGTTCACGTATTCACTTGTTTCTTTTTCTATCTTTAAGTTTTATCCCGATCATATGTCTTTCGTGTGCTCTCTGGATCCGAGGTAGCATCTGTATATCGACTTTATTCAGTGTCCAAGTTTCAAAGCCCTATGTATGGTAATTATGAGTAGGATGAACTGGGCGTAAACTTTGGTCTTCAACTTATTTGGAATGGCTTTGTCTTTGAATATATAACTTAATTTCCTAAATGCGCACCATCCAAGCCTGATTCTTCTTGAAATTTAACCCGAGAAACTGTCTCTCGTCTTAGTAATTTTTTGCCCCAGATACACATAACATAATTCTTAACAATCTCGAGAGCTATTCCTTCTAAATTTAGATGTGTACTAAATTTTAAATCTATATTAATTTTTATCGAAAGTTATCATGCCAAAGACTAACAGGAAGATGGAGAGACAAATCGAATCCAGCCCAAGATTTACTGTGATAGTATTACGCTCAAAATTGGTGATCAAATCCAAATCGAGAAGAGTAGCGAAGGTTATATCCCGACTAGAATCCATGTTGATTCATCATTAAGTTGAGTAATGGTCTCCAATCCAACTTAACAAGATACGTTGCAACAATTTTTTTTTTCACTTCGTCACACCCACTTAACGCTTATAAAACTATGAAAATACGATGTGCGATTAATCATAGCAACGACTGTCACGCTGAGAATTTTGTACGTGCGCGTAAGTACAAAATCAGATGTGGCCACACTCTTAAAATACTTCAAAAATAATGCGTTATCAATGGCGATTAAACTCCAGCAACTTATTGCTAAAAGTTGGGTAATATCCGAAGACCACGTGGCAACAACTAATTGTAAATATTCAGCTTCA
Source organism: Pachyrhynchus sulphureomaculatus (assembly GCA_019049505.1). Classification (NCBI taxonomy): domain Eukaryota; kingdom Metazoa; phylum Arthropoda; class Insecta; order Coleoptera; family Curculionidae; genus Pachyrhynchus; species Pachyrhynchus sulphureomaculatus. The sequence goes on from CM032455.1 coordinate 89,062,153, forward strand.
CGCCCCTATTTGTCAATTGTATTTAAATACGTAAAAAATGGGGTTTGAAAGAGCCTTGAAAAGTACACTAAAATGGATATCATATATGAACCTTGTGTTGGGTTGAGTTGTTATTCTTAATCACGTAACATAAAAGTCCATGGCCTCCAGGGCCTCTTCTTACAGCTTAGCCGGGATCAGAATCCATAACTAGGAAACAAAAAGTTATAATTACATTAAGATAACAATTTATTCACGTCAATCTTTAGATTTCTGGTCATTTTGTGTAATTATAGTCCAGTTTGTCAGTTTAATTATAAACTAACATTATACAGCAAAGCTTGTATTAATAAGCTTTGCTAGGGAAATTGGTTAAATCTTCGTGTAAATATAATTTTTTTGTTATGTAAGTATAATTATTATTTACACCGCTTTGTTATTGCTGTGGGCTGCTCATAAAGGACTAATGAACCCAATGATAGAATTTGCTGATTATCAATTTACAGTATTTTCTACAACATACGTGATAGGGTAGATTTGTCCTGCAATCTCTCTGAGGTTAGATTTTCATGCAATAATAATGTATTAAGCCTGATCCAATGGATATTATATGAAGGAGTAGTTTATTGTCGTGCAGTAAAACGATTTAGTATAATGTTTTAATGGGTAATGCCACTCTAGAAATTTAAAAAAAACATATCTTTTTGCCTAAATGATGCTTTAAGGGCTTAAAAATAAGGTACAAGGGATTTTATGAGGGCAAGAAGGTTATAAGTGTGTATTTTATGCGCGTAATTATCTCGCAGCGCTCTCCAAATTCTCTGAGAGTCTTTATGCTTCGCGCTGCTTAAATGACTGTAACTTTCTGAATATTGATCTACAGTAAGTTCATCTAGAATCTATCAACAAAACATCAATTTAGAAGACCAGTTATATGGCGCAGGCATTGCAGATTAGAGGTATCTAGAAAATTTATATAACTTTAAAACACGTTTTTCTTAAAACTGCATTTTTCAAACTGACCAGAAACATAACTTCTTCAAATTATCACCGATTTATTAGAAATTTTAACTGTACCTTCAAAATTATATTATCTAACGAAGTACGAGTACGTACGGATTTTACAATTTGTTTTAAACTTTCTTTATAAACGATTTTTTACGCGATATTTTACCGAAAAATGAAACACTTTCTTCAGATATGTAGCATTCATAAAAAAATCTATATTTTTAAATTTTTCTATGTACTTCCCGAGAAAATCTAATGTAGAACTCAAAAATCTTTGCACTTTGTTCTAGGTAAAAAATGGAAGGATAAATCTTTCCGACCGCAAAGTACTATTTACAAGATGCATCTTCCTTTACTGAGTACTGGTGCCGCCATTTTGTAAAAAAAATATTTAGAAATTTGTAAATATACTTTAAAATCCAGAGGTTACAGTTACGGATACAGATATACAATAAACTTGTAGTACCAACGCTATTATACGAATGTGAGTCCTAGGTGAGTGTAAATAAACACGAGAGTGCGATGACAGTAGCAGAGATGAAACAAGTGAGAAAAAAGGCAGGAAAGACAACGATGGATAAAAGAAGAAATAAGGACATCAGGCAGCAACTAAATAAAGAAGACATAGAAGGAAAGAAAAACAAGAGAATAGTAAACATAATACACAGACATATAATAAGAATAGACAACAACAGATCAACAGATTGGCGAAAAAAGCATTGGAAGCAAGGTCGGGAGGGAGGAAAACGAGAGAGAGATCGAGAAAGGCATGGGTACAACTGGTGGAGGAGATAGAAAGGTGAAATGAAAATGCTGGTCGGTGACCGGAAAAACTGGAAGAGATGGGTGGAAGAATGAACAAGGAAATTCCGACGCCCTCGTGGGCAAAAGGAATAGAAGAAGAAGTTAATATACTTTAAAGTATGTATTATAAAAGCATTTGAGTAAATTTTGGATTATATTCACTATATTTCGAAAAAAAAAAATTGTCAAAATCAGGCTTTTTTCTTAGCTCTAGAGGGTCATTACTCCTTAAATTAACGTTACTTATATGTACATACATGGTATAAAATAAAACTTCATAAAAATGTTATATTTTAGTAAACTATTATGGAAGTACCATCAGAAATTTCTATTTTACTTTGGAAAAAATCTCTTTATGGTGTATTTATCAGAATATTGAATAAATGATAGTTACAAACCTTTAATTGTGATAACTGAATCTGTTTACCTGAGTTTCCCGGTTTCACCTCACACCTTAGTTAATGCCAAGTCCATTATGGGGGGGGTTGTTTTATATTGATAAATCAGCGAGAAAATCGGCAGTTTCATTCCAAGTTCCATCTTAACGAGAAACATCTGCAATGAGCCAAGGTAAGCAAGGAGCTACCAGCTGACACTGACCAAATATAGCCGAATCAGTATTGCTATTACTATTTGACCATCCTAATCCCCTTTTCTTCAATTGTATGTGCGTATAGCGTGTCCTCTTCCACTTTACAGATGGGTGCATAGGGTTTTTTATATTCGTATTGGTGCATGCGTATAGGCTTGTCAGTAAGACTACCTTCTTTCCAGAATGATATGTCCCTACATCCTGGAGAAGTGAGCGCGTATGTCTCAATCTTTAAGACCCCCTCCTTTTCCTTATTTTTTTTATCACTTTTAATGTTAATATTGTTATTATGACATCTATATCTTACTAACTTCAACATATAATCCTGCGCACCGTTATATATTTTTTTGGTGCCAAACTCAATGATTTTGAAGTTACCAGAAGTAAATCTACGAGTACACTAATTTGTAGATCAGTTTTGTGATTTTCCCGTAGACATTGTCACTTTTATTATTTATTTTATATTCCTAGTTTTATTTAACCGAGTAGCTATCAGATTTCGATTAACGGTTTCTACTATCAACAATATATACTAAAACCAGAGGGTGCCTCCAAACGTAAGCTAAAAATCTCTAGAAAATAAAGGACGAAAATTACAAACACTAAATCTTGGTTCAGATACATAACATTATAACATAGCTCACAAGCCTCCTAATTTTATTCATTATCTAAAACTCCTGCAAATTTATATTTCCCAAAATTTTAATCTAGTTAAGTGAGTGTCACTCATAACCTCACATTGATATATAATTTTCTGTTTTTGCATTTTGTCCTTTATGCTTTGCGGGTGTCATATAAAGATATCTTGGAATCGGTAAGCAAGAGTTGCGACTCGTGGTAAGTATTTTGTGCATGTTAAAACAGTATTTCAGAGAAACACTAGTGCGACTAGGATTCCTTTTCGATTACTACTAGCGTTTTCTATGAGAACAAATGACACCTGGACTTAAGATTCTGTAAATAAATAAGAAAAGCGACAATCAATATACAGTGTGTCAAGTAAGAACGTGACCGATCGTATTCTTGAAAAAATGTGTTTCGAGAACATTTTTTTGCCATTAATGTATTCTTTGGTGTGCTAACAACGGCGCAATTACCTTAGTACGTTGTCCAATGACCTCCTGCATTAAAAATCGCCTGGCATCTCGAGGCACGCTGTCTTCGAAATTTTCTGCATACTTTGCAGATTTTTCAAATCTCGCGAGACAACTGAGTCATAGTCCTCAGAGTCTTTCCTCTGAGCTTTCTCTTTACAAGGGACCAAACGTTTTCAATAGGCGTCCGGCGATTGTGAGGGCCACTCTAGTATTTTATCGTGGGCCCAAGCGAGCCGATTCCCGACGAAATTTTCGCCCAGCAAAGGTTTCTTCAACATGCATCGGAATTTGACATCATGAGGACGAAGATGTTGTGGAATGGTCTCATGGGACACATTCGAACCCGATTTTTTTTAATTTTTGCCGCTAATTAAGGTAGCGTCAATTTTGGGTCCGGTGAAAACAAAAACACGATTTGTTTTTCCACTTTTGGAGTGACTTTGCCTATCGAGCCACGTTTTGGCAAGTCGTCGATATTTTTTGTCTCGTTAAAATGACTTACCCACTTCTTCACAAACGATACCGACTTTTTAATATGTTTGGTGGCTGCGGAATGTGTCATTTTAGGTCCCTTTGGATGGGAACAAAGAAAGGCTGCCTCAAACCGACGCGTAAATAAATAACTCATTTTGGATTTTACGTGATTTTGACGAAAGTTCGGAATCGGCTGATACTTTTACTAAAATGCGTCGTAGACAAAGGTTTCCCTACCGATTTTTTGTTGAATGGCTAGAATCGCATCTACCTAAAATGAACTATCGCAGACACGTTCTTATTTGACAGACTATCTTTTGTTTTTGTTGCTTCTGTTAAATGTCATAAGTTTGTCACTCTCTTGAAAGAGATAAGAAAAAGGAATATCAAATACTGCACTTGGAGAATTGTATTCCTGATGATGTGCATCCTCCCACACATAAGCCACTTGAAATTACCTGATCAATTTTGCAGAATGTGCCGTGCCAGCCGCTTTAAAATCACTTAAATAGGACGAAGTAATGCTCCCAATATCTTATTTAGACAGCCATTTTTTTCAGTGTCTAATAATATCGGTATAATATATGTTTTATGTCGATATTGTTTGCAAAATATCAGTTCTAGCCACCAATTCCCGTAATGTCATTATTTGCAAAGGCTCATTAGCAAGTAATAAAATATACGACGTTTGCATGTTCTTAACAGTTTGTACTGTTAATTTGACTTGACCGAACATTGCTTCGAAATAGAAAGGTTTAAGGCAATAATCAGATAGGTAACCAACAGAAATTAGCCTTCATCTATACAGGAAGTTTACGGTGTTTAGATATTTCAGTGTGAATGTAATACTGTTTTATTCCCGGGCGACTGAGATGACCAATTTAGTGTGACAATACCAGATTCTCCTTTCCACTGGCTATACATTTTACTCCGATGTTTTGGATCGTTAACCTCTTGAAAAATCCACTCTTCATTTTTATCGACAAACCAGAGCGTTCGGCAGTCGGTACGAATTTCTTCTTGTAAATCTGAAGCAATTTTTCAACGTTCAAATTATAGGTAAAAAAGAGTCTCCCAAAACCCTTTTCCGAAAGACATCCCCAAACATGGATCTTCACAGAGTGTTTCACGGTGCGCTGAACCACAGTTAGGGGAAATTGACCAGGCTCGTGGGATGATAACATGATCCCAAAATGACACTTCATAGGAAAAAATTACATTGCTGTGGTCTCGATTTATGTTTTCCTCTGCTCATGCGAGTCATTTCTTTTTGTGTTTCTTGCTCAGCAATGATTTGTTGATTGTACTCTGCCACTTTAAATCCATATATATCCAAGCCTTCAGCTTTAGTTTTTCCGCCTCTTCTCTCTCTCTCTCAATCCTTTCATCCCACTAGGAGTATCGGTGACACTATGCAGTTGCTGCCTCAACAATCAATCGCCAGGCATCTCGATCCTGCGCGACTTAAACTCGGGCATACCCATCCCGAGGAGAGATCTTACTTGGTCGGACTATCTTGTCGGGGACCGTCCCCTTGATCTTTTACCTTCTCCGTTACTACAAGCATTTCCATGGCATCCACTTTCCTTATAATGGGACCAAAATATTTCAGGTACTGTCTATTAATTCTATTTGAAAGTTGGTCATTTATACCAAGCTCTTCAAGAATGGATACATTAGTACCGTGTTCGCTCTGAGGATTCTTCGATATGCCCACATCTCAAACGCATCGATTTGTCTTTTGTCAGCTTCTTTAACGGTCCACGTTTCCGATGCGTAAGTTGCTTTGGGGAATATAAGGCTGGATAGCAATCTTAACTTTGTATTTTTTGTGACAGCTGGATCTTTCCAGACCTTAGTGAGTTTAGTGGTCGAGTTTCTAGCCATTGCCAAACGTCTTCTTACTTCCGCTTACAATTACCATTGTTAGTTATGAGGAATCCCAAATAGTTTAAATGGTCTACAACAATGAAACCAGCAATTTTATTTATGTGTGACAGATCTCCATTACAACTAACAATCATTACTTTGGTCTTCGCTCTATTAATTCTCAATCCATAGTTTTTACCAGTGATTTCCAGGCGGTTCATAATTGATTCTAGATCTTGTATTGAAGTTGCAAGTACAAGGCTGGTTTGAAAAGTCCGTGCAAAGTCCGAGAGATGGCACCACCGGCGCGTATCGAGGTCATGTTTAGTTAGTAGCATCTCTTGAATGAACGCACACCAAGTTTCAGCCATATTGGTCTATTTCTTTGTGTTTGGCATTCGTGTGAATCAAGGAAGTCGAGTGATTTTCAAGAAATGGACAAAAAAGAATTTCGTGTGGTGATTAAACATTACTTTATGAAAGGCAAAACGCCTCAGGAGACTAAAGAGAAGCTTGATAAACATTATGGTGACTCTGCACCTTCGATTAGAACAGTTTATAAGTGGTTTCAAAATTTTCGGACTGGCCATATCGGCACAAGTGACGCTGAACGTTCTGGACGGCCTGTGGAGGTTACGACTCCAGAAATCATTGATCAAATCCATGATATGGTGATGGATGACAGAAGAGTTAAGGTGCGTGAGATTGCTAGTGCTGTGGGCATCTCGACTGAACGGGTACATAATATTTTGCATAAACATTTGGACATGAGAAAGCTATCCGCAAGATAGGTGCCGCGATTGCTCACGCTTGACCAAAAACGGAATCGTGTGAAGTGTTGCAAGGATGGTTTGCAGCTGTTCCAAAAGAATCCGGAGGACTTTAAGCGTCGTTTCGTCACTGTGGATGAAACATGGATACATTACTATACTCCTGAGACCAAACAACAATCTAAACAATGGGTTACCAAGGGGGAATCTGCACCAAAAAAGGCGAAGACCGTTCCTTCGGCCGGAAAGGTTATGGCGACTGTCTTTTGAGATTCACAAGGGATAATCCTCATCGACTATCTGGAAAAGGGTAAAACTATTACAGGTGAATATTATTCATCGTTATTGGACCGTTTGAAAACCGAGCTGCAAGAAAAACGCCCGCGATTGGCCCACAAGAAAGTCCTTTTCCATCACGACAACGCACCAGCACACACCTCAGCAGTTGTGGTCGCAAAATTAATGGAAATAGGATTCCAACTCGTTTCACATCCCCCCTATTCTCCAGACTTGGCTCCCTCGGACTACTATTTGTTCCCCAATTTGAAGAAATGGCTGGCGGGACAAAGATTTTATTCAAACGAGGAGGTGATTGCAGACACTAATGGATATTTTGCAGACTTGGACAAATCCTATTATTCGGAAGGGATCAACAAACTAGAACATCGTTGGGCGAAGTGTATAAGCCTAAAAGGAGACTATGTCTAAAAATAAAAAAGGTTTACCCCAAATACATAAGTAGTTTTTATTTTTGCACGGACTTTTCAAACCAGCCTCGTATAACAGTATTATCCGCATATCTAAGGTTACTTAGCTTTTTTCCACCGATTGTCACACCCTCATTCCAGCCATCCAAAACAGAACTCATTATATGTTCACTATGTATGTTAAAAAGCAAAGGTGATAGAATACAGCCCTGTCTGACGCCGGCTTCTACGATAAAGGGATCGGAAAAAGAATTATTCAGTTTCTCATACAAGGATCGGATAAAGTTTACAAGATGTATAGGTGTTCCCATGTTGATTAGAATCGACCAGAGTTTGTTCCATTGTATGCAGTCGAAAGCCTTAGAGTAGTCTATAAAACAAATATAGGTTGTTATTTGAAATTCCCTGACTTTTCTGTTATCTGGCGTATGTTGAGAATTTGTTCCTCTTCCTGGAATGAAGCCTGTTTGTTCGGTAGATATTTGCGGCAACAGAAAAGTTTTGAGTCTTTCATTTAGGATCCAGAGAAACACCTTAGCAGCATGTGACACTAGAGCGATTGTTCTATAGTTGCTACGATCCAGAGGGGATCCTTTCTTATGCAAGGCTATAAATGCAACTTCGCACCAGTCTTTCTTTGAGTCTTCCATACCTTATTACATAGCTGATGTAGCATAGTCACGGCGGTTTCTCCCATCATTATTATTATTTCCGCAGTGATCTCGTCAGTACCTGGTGCTTTTCTATTCTTTAACCTTTGAATAGTCTTCCTGACTTCAGACTTAAGAATAAATGGCTCTTATTCTTCTGCGATTTCTTTTTCGACACTGTAATTCCAGGCATGTTGATAACTATTCTACCTTCTTTATCTCTGATTATTTGTCTTTTAGGATTGAATTCTTTCGATAGGTATTTTACCTTTTCATAAAGTTGTTGTGGTCGATTGTTCGTAGCATGTTGTTTTAGCTCATATATTATTCAAGTATGCGTTTTTGTCCCTTTTACAAGCCACCTTGATTTGTTTATTGATCGATCTGATTATGTCTTGACGATCCGATGTGTTGCTTATTAAAATCATATTTCTTCTTGTTTCTATAAGCTTTAGGGTATCGTCGGTCGTCCAGTGTTTTTGTGGGTGTTCTTGTATTTTTGCCGAGCATTGTGTAGCAGCATTTGTTATCCACTGTCTACGTTTTGTCTATATCTTCTGTGACTTCCGGAACGTTAAAGTTGATTATTGTTTGGAAAAGAATACTGTCTGACACTGTAATTCTCTTGTCTGTTGTTGTTTTTTTATGGGTGGCTAGTTTTATTCTCATATGAGCCTTTAATAACTTGTGATTTGAACCACCTACCGCGCCTGGGCGGGGTCTTACATTCAATATAGATGACCTCCATCTAGAGTTAATCAGGATATTATTAATCTGATTTTTGTAGTGCCCGTCCGGTGACACTCAGAGGGAAAGTCGTCTTGGATGATGTTTGAAAGTGGTATTAGTGATAGTGAAGTTATTACAAATAGCAAACTTAAGTAGATGATCTCTGCGTTCGTTTCTAACACCAAGTCCATATTTTCCAGTGATATTCCGAATCTGGTCATTGTCATTTGTACGGCCAATTTTAGCATTAAAGTCTCCAATGACCACTATGATCTTTTTTGATGGTATTTTTGTACAAGTTTCTTCAATCTTATTGTAGACTTCTTCAATTGATTCATCATCAGAGAGTGATGTTGGCATATACACTTGTATGTTATGCAGGTTTACTGGTTTTGCCGTAATGGGTATTTTACCATAATCAGGCGATCATTGACAGGTAGATACTCCTTGACACATTTAGCAACGTTGTTATTAACAAATTTGGCTACGCCATTTCTGTCTGTAGTTCCACTTGACATATTAATGGCATTTCTTTCCGGTTGAAAATGTCCAGTGACTTTTCAATGGATCTCAGATATTTGTATGTTCTCACGTTCAAGTTCGTTTTCCAGAATATGAAGTTTCCCTGTCTGTAGGAGTCCCGTTACGTTCCA
>CM032455.1:89076484-89103984 GCA_019049505.1 Pachyrhynchus sulphureomaculatus
ACAGAGCCACCGCCGAATGGAATCCTTGCAGAGATATTGCAAGGAGCGAACCTCTCTCGTGGTCTTCGCCATACTCGCTCACGACCATCTGGATGTTTTAGACTAACCCTAGTTTCATCTGTGAAGAAAACTTGTTTCCAATCATCCACAGACCAGTTTTCGTGATTTCGAGCAAAACGTAACCTGGCAACTCTGTTCTCTCTAGTAAGCAAGGGCGCAGTGGCTGGTCTCCTACTGTTTAATCCAGCTTCATTTAATCGTCTTCTAACTGTTTTAGAAGAAATTGTGACATTGCGAACAGCTTCGAGTTCGTTTCTTATTATAGAACTAGTGACAGTCCTGTTTCTTAAAGCATATTGTCTTATAAAACGTTCATCTAGGTCGCTAGTGCATCGTTTTCCTACTTCATTCAGCGTCTTATCATACGACTTATTGTGGAACGATGTTTGCCTAACAAATTGGCAACATAACTCTGACAATATCCCTCGTCCAATAAAATCTGAGGCTCGCACTACCTCGTGTTCAGTTAAATTCCTTGTTCGATTCATTTTTCTAGTTCTTCGGGGTCAAAAATAAAACAGTCTACCACAAAAACGTATTACTTTGAAAAAGGGAACAATTTTATAAGCTTACTTTTAAAGAAAATCTATCGTATTATTACAGAAAATTGTTTATCTTCTAAAAAATTCTTTTAAAACTGTAAATCTAAACGAATTGTTTTGATTTCTGTCATGAACAACGAAACAAAATATGCATAGCCTACTATTCAAATACTCGATAAACTTTAAAACTGACATAAGAAAAAGATAAATTAATTTTCAGATTGTTGCGTTAATTTTGTCCAGGAGTTTAGTCTAACTTATCTAATAATTAATTATTATGACGTAATAAATGTTCAAAAATATGCTTGTCTATTTGAATACACATGTTTAGTCGTTTTACTATATTTTCCTTCATTTTCCTTAGCATAAAGGGCGTTATTGTTCCGCACGCATCCCGTATCCTATTTTACATATCTACTGGTGTTGTAGGAGGATTCACATATACACGATCTTTAATGTAGCCCCACAAAAAGAAGTCTAAAGGTGTTAAGTCACATGATCGGGGGGGCCACCGAATGAATCCATCCCTACCGATCCATTTTTGTGGGTAACGATTGTTTAAAAATTCCCGAACTTCCCGGTGGTAATGAGCAGGAGCTCCGTCTTGTTGAATTCACATTTCTTTGTTTTCAAAGTTATCAACTTCGTCAAGAAGCTGGGGTAATTGGTTTTGCAAAAAATTTAGATATATAAGCCCGTTAAGTGGTTCGCGGAAAAAATATGGACCAATAATTCGAAAATTTAATATTCCATACCATGCATTAAGCGACCAATGGTTTTGATTTTGAACTTCCCGGGCCCAAAATGAATTAACTGTTGAATAATAATGCATGTTATGGCAGTGAACTGCTCCATTACTGCGAAAAGTAGCTTCATCAGAAAACATTATTTTGGATAAAAAATTCGGATCGGCCTCTATTGCTCGATTCATGGAGGTACAAAAGTTTACTCGTCGTTCAAAATCACGGTTTTGAAGTTCTTGGTGTAGTTCCATATGAAACGGATGATACTTATATTTTCTCGTGGTGCGATTAGCCGTAGATTGGGATATGTCAGATAAGTCAGCTAGTTGACGGCTGCTGACCTGGGGATTATCTTCAACATGAAGTAAAATCTCCATTTCTTTTTCCTCATTGGTAGCATTCTGGTTTACTACTTTCTGTTTGGTATACTCAACGCTACCACTACCATCAAACCGTTCCATTAAGCACTGAAACGATTTTCTACATGGTATACGTCTATTAGGATACTTCGCTCCGTAAAGCCTTACTGCCAAAAGACAATTTTTCCCGCCTCGCCCAGTATATAAAGCATATCAATTAATTCATTTTTAGGAAAATCCATAACTATTACCTTTATACGTCACTTACTACAACAAATTAAACTATTTTTACTTGCTTAATAGACATGTCAAAATTTCACAATGCCTACATTTTTGTTTTGTCTTGGCAACTATGATGTTATAGCGTAAGTGTATTAAAAATAAGGGTAAAAAATTGAATAATTCAAAATAAACCGTAAACTATTAGAAATAGGTATATGACATACTTAGTAAAAGTTGGAAGGTTTTGTAAAATCTATCAGAAAAAATAATAATATACAAGGTGTGTCCTTTAAAAAATTTGAGATTTTTCAATTTAAAATAGTCGAAATACATAAGTTTATTTTGAACACCCTGTAGCATCTAATTCAAATTTCTTTACATATATCTGTTTTGTCATCTCTATAGAACGCTGGTACCAATTATGAGTATTCCACCTTCAGAAACAATGGCGCTACTGGCAAATTTTTACAAAACTGAAAACTAGTATTTTTTTAAAAAAAATTGAAATATTAGAAAAACTACTAGGTTTAAGTATATAACATTATTAATAAAAAAATTATAAAATTTTACTCAGAATTTAAAAATAAATTAGAAAATAGGATGTTCCATTTAAAAAACATATGTTATATCGGCCACACTTTTATGAAGTACCCTGTATACTCAAAAATAATTTTAAACTGTGCACCTTAACATTCCCTAAAACTATTTTATTTAACATTTTTTCGTCATTCCCCAAACAAATGAGATAATGAACTTCTATCGTTGACTCACCTTGTACAGGTCCTTCATCTGCCATTAAAGGAATTGCACATGTTTGTGTTTTTGTGGATATTTGCTGTTCATATGTCAAAGTATGTCAAAGCTTTGATGGATTCTTACTTTCTTTCTTTTTCTGTATCCTCTTACTCTCAAATCCGCTAGTGTGATTTATATGATGTCTTAAAATTTGCCTGCGTTTTTAACGAGTGTTAGTGTATGTGAGCTTGACCTTACTATGTATGGGCGTTTGTAATTAAGAAAAACATTATTGTATAGTGCTGTAAACTAAAAAGTGCAGGAAAGATATTTATAGAGCCAGAATTTGGCTGGAAAAACCCTACCAATCAAAAGAGACAACTAATCTCGCCAAACTCTAGCTATTATATACATATCTTCTTTGTGCTCTTTTGTTCACCATGTTGTAAAATGATAAACTCCTTAATAACAACTGTGGATAGCGACGTTATTGGAAAGATCTCTTTGTCTAGCGTCGAACGCAAAAAAAAGTGTTTGTGTAGTGGTGATATAGACTGAGTAGTAATCTATTTTTTAGTTTTACGCCCTCGTGTTATGTAGTGTTTTTAACATAGTTAAGTCTATATATTATGCAAATTTAAATGTTTATTATTATGTCAACGTATTTATTGTTTTTAAATGAAAGTGACATTAAATTTATTGCTACCTCCGAGCAGAAGAAATTACTGATGCGTTGACAATATTCTTTAATGCCGTAGTTTTATGATATTTCTTGCACGAGAAAAAGCCTTTATTTGCCCATGGTATATGCACTCAATTACACTCACGCATTATTTTACATGACAATATGGAACTGACCTTGGAGAATATGCAATGCGATTATAAAATTATATTGCAGCGGGGCCATTCAACGTCATATAATTTTCTTTATTCCCCTGGTCGATTAATGCAAAATATTATTTACCTATTTAGAAGATTGAAGAGCAACTTGAAAAACGATTTTTTTTTTACTTAAGTGTACATGGAATTTTTTGATAATTTGTTTAGTAATAATGTTGTTTTTATGGGGCTTACAATAGACCAGTTATTAACTTTGGGTCGATTTTTATAGCTCTGCTACAAATAGTCGATTAACTAAACTTGTCCATTTAATATATATATATATATATATATATATATATATATATATATATATATATATATATATATATATATATATAGCAACGAAAATTTAAACAACTATTTAAGATCACCACTTATGTTTATTATATTATAGCTGATAATTGTTTCGACACAGCGTATCTTCTTCTGGAGCAGATGTATACATGGTGGCACAACCAACATGTAACACCCTGTAATTTTTTTATTTTGAAAGTTACGTATTTACATTTTTAGATACCCACTTAAGAAATGTTTTAACTACTTTCGGTTTGACCGGAAGTGACTGCAACTTTCTTATTTTTAATGGAACCCTGTATATTTTTTTTATCAACTTCAATTCGCTTTGAAATTCTCTTTCCAACGATATATTACAAGTTGACATTTGTTTGACAGGTGACCGGCAAAAACTGATTTAAACTCTTAAACTTAGGCGTCCATGACGGATATACTAGCAATTGTTTTTGTTCGTTTTATCTCACTTTAGAAAGAATTTAAGACTATTCATGAATCGTGCCATTTTCGCGGTTTAAGTGGCTCCTAGAAAATTTTATGCTTTACATTCAGTTACAGAATTTTTTCTTTAAATAATGATCAATATCACCGAAATTAAGATAGGAACACATATTTTTTATTTAACCTAGTTACATATTACAGGTTTTTTGCCAACATACATCTAACAGAACTATCTAACGCCAATTGGATTTAATATTACTTTCAGAAAATAAACCGTTTCTTGTATCTAAAAATGTAATTATGTAACTTTGAAAAAAAAAAATTACAGGGTGTTACATGTTAGCTGTGTCACCCGGTATATATATATATATATATATATATATATATATATATATATATATATATATATATATATATATATATTATATATATATATATATATATATATATATATATATATATATATACATACAGGGTCTGCCCTAAAACTAAGTAGAATGAATTTTTCCCGCCGACGACGACGCAGACAGCTGAAGTGGGGCGATTTGTGGTGAAAAAAGGTAGTGGGAGGTCTTGGAAAAGCAACACGACTCGCATCATTTGCCTGCGGGCCGTTACAGTGTGCTAGACTGGACACCTGTCGAGTGTCGCGTCACGAATTCACGATGTCACGTTCCATGTAGCAACGATACACGATAAAATTTTGTGTTAAGCTCGGAAAATCGGGCTCGGAAACCATGAACATGGGATGGCACAAGTTGTTCCGGGAGGACATAAAGGAGGTTGACGACGAAGAGCGCTCTGGACGTCCGTCAACGACACAGCGCGACGAAAATGTGTAAAAGTGAGAGTCATACTCAATTTCGATCGACGCCTGAGTGTCAGAATGTTAGCAGAACAGTGTAATATTCTGAAAACCACAGTGCATCGCATTCTTACAAAAGATTTAGCCATGAGAAAGGTGTGTACCAAGTGTGGCAACTCTGCTCCAGCCGCCTACAGCCCCGATGCGACACCGCCGGACTTCTTTTATTCCCAAGAATAAAAAGGAGATTGAAAGGCAATCATTTTGGAATGCTGGATAACATCACAGGGCCTTGATCGAGATTCCTGTCGATGCCTTCCAAGAAGCGTACTGCGACTGGTAGAGGCGCTGGGAACGGTATGTCAATGCGGTGCTATTTTAAAGAACTTTGGTAATTTTTACTTTGATCTGCAATAATTTTTTTCCCGGGTTTATTCTACTTATTTTTGGGACACACCCTGTATATATATATATATATATATATATATATATATATATATATATATATATATATATATATACATATATATATATATATATATATATATATATATATATATATATATATATACATATATAAATAACAGATAATAGATGATAAAAAGATAATAACAAAATAACAAACTGCCTAAAATTTGAGGTGCATTTTATATTTTAGACTAAAGATATTTTTGAGGTATTTTTAGTAAGCTATTAACTGTAACTAAAATTGTTATTAAATAGATTGTTTAAAATTGTAAATTGTATCATACGTGACGGTTCGGAATTTTCTATAATGTTGCATTGCTTCTTTCTTTCTTTTTTCCAAAGATTTGGAACAGCAAAACCATATTGGTGGTCGCTAATAATTCTTCCAGATAATTTAAAAAATATAAATTAATATGTAAATTCAATATTATTGGCATGACCTTTCTGCATTTTTAGGTATCGTTTGTAATGTTTACATACAATTTTTTACTGCTACAAGTCATACAGTACGGTTGCTATGGAATAAATCCCCGTAATAATAAGGCTTTTGTGTTTCATAAGAATTTGGCGAAGATTCCCTGACATGCCGTTTTTTAATTTTTACGAAGTAATATCGTCTTTGTTCCATCCATCCAACAATGTATTAATCAATTTTTTTTCTAGCGCTATTCAAGCATGAAAGCAATAAATAATAATATATATGTTATAGAAACACCTTTTTCACATTGTGAACGTATTACCTACTTTTATTTATGTTTATGGAGTGTTTATTATTGTTAACTGTAATACGGGTTTGGTTCATGTAAATAACTGATATACAATGTATGAAAATAATACATAACATACAAAACACAAATAATACAACTTAATAAAACATTTAGCTAACAACTTAAAGTAGTAAATATTCTAGCAAAATATTGTACAGCTTGACACAGTACTTTTGAATATTGAATAATGTTTAGGACTTAAAAAGCGTATTTAATTCCTAGTAACAAACCCAACAAAACAAACAAAAACCCAGGCTGCAGTTTTTTCTAAAAAAGTTAAGGTTGCTCAACCCGACATAGTTATGTCGGAGCTATTAATTTGGGAGCAAATATGTCTTAGCATGAACATGTTGCAAGCAAAGCAAAGAGAACTTGTCAAAAGCTGAGAGTATTATTTCAAATTTGAAAGCTTTACACTCCACAACAACTCTTAATTCTGTACAAAGCTCAAACTCGACCAACAGTGGAATACTACTCCCATGTGTGGGACTTTGCTTCCAAACATAGACTGCATTTGTTAGATTCTATTCAGAAGAGAGTTGTTCGCCTGACTGGAGACCCGGAGCTGGCCAGCAACCTTAATTCATTGACGACTTGAGTCTATTGTAAAAGCATTTTCATGGAAAGTCTTCGATGGATGTAGCCCGCTTAATTCCTCCCAGAGCGTTGCTTGCTAGAAATATACGTCGCGCTAATACTTCATATTCGTATGAGATTCAACTTGTTACTTCTCGTACAACCGTTTTCAAGCAGTCTTTTATATGGAGAACTTCATCCCTTTTGAACAATTTACCCGGGTCTGTGTTTCCGACTGAGTCCAATTTACAGCTATTAAAGACCAACGTGAATCGCTTTTTCCGCACTCGAATCGCTCCTGTAGCGCTTTAAGAATTTTCCTGCAGGACGTGTGCTAGGCTCATAAACAAGTTTTATTAAAGAGAAAACTTGAAATTTAACGGACGTGAATAGCTTTGAAAGAACTGACGGGAAGAACTAACTTAGCATGCAAAAGATACGTTGAAAGACAGGCTACGTATATATTGGAATACAGTCTGTCATTTATAATTTGTATACAGCGAAGAAAAGGAATCAAGAAAGGATACATCGAAGCGTGACTGAAGATAAAATGTAAAAAAATAGTTATCCTTTGGTTTTCCGACGTCATTTTTATTTTTGGAAGTCAAGAAATATTCTTAGTATCCCTAATTAAAAAAAACCGGCCAAGTGCAAGTCGAACTTGCGCAATTAGTGTCTCGTACGGTGATTGCTTTTAAAATAAAATAAAATCCTTATCTAGACTAAGTTAATTAGGTCTCTGATATGTCTAATTTTAACATCCAAAATCCATGTTTGTTTTTAGTCAATAATGTATAATAGTTATAGCAGCTAAACAAATAAAATAAAATTGTTGTCTCGATTGTCTCGGTACAGGAGCGACGTGCGACTCAGTATCAATAATGTATTAAAAAGTATATTAAAAAAGCCCACCATATTGTCAAGGCACTTAGATTTTTTATACCAAATAAATTATCAGACGCAATGCACTCGTAATAATTTTCGCTCAATCTACACTTTATGAAGAATATTCCAGAATTTTTTTAAAATTTTTTGATCAATACTTTTCGAGATAGGGTGGGGGAACAACGATTTTTGGCCATTTTTTGAAAAAATAATAAAAAGAAAAGTGTGCGCAAGTATTACATCATATATATTTTTGAACTCGTGTTTTCCCCAGTTTTTATTTGACACCCCACTCCATGACCTGGTAATTTTTTTTATTTCTGATTTCATCCCTCAAAACTAACCCCAAAATTTAACTTTCAAAACCACACGGCTCTGATTGGGCCATCAATTTCTGTATTTGGGCCAAATTTCAACTTTATATGTCAAATAGTTTCGGAGAAAATCGGGTGTGAAAGACAGACGGACACTGGAGTGATGCTATAAATGTTCCGTACGGAACACTGAAAATAAAAACAAGTTCATGAAACATATGAACATTTTCAATGAAAGGAAAATGAGAACTTGAGAGTGCCGTATCAAAAAAGAAGTTATTGCGACCGGAGATTCGTAATAAAAGAGAGTCTCAGCAAATGTAATATAAAATTAGAATAGTAGAGACAATTACTAAGAAGCGATTTTTCTAATAGTATTTATAGAAGAATATAAAAAAAGGTAAAAAAGAAATATATAAAAAAAATGAATTGTACAAAGAATGAACTAAAATATCCTCTTCGGTCCCGAGACCCTATTTTCCAAAACTTTTTTTATAATATCAACTTTCGGGGTTCAGAGATGTCGGTTACGACTAAATTTGCTGTTTTTTTTTTTATTTTTTAATAATTGTTAGTTAACTATAATTTTTACACGTGCACATTGAGTCTCTATAACATACTAGGACATAGAACATTTTGAAATAATCAAACAATCAAGAGTTACTAAAAAATTGCTTTTAAAACTTTTATAGAACCAAAAAAAGTATACAAAATAAAATAAAAATATTAAGTTACGAACAAATAAAAATTATCATAAAAGCGTTTTGAATTAAAATGGAAAAATTAATAATAATAATAAAATGGTAGTTCGGATTTTTTTTTGTCTGTAGAACTTTAAGAAACAGTTTTGGTCTTTCATGATGCACAGATAGATGCCACAGCCCAAACAAAGCACCCGTGTCCTTCCAGGGTATCCAGGATTGCGGCATCTTTGAGCAATTTCTAAATCGTGTGCCTCTGGGAGATGGGCGGCTGCTCTGCCCCTTGATGCAGGAAGAGGTAGAGAAACTCTTCCAGGTCTTCCAGCTTATCTTTTAAGAGGTGGTTCATGATCCTCATCAGAGTTTGTGTCTAATTCAACAGGTGCGTCCTTATCAATAATGAGGAGCTGACCAACCCGCATCTTAAAATAATCCAAGTCCATCACGTCTTGCTTTCTAACTCCTGTCCTTTCACAGTATTCCCTGTAAGTCAACTAACTGTTGATACAAGCCATGTCTACGAAGTGCTCTAAAGATCTTACAGGTCACTTGAGCGCCTTGTGATAGGATCGGTAGTGTGCTATTAATCGAGTATGAAGATCCCCCCCCCCATATTTGTATTGTACTGCTTAACAACATACGGCATTTGAATATCTAAATAAGCCTTGTGTGCTTTTGAATACCGCTTTGCTGTAGTTGTGTTCAGCACCATGAGCCATTGAAGCCATGGTATTTATTTTATTATTAACTCATTTCAGAGCCAATACGTTTTCATCATCCCTTACCTTTTCATCACAAGCGACTCTTGCTAATTCAGATCATTGTCAGATTTGAAATTGATATTTACCAAACGATTTGTTGATGTGCTCCTGGCCTTAAAGATTTTGTAAAACATATTTCAGGAGGAAAATTCAAATTTCGATATATTCGAAAAAATATAAACAGACGTGTACTTTGGCCTGAAGACGATATAGACTAACAATATAAATAATGCAAGGAGAAGTAATAACCACTGAAGAAATAAAAGATCTATAAATTACGAATTAAAAATCAACTTTTTCAAAAATGAGCGTTGAATTTTAAAATCGTCATAAAATGAAGAGATGATGCACTTTTACGATGTCCTTCACTGGATAAAAACTCGGTCTGTTTCAAAGGAAACGGCAATATATAAATAGTTTTGCAATTGCAGACGTAAAAACGGGCAATTTGTGTGCACAACGGCGTGATTACCTACTCCGTCAGTTAACGATGGGATCAACTCCAAATGGTAATAATTATTCTTATCTTAAAAAGATCGCGGTATCAGGGTCTTTTCTATACAGGGCAGAATATTTGCTAGACAATATATAGACTTAATTTATAGCGTAAAAATATTACAAATTCAAAAGGTTTCATTAGTTTAACTTAAATCCATTTTCATTAAGAAACCGGTATTTTGAAAGGAAAATTAAATTCACAGCCAGTGAAATGTAATCTAAATGGAGCAATCTCAGGTTGTCCACTAAGAGGTAATACGGAAGGGAAAAAGGAAACTTTGTATGTTTGTGTTTTATTTTAATATCAGCTAAAAATCAAGATGAATCTAAAACCTATTGTTCTCATTTGACTTTTGTGTTTGGTAATATTTTGTGTTGCAAATATTGCTAAATAAACGTTTTTGTAAGATAATTTGTACTACAATCGGGCCTTGAGACAGGACAATTTTTACGAAGTTATGATTTGATTTTCTTGGACTTATAATAGTTATTAATTCATCTTTATAATGTAAGTTACTATTGAAGATGAATACAATATTATGTCTAAATTGTTTTTATTTAACTAAAACATTTTGTTGATGTTTCTAAAATTACACGGTTTTATTTTTTCATGCTGTTCTTAAAACTATCTTTCCGTTCTTTACTACATATTAATTATTTTTATATTAGTATTTTACCGAGGTTGGTAGATCCTCTTTTAAAAAATTGCTATATTTTTAAAAATGTCTAATGTCATAGCTCTAAGCTACAACTATTATACAATGATTTGCTAAAAAACTTGTGGATACATGTGGGGTCTTAAGATTTATATGGTACATGTCAGGGACCTATCTAACTAGACCTAGTACTGGAAGAACTTAAGATATTTTATGAAGATATAACTTAAGATTACACTTAGAATTAATTAGGACTAATTTAAGCTAATCCTGTGGTAGGGAGCCCGAGGGTCCTAGAGGTCGGCGTCGGGCATGGCGTGGGGGAGGGAGGGCGCTAAGCGTTCCTGACTGTGGGCTTGGGATGGTGTATGGCTTTGTCCAGGAATTAGAACTGAGCGTTGCTCGTGAATTCTCGGATTGTCGGCGTGTGGAGGTCTCTGTGAAGCTGTGTGTTCCGTAAGAATCATGGGGCTTTAGAGATGATGCGGAGGGCCTTGTTTTGGACAGTCGGCAGGGTGGAACTATGTATATGTGACATTTGGCACATGGTTGGAGTAGGTCAGTCCGGTTCGGGTGATCATCTTGTAAATTGTCAACTCGTTGCGAGTTGACAATTTACTGATCTGGTTGAGGAGTGGTTACACTTTGCCGAGGAGTTGGCTTTCTTGGCGGAGGTGGTGACTTGGTTCTTCCATACTAGCCTCTTGTCGTAATGGAGACCCAGGTACTTGATACTGTTCGACCATCGGTGCCTTGGACGGTGACACTTGCCGGTATGGGGCAAGATGGCTTGGGTCTTCGCTGGGTTGATCTGGATTCTCCAATGTTCGAACCAGGGGACTAGCATGTTAAGGTGGCGTTGTAGACTGCTGATGATGATCTTGGTCGACTTGATATGGTGGCGGTGATGACGGTGTCATCTACAGACATGAGGAAGGAGGTGTGGACGATGAAGATGTTGATTAAATGGGTGAGAGAGGACGGAGCCTTGAGGAACCTGACTTCAGAAATGGTCTGAAAGGAAGGAGAGGACCAGTCGCGTGATATTGGTGAGATAATCGTGACGGATGTACTTAAGGATGAAGGTTCCATGCCAAACTCTGTCGAAGGCCTTGGAGACATCAAGGAAGACACCTCTAACCTTGTATTTGCGATTGAAGCTGTTGACGATATGCTGGAAGAGAGCTATGGTATGATGTATGCTGCCGTGGGAGGGTCGGAATCCAAACTGTTCTTTTGGGATGGTTCTGAGCTCTGAAATTTTGGCTCGGATAATTTCGAGGATAACTTTCTCAGCCACTTTGCCTAAGCAAGCAAGTAGGCTAATTCGCCGGTAGTTGTTAGCCTCGTGAGCGGGGGTGCCGAGTTTCCTAGTTAGAATAATCTCAGCTTTCTTCCAGAAAAGCAGGAAGTAGCTGAGTCTCAGGATACCGTTTATTATGCTAATAGCTTCTATGACCTGTTCTTTGGAAGTCTATTTCAGGCCTTTGACACTAATTTTGTCGTGCCCTGAGGCTTTTCGGATTGAATATAAGTGTACCATAACTTGGGTGGCCAACGAGGTTGTTGGGACTGAAAAGTATATAATAGTCTCCAGGGTCAATTGGGTGGTTGTTCCTATTTTCCTGGTAGGCAGAAGAGACATGAACAGAAGTAATATTAGCCATGGAAACCGTTATAGTGGTAGCTTCAGTTTGGGTTAGCGTGGAAGACCGTGGTTGATGATGGTTTAGGGATTGTTTGATTAGGATCATGGTTCCCTGGAGGAGTACCCTGATTACGTCATCCCTGTCAACTATGTAGTTGTAGATTTTGAAACCATGGCAGGATTTTAGGAACGTTTAAAAAAAAAAATAACGACACACCGATACATTTTCGCCTGGGTAATACCGTAGATTTACTGAATACTACATATTGAAAATTTTTTACTTAATAAACTAGAATTTTCACATTAAAAGGATATATTTAAAAAACATATCTACTTAAAAGTTCTTTTGGGTGAGAGCCTTAGCGAGGCAAAACCATTCTGTACATATAGTAAAAAAATGACAATATAAAGTTTAAATGAAGTGTTGTTATGGGAAATACCTCGTATAATTAGGAAAAGTCTATGGCAAATCTTAGTAACTAGCAAGTATCATGGAAAAAACATTTGAAAAGTGAACACCAAAGTTGTAGAATTCATTTCATAACTACATTTCCGCTAAATTAACAGTTTTTATTTTAAAATCTTGTTCTAGCACCTTCAACTAAACATTTTTTTTAGGTTATTTTGTAATTAGATCTCAACCTCTTCTATTTACTATTTTTATTTAAATGGGAAATAGTAGAAAAACAACAACAATGAAATAGAAATATGTTACGGCATACACGCAATCATTTTTTTAGCCCCCGTGTATCTCATCCCTTCCTTCCCGTAAATATTTTACTATAGAAAAATTATTTTATATTAAATATTCAATATCCCATTCAAAAACCAGGAAAAATTCTCAGAATGGTGAAAGGATACAACGACCCTCACACCTTGAACCTCTTTCCCATATTTGAATAAAATGAAAACAAGTAATGTTTCGATTTCCTGACTGAAAAGACTCTCGAAAAAGACCTATAACAAGTTAAAGATGAAGTTACTCTTCTATCTCCCTTCTGCATCTCTTCAGCACCTTATATGTTTTATTATAAATGATTATGCTTAAAATTTACCCATTCTTCCATCCAAAAAAAAACTGGTAAAGTCTCATAATACTATTGAAACTACAAGATTCACCCATCTCTTTCACCCTCCTTACCCTCTTAAAAATTGATAATATAGAATAATGAAAAACTAATTTAATTTTCACATTTTTACAGTCCAAGAACCCTAAAAAGGGCATATGGCACGATGTATAGTCAGCAATCCTTCTGACATCCCACCCTCTACCTCATTAATCCCTTATATATGTTACTATAAATAATATTATATTTAAATTATAATTGCATCAACCAAGAAAGGAGAAAAAATTCTAAAAATACTAATAGAACTACATAATATTTAACGATTATTTCATTTTTAGATTAAAATTCAAAAAAAAAAAAAAATGGAAAAAATAACGTAATGTTTGAATTTCTCGATTCTAGAAACCTTGAAAAGGACATATACCCTATATATATATATATATATATATATATATATATATATATATATATATATATATATATATATGAAACAACCCCTCTAACCTGCTCCTCTACCCTTTTTATCTCTTTTAATACGTAGGCCGAAAAGTTTTTGGTCTGACATATAGATGTCACCCTTTTCAAAAAATCTACATGGTTTTTAAGAAGTACCAACCTTCAAACGATAGATGTCAAAATTTCATGACATTTCGACGATTAGTTTACAAGTTACAATGGTTTCTAGTGACGCTACTTTTGATATTTTCAAAACAATGGAAAAAATCAAATATCAAATGTTGATTAAACACTGTTTTTTGATGGGAAAAAATACCGTTCAAGCAAAGCAATGGCTTGATAAGTGTTACGGGGACATTGCCCCTGGAAAATCACTCATTAGTTACTGGTATGCTGAATTTAAACGCGATCATACAGATACAAATGATACTGAACGCTCTGGACGCCCAAATGAGGTGGTTACATCGGAAAACATCAAAACAATCCACAAAATTGTTTTGGATGAGTAAAGATATCAAAAAACGTGTTGGTCATATTTTGCACGAACATTTGAGCATGAGAAAGCTCTGTTCGAAATGGGCACCGCGTTTGCTCACAGTGGACCAAAAACGACAACGTGTTGATGATTATGAGCGTTGTTTAGATCTATTTAAGTGCAATAAAAAGGGTTTTTCATGCGATATGTGATAATGGATGAAACATGGATCCCCAAATGAACAAGAAGAAAGTGCTCTTTCATCAAGACAATGCACTGTGTCACAAGTCAGTGGTTACGATGGCAAAATTGCATGAATTGAAGTTCGACTTGCTTCCTCATTCACCGTATTCTCCAGATTTGGCCCCCAGCGACTATTTTCTATTGGCAGACCTCAAAAAAATGCTCACGGGAAAGAGATTTGGCTTCAATGAAAAAGATATCGCCAAAACTGAGGCCTATTTTGAAGGTAAAGACAAATCCTTCTACAAGAAAGGTATAAAAATGTTAGAAAAGCGTTGGACTAATTGTATCGCTCTTGAAGGATACTATATTGATGAATAAAGTCGAATTTTGCAAAAAAAAAAATGTGTTTTAAGAAGCTAGACCAAAAACTTTTCAGGCTGCGTGTTATGTTTTACTATAAATATTTGCTTGCGCAAAATTCTTTACCTCAACAAAACACCCGAAAAAAATTGCCATATTACTATTAAAACCATACAAAATTTATTGACTTCTACCGCCTTAAGCTATATCGCTCAAAAATTAACGACACTGAAATATTACGACATACATGCAGTCACACTTTTTAGCACCCTTTTACCCTGTACATATTTCACTGTAGGAAAATTATTTTATATTAAATACAGAATATCCCAATCTAAAACCAGAAAAAATGTAATGTTTCGATTCCTTCACTGAAAGAGTTCCAAAAATGACCTATACTAATACGAAGTCACTCTTCTACTTCCCGTCTGCACTTGTTTGGTACCTTATATGTTTTATTATAAATGATTCTGGTTAAAAAGTGCCCATTATCCTATTCAAAAAACCTGGAAAAATTCTTATAATACTATTGAAATTCTACAAGATTCTCCTATCTCTTCTAGCCCCTTCCTCTATTAAAATTGATAGTAATGAAAAACTAACTTAATTTTCATATTCCTCCAGTCGAAGAACCTTGAAACAGATATATAACATCATAGATATGAAGCAACCACTATAACCCCTACCCACCCAATTAACGCCTTATATATTTTACTATAAATAATATGCTTAAAATTTGTCAATTACATCAACCAAAAACACGTGGAAAAATTTCGAAAATTGTTGAAACTGTACAATATTTAACGAACCTCCCCATCTGTTTCACCCTTTTCTTCAGCTAAAATGAAAAATGATGAAAAAAATAACCTAATTTTTTAATTCCTTCATCATCATCTTCATCATTCGCCGTTCATCCATCGTGGGATGTAGGCCTTGCCCAGGCTTCTCCAATGTCGTCTGTCTTGAGCTTGTCTCATCTAGTCATTGCCTACCAAATCCTTCTGTCCAACGAGTTTGTGATCTTCCGGCAGGTCTTCTGTGTCTTCGCGGTCTCCATTCCACAATATTCTTGGTCCACCGATTGTGCCGAAACTAAACCAAACTAGCGAAATTCTTCTTTTCAGATCTGCTTTTAAATTATTCTTGCCAATTTCAATTTGCTGCCTTACCTATACATCTGCTATGACTTTTTCTATTGTTTGTTGCTCGATTCTCAAATTGAAGCTTAGGTTATTATTTCCTGGAACGTTGGTCTTATATTTGGTTTTGGCAATGTTGGTCTTCATACCAATTTGTTTGGATTTATCGTTCAGTTCGTTCAGCATTTGTTGTAGCTCTTCGGTGGTTTCGCTGATCAGTATGATATCATCTGCAAAAAGTAGATGGTGTAGCTGTTCTCCATCTATGGATATTCCCCTATTCTCCCAATCAAGTTGTTTGAACATTTCCTCCAAAGTCAATGTAAACAGCTTAGGTGATATAGAGTCGCGTTGTCGTATTCCTCATTTTGCTTTAATTTTGTTTGTTTTTTCTTCCAGCAATACCTGAAATGTGGCGTTCTCATTTTTGTTTACATTTTTATAACAATGATGTAACTTCTAAATAAAATGTTTCGTAGTTGTTTTTAATACTAAGCCTCGTTGGTTAAGTTTCAAATATTAACATAAACATGGACTGACTCTATATATATATATATATATATATATATATATATATATATATATATGTATATATATATATATATATATATATATATATATATATATATATATATACCAAGTTTGACAGTCAGACAGACCAACGAACATAAATCGCTATGTTTTCCGTGATATGGGGCCCCTAAAACGTTAAGAAAAGCAAATATCTCGAAGAGTGATTTTTTGCACGTATGCAATACTTTTTTTTTTAGTAACGAAAAATAAAAATCTGTAAATATCATAAAATGCTATTGAAATTATATAATATTAAACTACCCCGCCTCCTTCAGTCCCTTCCTGGTTAAATTTAAAAGCAATGAAAACATAACCTAATTTTCGGATTCCTAGACTTCCAGAACCTAGAAAAGTATATATATAACACGATATATAGGAAGCAATCCTTTCTAATCTCCTCCCTCATCCCTTTCGCCCCTCATATGTTTTACTATAAATATTTATGCATAAAATTTGTTTATTATTCAACAAAAAATCAGGCAAAACTTCCATAATACTACTAAAACCTTTTAAAATTTATCGACCCTCTTTCACCCCTTTGATCTGAAAGGATATCGCTCAAAAACTATATGTGAGATGTTATCTGTATACCAAGTTTGAAATTTATATTTCATTTCATTCGAGAGTTAGCATGCGAACAGGCCGATAGATAGTCACACGGACCGACGGAAATGAGTGAATACGTTTTTTGTTCTAGTAACCTTAAAACGTGAAGAAAAGCAAAATTCTCGGGGTGTGATTTTTTTACGAATACAATACTTTCTTTAGCAAAGGAAATAATAATACATTTCTCCAATAATACTCTCAGTGACATGGCAGAAGATATTCGAACACAAATTGATTGAACTTCTCACCACTCACAGCTTACAGCATTCTTAAGGTACGATATAAAAAATAGAGAAGCGTTAGGATTTTGGAATCTTTGCTACAATGGCAGTATAGAACAGTTATCGCTACTATACCAAACGCTTTATTTTTATATTCGACGTTCGTTTCGCTAACCACGTTAGTATCGTTGCCCCTGATGATGCTAACATAGTTACCCAAACGTCCGTCGACTGTAGAAATAAAGTATTTGGTGTAGTGCTTATAACTATTGTATAAAATATATTTTATTTTGTACGTTATTAGAAACCAAAACGGTCGATGAGAATAAGTACGTTATTGAAATTGAAATTGAATTGAAATGCTGTGTTATATGCCCCGAGGGCACCAAGACCATTATAAGATATCGATTTGGTGAAATTACAAGAAGTGATATCAAATGCTACATGGCTATATTGTTTCTTACCCTGAGGGGCTCTTGCGTTAAAATATTTACCTTGTAAAATAAGTTGTGTAACCAAAAGTCTCATTAAAGTTGTAAATATTATCAAAGGAAAAGCATCGCAGACTCGTATTATTAGAAAATTTTATGAAGACATCGATTTGTTATATGTAAATCTTCATTATAACACCGAAGTAGGATGGTTTTTGAGTTGTAACGCCTTTTAAATGTGTTTCCTGTTAAAAAAAAGAACTTTTAATATGCTTTCAAGGTAAGAAATCAAAATATGATTATCTTTAGGCTCTTAGACTTGCCTTCTTTGTTAATATTTTCAGACCCATTTGAATACTAATTTGCAAAATTAACGGATTAATACAGAAACTCATTTTACACAAATGGAAACAACAGCCCAGTGGTTATTTCTTCAAAGAAATTCGAAATAATTGAAGATTCACACTAAGTCCATTTTTAAAAATTCCTTTCAATATGCTGGAACTCCAACTAACAAGAAAAGAGCTTATTAAAATATCAAGTGAGGGAACGTTGGAATTAGACTTTTTTCCTTAGAACTCAGGTCAGTTTTGGACCAATAGGATGCAAGAATACCCTGAATTTGCGAAAAGAGTGGTCAAATATTGGACTGCATTTGCAACATCATATTTATGCTAGTTACTCGTCTATGACACATTGATATCATTGGGTGTATATCGAGCATTGATATATCTGGTAGAAGGTCGTGGGAATGAAGATGGCAGTAAAAAATGCACTATTTGTTACGCGACGTTTCGATTTTTTATTTGAATCTTTATCAAGCTTCCAAATATTGCATCAAACGCCTTTTATATATTATGGTAAACATAACAAAACATTTATTCTTCGCACACATCACTATTATAATTCTTCTTCTTCTTCCTCTTTCTAACATAGTGTGTCATATAAGTAGGCATACTGCATGTTTTATCCCCATTAGACCTCTTCCAATGTGGACGTCCAGCATTCTTTCCACCTTTTCGGAGGTCTGTCTCTAGTTCTTCTACCGCAGGGTTTATTAAGTTTGGCCCTTTTTACCAATCTGTTGTCGTCCATCAGATCTACGTGTTTATTCCATTGTTTTCTTCTAGTTCTGATCCATTTGGATATTTCTTGGATCTTACTTAGTTCTTGTAGATATTTGTTGCGGATTCTGTCGTGGATAGTTTTTCCATGTATGTCCCTAATCAACTTCATTTCTGTTGTCTTCATCATTTGTGCTGTTTTACATGTGTCAGCCCTTGTTTCTACAGCATATGTGAGGTTCAGTGTCACTGTTGTCTTGTATAGGTATTTATTTTTCCAAACAACCGGCTATTAGTGATGTCTTCATAGAGTGTTGTTTTACTTCTCTGTTCAAGTCTCCGTAGCTTGTTATCATTGTTCTTGGGTATTTAAAATTATTAACCTGTTCAATAATACTTCCTTGGGTCTCCAGCTTGCATCTTAATAATTCTCTTGAAGCTACCAAATATTTTGTCTTGGTTGTGTTGTTGTTTTCTCGCTTCCAAATTGAGGGCATGAAAGATCTTCTGAAGGTTGTCCTCAAAATCGAAGATCAGGACTGCATCATCGGCGTAGCGGATTGTGTGGAAGTGTGTCGCCCATTTTGTATCCTCTATCCCTTTGGACAATTCTTCACTATTCTGTCCATAATGAAGTTGAAGATAAAGGAAGTAAGTGAATCACCTTGTCTTATTCCGGCGTTTATTTTTACTTCCCACTTTTATATTTGTTCCACATTATGTATTAATCATGTATGATTTTTATTAGCTTCTGGTTTGTCTGCTTTTCCTGTAATAATTTTATTATTAATTGCACTCTATCGAGGGCTTGAGTTATGTCGACGAAACACATATACTCAGGTTTGTTAAATTCTTCAGCTTTTTCCATTATTTGCCTCACTATAAATATGGTATCTATGATCGATCGATTTTTACGGAATCTCTGTTTTTCCGCTCTTATTTCAATATCCTTGGTCATTTCTTCCAGTAACTACTATTATAATTAGAGTTTCAAATTAAACTAAAATAAAACAAGGGACTTATTAAGGACACATTACCACACACAATAACATTCATGTGCGAATGTGTGCCTAATAAGTTCCTTATTTTATTTTATTTTAATTTAATTATAATAGTTATGTATGCGAAGAATACAAGTTTTGCTATGTCTACGATATAAAGGCAATGCAATATTTAAAAGTCTGATAAACAAAGAATCAAAACGTCATAAAACAAACAGAGCATCTTTTACCATCGTCCTCATTCCCACTACCTTCTACCAACTATATCCACGTTAAGGACATTCTACAAAGCTTAGATTTCAGAAAGTAGTTTCTCAAAAACAGGCACGTAGGTAAATATTTTTTGACTTCGTAAATGGTTTTTTTTTATGGCTTGATGATTATTAATATTTTTTTATTTGAAATGCAAGGTAAAAATTTATATTTCTGAGTTTATGGCATACAGGGATTTCTGGGATGAAAATATGACCATTTATTCTAGTCCAAAAATTCATAATTTTTGAGATACACGGTGTCAAAATTATACTTTTATTTTAGTTTTTCGTAACTCGCTTTCTTAATAATTGTACTATTTGTACAAGATTCGGTACTAAAAGGTTTTCTGAGATGAGAAATCGAAAGAAGCTCACAGTTTTGTTGTAAATTGTAGGGGGCGCCACTTATTGTACTGTGTATACTTTTAAATTGTCATAACGTTTTTATACCACTCTGTATGATATTTTTAATTAAATATTCGTATTTTCCGCCTCCTCCTATCTAAAAAAGCTCTTTTGATAAATGTTACTCCGAGCAACAGTTTCTGAGATAATTGGATGTTTGTTTCCATTTTTTAATTCCATCCACACTTCGGACAGGTCCAAAAGAAATTTGGAGCATACTTAAAGGCAAACATAATAACAATAATAAATTTAAAAACCACAGTAAGAATGTAAAAACCAACTGGCTAAAGACATAAAAGATTACCCAAAATTTGATAAATTTGTAATCTATAATATATATAAAATGCAACGTCTCTCTGTCTGTCTGTCTGTCTGTCTGTCCGTTAGTGCGCCTATCACTGAAAAACCACTTATCCGATTTACGTACTTTTTTTTTAAAACATACATATGTTCTCTGGCCAGGTTATAGGCTATATTTTATTACGATAGGTAGCATAAGGAATGAGCAGTGACGTAAAATAGTGAATGATGTCGGAAATAAGTTTGCCGCTAGCGCGTGCCTTTGCAATACACAGCCTAAACCATTAAATAGGGAACAATATTATGTAGCAAAGAATATCTGTAATGTATAATCTATAAATATATATAAAATGCAATGTCTCTCTGTCTGTCTGTCTGTCCATTAGTGCGTTTATCACGCGGGAACCACTTATCCGATTTCCCTGTCTTTTTTTAAATTCATGCATATATTCTTTGGTCAGGTTATATAATAATAATAATAATCTATATCTATAATATATATAAAATGCAATGTTTGTCTGTCTGTCCGTTAATGCGCTTATCCCTCGAGAACCACTTATCCGATTTACGTGATTTTTTAAATTCATACATATGTTCTCTGACCAGGTTATGGGTATATATTTTATTTCATCTATAATATATATAAAATGCAACGTATTCTGTCTGTCTGTCTGTCCGTTAGTGCGCTTATCACTGGAGAACCACTTATCCGACTTTCGTACTTTTTTTTAAAAAAAACATACATATGTTCTCGGCCAGGTTATAGGCTATATTTTATTACGATAGGTAGCATAAGGAATGAGCAGTGACAATAATAGTAAATGAAGTCGGACAAAGTTTGCCGCTAGCGCGTTCTCTTGCAATACACAGTCCAAACCATCAAATATGGAACAATATTATGTAGCAGAGAATATCTATAATATATATATATATATATATATATATATATATATATATATATATATATATATATATATATATATATATATATATATATATATAAAATGCAATGTCTCTCTGTCCGTCTGTCAGTCTGTCTGTAAGTCCGTCCGTTAGTGTGCTTATCACTGGAGAACTACTTATCCGATTTACGTGCTTTTTTTTTTTAACCATATGTATGTTCTCTGGCCAGGTTATAGGATATATTTTATTAAGTGACATAAGGAATAAGCAGTGACGATAATAGTGAATTAAGTCGGAGAAAAGTTTGCCGCTAGCGCGTTCTCTTGCAATACACTCCCTAAAGCATTAAATATGGAATAATATCATGTAGCAAAGAATACAATATATATAAAATGCAACGACTCTGTCTGTCTGTCTGTCTGTCTGTCCGTTAGTACGCTTATCACTCGAGAACCACTTATCCGATTTACGTGTTTTTATAAATGTATACATATGTTCTATATAATTCGATATAAGCCTAGATAATGGGAGATAAGGTGAGATAATGGGAGATAAGGAGAAATAATGGGAGATAAGTCGAGATAAGCCTCGATAATGGGAGATAAGGTGAGATAATGGGAGATAAGTATAAATAATGGGCGATAAGGAGAGATAATGGGAGATAATCAGAGATAAGTCTAGATAATGGGAGTTATGGTGAGATAATGGGAGATAAGGAGAAATAATGGGAGATAAGGAGAAATAATGGGAGATAAGTCGAGATAAGCCTAGATAATGGGAAATAAGGTGAGATAATGGGAGATAAGGAGAAATAATGGGAGATAAGGAGAAATAATGGGAGATGAGCCGAGATAAGCCTAGATAATGGAAATTATGTAGAGATAATGGGAAATAATGGGGAGATATTTTATTACGTTGGGTAACATAAGGAATAACCAGTGACAATAGTAGTGAATCAAGTCCACGCGAGCGGAGCCGCGGGCCCGGCTAGTCAATAAATAAATAAAAAAACCGGTCAAGTGCAAGTTGAACTTGCGCAGTTAGTGTTCCGTACGTTGATTGCTTTTGAAATAAAAAATTTTGTTACAGAGGTATAAAATGGTCAGTGAGTTCACAAAACACACCCCAAATGAGTTTTCAACAAAGTTTGTTTCCAATCTTTACCGAAATATGATGACCTTGAAATTTTTGATTTTTTTTTTTCTTATAAAACCAGATAAATTATTAAAGGTAACTTAACACTCGTGATAATTTTCGTTCAATTTACACCCCGTGGAGAATATTCCAGAATTTTTTCGAAATTTTTTGATAAGTACTTTTCGAGATAAGGCGGGGGAACAGCGATTTTTCGCGATTTTTTAAAAATAATACAAAGAAAAGTGCGCGAAAGTATTACATTATATATATATATATATATATATATATATATATATATTACTCGTGTTTTCACAAGCTTTTATTTGACACCACACTCGATGACCTAGTAATTTTTTTTTTTCCACTTCCGATTTTACCCCCCAAAACCTTTAAGTCAAAATTTAACTTTCAAAACTACATGGCTCTAATTAGGCCATCAATTCCTATATTATTACCAAATTTCAACTTTCTATGTCAATAGTTTCGGAGAAAATCGGGTGTGACAGACAGACAGATAGACACCGAAGTCATCTTATAAGTGTTCCGTACGGAACACTAAAAAGTTATGACAGTTTATAAGTATACACAATGCAATAAGTGGGCCCCCTACAATTTACAAAAAAAATATGAGCTGATTTCGATTTCTCATACAAATAGTACAATTATTAAGAAAGCTACTTAAGAAAAACTAAAATAAAAGTATAATTTTGACACCTTGTATTTCAAAAATTTTGAATTTTTGGACTAAGGTAAGTTGGATTAAATGGTCGTATTTTCAACCCAGAAATCCACAGTAATTCTATGTACACGGAATACTGGAACATCCTGTATATGTTCAGTAGTTAAGTACTAGTTTCAACATTCATTTGGTTCAATATATTTTGTTGGTTTACATTGCGAAAGACGGATATAAATGTGTCAATTGGGAATTTTTGTTCTATTTTGAAATTCCTCTCGCGAATCCCCCTCTCCCTTCTCTAACGCGTTCCATGTTTTGAGTCTAGACCAAATCAGAAAATTTTATGAAGACAGAGGCTTGTATTTAGAGGGATAATGAGCTAATATACGTGGTGACAGAACTGGTTGATGTAATAATCCAAGAAAGGGGTACAGGATAGGAAAAGCGTGGGGACGAAGTGCATTTCCAATAATAAACTTCAGTTAAATAAATCAACCAACCATAGAACGCGTATTAGGATTGCAATTTGGTGCCTTTGATTCATACTTAATTTTTAAGGTAAATCCAAGAGTAATTTCGTGTTTTTATGGGTAAATTTTATATTTGCGTACTTCCTTTATTTATTACCTAATCACGTTTTTAATTTTCATTGAGACAACAAATAATAAGCTATTAAATTGCATTGACTAATTCTGCTTACCTAAATATTCTCGGAAATATTTTTTTCCCGAAACAAAGGATTTTAAGATTATTCAATAGTGTTTATTATGATAAGCTTATTTTTATGGGTTTAATAATAATAATAATAATGTAATAACAAACGTATTTTCTGTGCATTATTATAACCGCAAGATTATATCAAGACATTTTTATCTTTTAATTTCTACAAATAGTTTTCTAATTATTACGATTACAAATCGTAATAATATTCATATGTGAACACGTAATTTTTTAAAGCGTTATTTTATTATTTTGAATAATTTGAAAGATGTCGGGTGAAAACCATTCGACGTATTATTGAAAAAGAAACGGTCAAGTGCAAGTTTGACTTGCACAGTTAGTGGTTCGTACCGTGATTGTATTCTATGACACATTCATTTTCAATATAAGAATTACCAAAATATAACACGTAGGCTGAAAAGTTTTTGATCTGATATGTAGATGTCGTCCTTTTCAAAAAATCCTTTGATTTCTAGGAAGTACCAACCTTTCAAACGATACGTGACAAAATTTCATGGCATTTCGACGATTAGTTTTCAAGTTACAGGGGTTTTAGTGACGCTACTTTTGATATTTTCAAAACAATGGAAAAAAATCGAATTTCGTGTGTTGATTAAAAACTGTTTTTTTGATGGGAAAAAATGCCGTTCAAGCAAATCAATGGCTTGATAAGTGTTACTGGGACTCCACCCCTGGAAAGTCACTAGTCATTTA
This sequence comes from Pachyrhynchus sulphureomaculatus, assembly GCA_019049505.1. Classification (NCBI taxonomy): domain Eukaryota; kingdom Metazoa; phylum Arthropoda; class Insecta; order Coleoptera; family Curculionidae; genus Pachyrhynchus; species Pachyrhynchus sulphureomaculatus. The sequence continues at coordinate 89,101,530 of CM032455.1, forward strand.
CTGGTATGCTGAATTTAAACGCGATTGTACAGACACAAATGATGCTGAACGCTTTGGACGCTCAAATGAGGTGGTTACATCGAAAAACATAAAAAAAATCCATAAAAATTGTATTTGATGACCGTAAAGTGAAATTGCTGACACCCTAAAGATATCCAAAGAACGAACCTGAATATTTGGGCATGAGAAAGCTCTGTTCGAAATGGGTACCGCGTTTGCTCACAGTGGACCAAAAACAACAGCGTGTTGATGATTCTGAACGCTGTTTGGACCTGTTTAAGCGCAATAAAAAGGATTTTTTTTCATGCGATATGTGACAATGGATGAAATATAGAGCCACCACTACACACCGGAATCGAATCATCAGTCAGCAGAATGGACAGCAGCCGGTGAAAGCCGCCCGAAGCGACCAAAGACACAACAGTCGGCTGGGAAGGTTTTGGCCTCTGTATTTTGGGATGCGCATGGAATAATTTTCATCGACTATGCTGAGAAGAGAGAAACCTCAATAGCAAATATTATATAAAGCTCTTTCATCAAGGCAGTGCATTATGTCACAAGATAATGGTTACGATGGCAAAATTGCATAAACTGAAGTTCGAATTGCTTCCTCATCCACCGTATTCTCCAGATTTGACCCCCAGCGCCTATTATTTATTCATAGATCTCAAAAAAATGCTCGCGTGAAAGAGATTTGGCTCCAATCAAGAAGTTTTCGCTGTAACTGAGGCCAATTTTGAAGGCAAAGACAAATCCTTCTACAAGAAAAGTACAGAAATGTTAGAAAAGCGTGGGACTGATTGTATCGCTTTTGAAGGAGACTATGTTGACGAATAAAATCGAATGTGGTAAAAAAAATGTGTTTTTTTGGGCTATCTATCCCAAAAACTTTTCAGCCTACGTGTTTATAAAAAACGAGACATCTTTGTAGTAAAGATTTAAAATAAATAATTACTATATAAATATTTGTTTAATTATGAACGAATAAAATGAAATTATTTTGTCTCGGTACCTATCTGTCACCATGGAAACTTATTTTATTAGTAATTGGCCAATTGCTTAAAGCTATAATGTACTGAAAAGTATATGAGTATATTACTGATTGCATCGAATATGTATCACTATTTTGTAGCCTGGCTAAAATCACAACTTTCCACGAAAAAATTTCCACTATCTTGTTAAGTCAAACAACTTTTTTTATACCTGATAAATTATCGAACGTTATGCACTTGTAATAATTTTCGCTCAATCTACACTTTATGGAGAATATTGCAGAATTTCTTCTACATTTTTTGATCAGTACTCTTAGAGATAGGGTGGGAGACAGCGATTTTTGGCCACTTTTTTTAAAATAATATAAAGAAAAGGGCAAGTAATACATCATATAATTTTTGAACTTGGGTTTTTACTAGCGTTTATTTAACACTCTATTCGATGGCCTTGCAAAATATTTCTTTTTTACTTCCGATTTCACCCCTCAAAACTAACAATTTCCTGTATCAAATACTTTCAGAGAAAATCGAATGTGACAGATAGACAGACAAGACACTTAAAACGGCCTTAAAAAAATTTAGAACTTGATACTTAAATTGAATGATGACATGGCTGATTATAAAGCCTTTATTATTTCTTTCATAATGTACATTTATCCTTATGTAAATTTTAAACACGCACCTGTGTCTATATATATATATATATATATATATATATATATATATATATATATATATATATATATATATATAGTTTTAGAAATGCAGTATTTTCTTCCTCCCGCTTGTTAATCTACAACAGCCTTGGTCGAAGATCACTGGCCGTAAATATTATTCCTGTACTGTCAATACTCTACCGTAAATGTGTAATTTCTGTGCCGTTTACTTCTCCTCTTCTCCTTTAAAGTGAACTTTTTTACATGTCTTGAGAAATTACCAGTAAATGTTAATTCACTGGAAGATTATTTACATTTTGAGCTAAATATTATGAGGATATATTACAACTAGTCCTTTTTTAATATATATTTTTGCTATTTCTTAAGTTTTATTTTGGATATTCCTTGTCTTGTGAGTGTCTTGCGAGTGTATAGTTGGAAGTTGAAAGTTGAAAGGCTGTGCTTGATTTAAAAGGCATGATGTGCATGGTGCGCTAGTACAACTGTCTACTACGACTGTTAGCAACTTAGTATATATATATGCCAACATGACAGAAGCGAATGAATAATAGTTACAGGATTATCAGAGAGAGAAAGAATTTTGGATGCTGTAAAACACGAGTTTTTGGTGGGTAGTAAAATACTATGAAAAATTGACCTAAAGTTGATATTTATCGACAGAGCAAAAACAATAAAAAATTAATTTTAATGAAAAAAATAAAAAAGTTAATAATTTTAAATATATATATATATATATATATATATATATATATATATACATATATATATATGTATATATATATATAT
>CM032455.1:89111484-89168984 GCA_019049505.1 Pachyrhynchus sulphureomaculatus
TATGTGACAAAATCCTCACAAACTTATTTTTGTTCTTCTTCTAATTTAATAACCCTTAATCTAATACAGATATTTTTCATAACCGTTGCCTTCAGTCGTTAAAAATATCATAAAACTAGATGTTCACACAAAAACGGTTACCAGAAGATACGATACGATTTTCGTTTTCTGCAGTGCGGCAGGTAAGCCGCCGACAGCAGCAGCTGTCCTGCCGATACCGCATGTGGAAGCATTGACCGTGGAAGGTCATGGTGTCCATCTAAGACCATCGCTACTACTACAAGACATCGGCAGATTTGCCAATGTTGCCAATTGTTTATTTCATATTATATTAAGAGCCTTAGGTGCAATTTGTTATTTGTTATTTTTATTGAGAATTTTGTTGATTACATCATAACGTGTGAAGCCTATATCACTTACGTAGAAATTGGCGACGCATAATAACGCATAAGCAATTAGTATTTGTAGAGATGTGAGGAAGGAGTGGTCAATCCGAGTTGATTATTAACCTTGTCGGATATGACGAAAACAAGAAGGAAATTATAAAATAATGTAAATGAAAGTTTTGACGTTACTTTATATTATTGCATTGTTTTGTTAATCTTTTCATAAATACGATTGACATTGACAATATTAATAACACTAGGCTACAACTAAAAAAAAAAAAAATAAAATGCGACTGACAAGTGTTTTGTTATATTTGTAGATCATTTAGTCTGAATATGTTTGGTAAAAAATTCCATCACGTATACATTTTTAGTTACCTTGAAATAAAATTTTTTACATTAATTAAAAAAATAATAATAAAAAATACTCATGTTTATTATATTTTTAATTATTTATTGACTACTTAATAATGTGGACATATAATACTCAAACATTTGTAGAAGACTTTTTTTTGCAAATAGTGATTTCCTTTCGTACTCGGTATCATTTTCTCTGATAAGGAACCAACAATAGTCTCCCATCATTGCAGGGGTCCCATGGCCTTGATATCGATTAATTTTTAGCGACATTTTGTAGCCCATTTTTTGGTAGTTTTTGAGCAAATCATTTACAAGTTTCTCATATGTATCTGAGTTTCTGTTGCCTAAGAAATGTGTGACAATGCTTTTAAATGACTTCCAAGCTTTTAATTTAGCATCATTCAGCTTTTTTTCAAACTGTTCGTTGTTTAATATTTTTCGGATTTGGAGTCCGACAAATATTCCTTCTTTTAACTTGGCATCGCTTAGCTTCGAGAAAATTTGCTTAAGGTGTTCGAACGCCTCGCTATTTTTATCTAACCTTAACAAAATTCTTTATGAAGCCGAGTTTTATATGTAACAGATGTAGCAAAAACCTTTTCTGGGTCAACTAAAGGCATATACTTGACATTAGCTTTACCTGGTACAAACTCAGTTTTTTGAGGCCATTTATCTACTTTATAATGTTTTTCTGTTGCTTTTCTATCCCATAGACACAGAAAACAACAGTACTTGGTGAATCCTCCCTGAAGTCCAAGTAGCAGCCCTATGACTTTAAGATCGCCATATATCTGCCATTTGTAGGTGTTGTATTTTATAAAATTCAATATCAATGACACATTGTCATATGTTTCTTTGATATTAACTGCGTGAGCTAATGGAATGGATGGTTTTGTGTTTCCATTATGTAGTAGAACGGCTTTTAAACTAATCTTAGACGAGTCTATAAATAAACACCACTCTTTAGAATCATATTGAAAGACTAACTTTTCCATAATACTTGCAGGATACATACAAAAGCAAATGTTGTCTTGGAATGTAAAGAAAGATTTCAGCTCTTCATTACGTTTTCTAAACACGGTGACCTTTGTACCCTTGGCTAACAAGTTCCATTGCTGTAATCTTGATGCCAATAGTTCAGAATGTTGTTTAGATAAGTTTAGATCAGGCACTAGATCTTTAAATTCAGCTTGCTCAATTAAATGTGGTTCTTTTTCAACATCTTCGGGAATGTACATAGGGAACTCGTGAGATATAGTCTACTCTTCATTAGTATAAGTATCAAAACGATTAAGTTCTCCCTCGAAGTCCACTGGTGGAGCTGGTAAAACTGGTAAACTTTCGTTATGAGGAATAGGTCGTTTAGCGGAAGGAATGTCTGGATACTTAATTGCGTCTAAGTTGGGAATGTGGAATCTTTGGCACAATGATACTACACCAAACACTTTATTTTTGCACTCGACGCGCGTTTCGCTAACCATGTTAGCTTCATCAGGAGCAATCATCGCTCCTGATGAAGCTAACATGGTTAGCGAAACGCGCGTCGAGTGCAAAAATAAAGTGTTTGGTGTAGTGGTGATATATACTGAGTAATACTTAATTGCGTGTTTATTTTTCTTTGAGTATCCCAATACCTTTGTCATACAAAAGTAGCAATCGATGGTGTGGTTCATCGGCTCACACCAGATCATTGGAATAGCAAAAGGCATTGAAAATCTATGTCTGTTTAGCCAGTTGTTCAAGTTTGCCGTACAAGTCTGACAACAAATATGAGGAGCAGTTCCGATCTTGATTTACAATAAGACGTCTAAAATACTTAAAATAAGCAAATTCGGTTGTTATAGTTATTGTTCTGGCTTGTGATTTAGGTGTATACTGGCCACACACAGAACAAAATGAATCCGCTGAATTAATACAACCACGTTTAGGTATTTTAGACATGTTTAACTTCAAATCACTCAATTTTTAACTTTAAATAACCACTTTCTGCAGTTGCCACAGTCAACTACTCACTAGTTTAAAATTTCTAGAATAATAAAATAGAACGATAGTATAGACTAGGAAAGTATAATTTGTTACAACTACCCACAACTAAGACAAAAAATTACCGATAAATTACCGATAAACTAACAAAAGCAAAATTGCTTAAAAAATCTCGAAGATTTTACGTGATATGAAATTTCTGATATTATATTCATATTGTGTACTCATTAATTAATGGAAAAACACCATTATCCGCTCAGTCGTAAAATGGCAGTAGACTAGAATAATTAGTTGTAGAGTCTATCTTCCACAAGATAAGTAAATATTCTGTAAAATGTTGGCTTTTAAAATATTTACTCTAGCAACACAAATTGCTAAATAAAAATAACCTTTATTACATATCTAATTGAGATCACGGTAATTTTTAAAAATCTTCTACTTCCTTCTCTATTTTAGGCATGCTTGCCTATCACTTCTTCGTCAGCTGTGCCTTTCTTTAGGTTATGGCGAGATTGTCGCTCCATCTTTTTGGTGGTCTTCCCAAGCTTCTCCTACCCGACGGCGATTTTTCTCGTGCTATTCTAACTATCCTCACTGCATTCATTCTATTGATTGTTCCACTCTATTTTTCTGTTTTGTGTCCAGTCATTTATGCTCCGTACCTTGCGTGTTCTTCTTATAACTTGACTTCTTTCCCTATCCAATAATGTGTTCCTGACCATTTTTTCATACAATCTTCATTTCGCTTGTCTCCAATAATCTTCTAGTTGTTGATGTGTCTGAGCGAGTTCCTGCGATGTACGTCACTATAGGTCTTATGATTGTCTTGTAAATTCTTGATTTGGTTTCGATTCCATGTGCTTACTTTTCCATATTGTATAATTCAGGAATGCCGCAAATTTTGTTGCTTCTGTTGGTTGGTGCCTCACCTCGGCACCATATTCGAAGATTTCTATTCATAGGTATTGAAATTACATCCCTTATTGTATAATTTGCACATCAACGACTAGTTTACATCTTATAGATGTTTTAGACGTTGTCATGCATTTCATTTTTGAGCCAGATATAACCATGTTATATTGTTTAGCTGTTCAGTTGAAACGGTATAGGAGGCTCTGAAGGTCATCTTCTTTTTCTGCTAAAAACAGACAACAGTGACTGAACCACTAAAACAAGAACTCACAGATTATTGGAAAAGTATCTGGTCAGAACCCAAACTACACAATAGTAACACCCCTGGATCAAAGCCGAAGAAGACAAACATGTGACAGAACAAGAAAATTCCACATTAACTACTGTGGGACCAAGTAGCATGATGAGACACCTGGATACAAAAATATCCGGAGGTAAAATAGCCCCCCGTTCGGGTCTCCGGGTGGGGGCTGTTTCTGGGGCGTCGACTTGCAGAGATCATAATTTTAAAATAGATGTTTGCAACATACGAGGATTAAACTCGAACATAAATTTAGTGCACCAACACCTGCAATCACCAGCATAGCACAAGATTGCGATGTCCTGGTTACCCATTTTGTATCCTCTCAGGGGACGCATACTATTTATTATTAGGTTGAAAAGAAGTGGACTTAAGGAGTCTCCTTGTCGTATGCCGCTATTTACAGGAATTGATTTGGTTAATTCTCTGTCAATTCTTGCTTCTGTGTTATTTTCCTTGTAGATGTTTTCTATTGTTTTTATAAGATTATGCGGTACTTGTCTATTATACAAATGTGTATTAGATTCTTAAGCTGAACGCGATCGAATGCTTTTTCCAGATCTATGAAACACATGTACGCCGGCTTGTTATACTCGAGCAATTTGATACCTATTGAGCCCCGCTGACCTTTTAATATCGTCATACCAACGATGTTGGGATCTCCCAGTACTTCTTTTTCCCCCCATTGTCTTGATTTGGTCACTTTTTTCCGTTCCAGTTATCAGTATTTCTAGCCACATGGCCAGCTCATCCCACGCGTATCCTTCGATTGACTTCCAATTTTTGATTCAATTTTCCGAATGTAACTTCCTATCCCAAATATACGTTTGAATCCACCCTTTTCACTCGTTGCCTATGTATGGATATTACGTCATTAATGTTTGTTCGTTAGTCATGAATTTGGTTTTTGTGATATTCATCTCTAAACCGACCTTTTTTGCTTCAGTTTGTAATTCTTGGAACATTTTTTCAATTCGATTTCATTTCCGGCAAACAGTGCGATGTCAACAGCAAATCTTAAGTTGTTGAGTCTCTCTCCGGATATATAAAGTCCCCTGTTTTTCCAGTGAAGGCTCTTGAATATATCTTCTAATACCTGGGTGAATATTTTGGGTGATATGATGTCACCTGTCTAACACTTCTGTTTATTTTTACTTCCTTGGTATCATCGTGTAATCCCACTTTCATTTTTGATTGTTGTCAGTATGTTAATATACCTTTGATTGACTCTTGCGTTTTTTCATCAATTGCCCAGTATTCATTCCACTGTGTCAAAGGTCTTTCGGAAGTCGACAAGTGGTATCCAGGCTGTGACATTACCAGTTACCTTTTCTATAAGTTGTCTGACCGTGTGTAGATGTTCGATTGTGTTAAATTTTTTTCGGAAGCCTGTTTGTTCTTTGGGTTTTTAATTTTCAAAAATCTTGTCTAATCGATTTGTGATTATTCTCATGAATAGTTGGTATATTTACGATAGAAGACTTATTGGCCTATAGTTCTCCAAATTGCTAGGATCTCCTTTTTGTATATCAATATAACTAGGGCAGTTTCCCAATCTTTTGGTATCATTCCTTCGATTAGACATTTATTGAAGAGTTTTTTATGCTCTGTGATTAATAGCGGTCTTCCCTCTTTTAGCATTTCCGGCAGGATGTCGTCTTCTCCTGCTGCTTTTCCATTTTTAATTTGGTTAATGGCTTTTTCAATCCCTTCAACTTCGATGTCTGGTAGATCTTCGGAATCGATATTAAATATTCTTCGGTTGTCCTCTCTTAATCTCCTCAGAGTTTCCTTATCGGCTTTTGACCCATATAGATCTGCATAGAATGTTTCTGACACTTTAAGTACTTGTGGTCTTTCTTCTATAGGGTTTCCATTCTTGTCTATCAGTTTGTTAATCTCCTTTTCCTTTCTGAATATGTTCAAACCCCTATTCTGTTGTATTAGTTCTTCTATCCATTTCTCCTGGTATTATTATTGCGGGATATTTTCTGTTAATTGTTCCGCTCGAATGCAAATTTTCAAAGATCGGAGTTAAGCTTTGTCCATCTCGTCCCTCCCGCTCGTTTTGCTCGCGCAAGAAGCTGTATTGTTGTGGCATTGATACGAATTTTTAAAGACCAAAAGAGGTTCTTTTGTAAGAAATTGATCCCGGTACCACCGGGATCAATTTCTCACAAAATCTTCAAAATATTAGAAATAGTTAAAGTGATAATTATTAAATATAGAGTTAAATGAAAACTAAGAACATTGAAAAAACAAGTGTTGATTTATTAGCTATTCAATATCTTTTCCTGATTTCATTTAGCTCATTAGGAGATTGTAATGATTCTTCATTTTTGTTAATGAACGTTAAGTTTTAAGCAATTTACATTGATTAATAGCTATTTTTACAAAAAAGGTGATATCAAGGACTAAATGTATTTATACATAACCGCTGAAATATGATTTAAAAATCTATTATTTCTCTTTCCATATAGCAGCGTGATTTACCTTTTGAATAAGCTTTTATTCTAGTTAAAAATTCTTTTTATTTCCTTTATCAGTCGCGGTTTCTACTCAGCAGGAAACCATGCCTGGTCAGATTTTATGTGTTAAAAATAATTTTACCTGAGACCTCGTGGGGCGCCATATATATAAACGTTATAAATCTACTGAAAAACTAACTTTTGTTTAAAGTATTTATTTATCACAAGGTAACATTTTTAACATTTATTTTTAAATCTTTTCTTTATTTAATTTAAAATGGATCTAGTTCAGAATTTAACAGCTGGGATCGATTTCAAACATCGTGCCTTGTTTAAAATACAATCTAGCAAACAATTTTTATATTTTACTCATATGCAATTAGTTGTCACATTTTTTACCTCTGCCTATCCGCAAAATAATGAAAACATATTCCTATATACAAGTTTAGCATAGCAAAGAAATGGTGCCTTCGGAGTTTTGTAGGTGCCCATCGTTACAAAATTGCACATATTAACTTCATGCAACCCCAAAATACTCTAAAAACAATGCGTTACTAAAAACGATTTAAATCCGCGCAACTTATCGCATGAACAAGTTACTTCGATATCTTATATTTATCTATGAATATTTATAATTGGCCTTGACGGACCTTTCTTTTGTCAACTTTGATAATTTTTACTATACTTTACTATTAATAAAAATGTTAGGTAATGAGTACAACTCCACGTCACTCCAGCTTCTAGAAAGCGTAAAGTATTTAAAAAAGCGCAGCTATAATTTTGTTATTCAATTTTTGGTGTTCCGTACGGACCACTTATGGGATCACTTCGGTGTCTGTCCGTTTGTCTATCACACCAGATTTTCTCCGAAACTATTTGACATAGAAAGTTAAAATTTGGCACAAATATAGTGGGTTGTCAAATGAAAGCTGGTAAAAACACTAGTTCAAAAATATATATGATGTAATAGTTGCGCACACTTTTCTTTGTATTATTTTTAAAAAATGGCCAAAAACCCCTGTCCACCCACCCTAACTCGAAAAGTACTGGTCAAAAAATTTTTAAAAAATTCTAGAATAGTCTCTATAAAGTGTAGATTATGATAGCAAATATTTTTTTTAAACTTTTACCACTGGAATCTATTGATCTATATCCTCTCGTATTATGAAATGTATATTTATGTTGTTCTTTATGTTTAAAAAAGATGTTATTTATTCGGAACTCATTTTGTGCGGAGAAATTTATCAAAAATTCACCATTTTCATTCTTCACATTTTCATTGAAGTTCTGTTTCACTTCCGGTACTATCTATCAACTCGTGCATTAAAGTCCCCCATTATGATAATTACTTCTCTTTTTGGGACTGGGTTAATTGTCTCTTGTAGTTTTTCGTAGAATTTTGTTCTCTCGTTTCCCGGTTTGCAGTTTTCTGGATTGTATATTCCAATGATGTAAATTTTTTTGATTCTCTGATTTAAGGTGTATTACTATTTTTCTTACTGATATGTATTTACATTCTTGGATGTTCTGAGTTAGCTTTCTGTGGATCACCCTCTTTTGCTCTGTTATTTCTTTCGACCCCGCTATATATTAAAACGTATTCGCCGCGCCACACTTGCCCTTTGCCCTTCTGTTTTGTTTCCTGTAATGCGCATATTTCTATCTATTTATCTTTTAATTCGTTTTCAATTTCCTGGTCTTTATTATTTAATGTTTTTATGTTCCACGTTGCTATTCGTATTATATTCCTTTTTTTATTGTTATTCAGTCTCCGTTTCCTCGTCGTTTTCATCAACCCATTGTGCGTCCTGTTCCGAGGCTTTGGGGCTAATGGGTAACTCGAAAAAACAGAATGTATATAACAGCTACTATTTATGTTTCCAGAGTTCAAAAGTCTTATTAAAAAACTTATAAATTCCCTTTAAAAATATACTGTTTCTATACAGAATAGTTCCAAGATAAGAACTGTTTATATCGCCTCGTCAAATTCTGAAGGATGTATTGTCTTCAATTATTGATTCACATTTAATATGATATATAAGTGTAGTACACTCCTAGACAAAATTAACGCAACAATATATTAAATCATACAAATCTCTATTATGAATTAATTTTAATAATTTTTTATGAACATTGGTTACACTAAAAGTTAAAAAAAAACTTATTCGGATACTTTAAAACGTGAATTAGCTACCAAATTTCTCTATGAGATTCGAATTAAAATTATTCTTAAGACCTAATAACAAAATCGTTGAAATTATGTAATAATGAAAAAAATAAATGGGACACTAGTAGCAAAATTAATGGTGTAACTGGGACACTAGTAGCGTGTGTTGCCTCCTCTACTTCGGATGACAGCGCCTAGGCATGCTTCTAATTAAATTTTGGATAAAATCTTGAGGAATTTGCTCCCATTCTGTGGTAACTGCATTTTCAAGTTCCCTCAGGTTTCTAGGTGCAGGTATATGACGTTTCACATTTTTCTTAAGGTGATCCCATACATGTTCTATCGGTTTCAGATCCGGGCTTTTTGGTGACCATTGCATAATCGGTATATCAACTTGATTAAGATAATCGAGTACCTCCCTAGCCACGTGAGGTCGAGCGTTGTCTTGCATAAACAGGAAATTGGGCCCCACAAAATGACCGAAAGACATCACATGTTCTATTACAATATTCTCAAGATAGTAGTCAGCATTCATGGATCTCGTACGGACAGGAACTAACTCTGTGCGCGCATCAAAGCAGATACCACCCCAGAACATAACAGAGCCACCGCCGAATGGAATCCTTGCAGAGATATTGCAAGGAGCAAACCTCTCTCCTGGTCTTCGCCATACTCGCTCACGACCATCTGGATGTTTTAGACTAACCCTAGTTTCATCTGTGAAGCAAACTTGTTTCCAATCATCCACAGACCAGTTTTCGTGATTTCTAGCAAAACGTAACCTGGCAACTCTGTTCACTCTAGTAAGCAAGGGCGCAGTGGCTGGTCTCCTAGTGTTTAATCCAGCTTCATTCAACCGTCTTCTAACTGTTATAGAAGAAATTGTGACATTGCGAATAGCTTCGAGTTCGTTTCTTATTATAGAACTAGTGACAGTCCTGTTTCTTAAAGCATATTATCTTATAAAACGTTTATCTAGGTCGCTAGTGCATCGTTTTCGCCCTTGCCCTAGCCTTCTAGAATAAGTTCCTACTTCATTCAAGCGTCTTACCATACGACTTATTTGTAGAACGATGTTTGCCTAACAAATTGGCAACATAACTCTGACAATATCCCTCGTCTAATAAAACTGAGGCTCGCACTACCTCGTGTTCAGTTAAATTCCTTGTTCGATTCATTTATCTAATTCTTCGGGGTCAAAAATAAAACAGTCTACCACAAAAACGTATTACTTTGAAAAAGGGAACAATTTAAAGGCTTACTTTTAAAGAAAAATCTATCGCATTACTACAGAAAATTGTTTATCTTCTAAAAAATTCTAACTGTAAATCTAAACGAATTGTTTTGATTTCTGTCATGAACAACGAAACAAAATATGCATAGCCTACTATTCAAATACTCGATAAACTTTAAAACTGACATAAGAAAAGATAAATTAATTTTCAGATTGTTGCGTTAATTTTGTCCAGGAGTTTATTTCTGGATTTTACTCGATAGTGTCGAGGCATGACAACTAGGCTTAAATCAGATTTTAAAGACTACATATTTCAAAAAAGGGTGTTTTGTTTAAGAAATATTCCCAGCAAACTTATTTCCTGCAAATTTGTGTCGAAGCTGACATCACTTCTTATTTGTGAAATTTCGTTTATTGCAATTCTAACCTAAGAAATGTAACTTGATTTCAAAAGTTACTCTTTCAATTATTATAAATAAAATTAAACTTTTTTTTATTATTAGAGAGGTTTTGCAATGCTTATTTTTTATATGCCCTTTGTCCTTATCGTTATACCACACATGCGCAGTTTTAGCGCGAACGAATTGCTAGGTTAGGTTCATCTTCTACAAACTTAGTGGAGTTTTTTTCATTCATTTCATGGTTAATGTTATCGGTTATTAGTAATTGATGAGTCAACCCAAGTTTCGAAATTAAAGTGGTGTCTTGCAGGTGTCTATCGCTTCCTTCAACATTTTCAAGGTAACAGAAATGTGCGGTAAATAAAATTTCATATATAACAACATAATTTGAACTCTAATTAACTGTTTGTTATTTGTAATAAAATATTATCATTTCAATTTTACCGCATTTTCTTGGGGTTTGTATACCTAAGTAGGAAAAAAAACATGCCCTACCATAATAGCGATAAGAATAACGAACTTCAGATAACCTCTCTTATAAGTTCCTAAATAAGGGACATCGTTATCTTTAATAAAGATTTCTCTTATTTTTTTCAAAACGGCGTAATCTCCTAATGGTGGTCGCATGCTTCAAATAACGATAACAACTGAGTCCTTATATTTAATTTCTACCTTTTACTACTACGCAAGCTCCAAATAAAGATAAAGTCAGTGTCCTAACAAATAAGCGTTGAAAAATCTCTCTATTATCAGAATTTGTCACTGTGCCATTAACTGTTTAAAAAAATATAATTATATCTTCCCAGGCACTTAATTCCTTGAAGCAATTATCAAAGTTTTCGCAAAAGAAAGTGTTTAGAATAATTCAATATCAAATAAATAATAGTGGTAAATGAAAGATACAACGAACACTATTTTATTATCGATTAGTTTCAAAAACGGACACATTACTAACAAAAAAGTACTACAAGGGCACCTGATTAATTTGTAACAAGATTTAAAATTAGTACATTTTTTGTAGCTCTCTTCTCATCCCTGTAGTCTTAAATATGACTAAAATTAAATGATACTCCTGAAAAGCAGTACAAAAAGAAAAAGTATCCTGTAAGGTGTGACCGGGGGTATGTTGGATAAGCACGAAGGTCGATTCAAAGAAAATTTAAAAAAAACATTTAGCTCATTTGAGATGCGGTAGATCAGAGAAGTCAATCATCCCGAAAATAACCTTGAATATACTCAATAGTAACATTCGATAGGTTAAGGTTATTTAAAGACGTATCTGATAGAAAAGTATAGAGGACCTATTCTGTACTGGTTTGTGGCGGCCCGTGACTCCGTGCGTAGTAACTTACTGGCGGCGCAGAAGATCTCTGGTTCCAATCCCGGCAGGTCGGTATACTTTATTTATTAATTTATTTAATTATATTTGGCCTGGCCACGTACATAGGTAGTAGTTGTTTGCAGAAATGCAATAACGTCTATGGCAGCGTTACCGCGTTGTTTAAAAGGTGCTGTAAAATAGAAAAATGTATGTTTCGGCCCTTGGACAACGTTAAAGGGTATTACGACATCCTCGCCAATATCCTGTAAGATATAAAAAAAAGGATAAAATCTCTACTTACGCGGGGAAATGAACAATAAAAACGAAAAATAGCTTGTGAAAAACACGAGCTCAAAAATATATATGATGTGATACTTGCGTAACTTTTCTTAGTATTATTTAAAAAAAATGGTGGGTGCACCCTGAATACTGATCAAAAATTTTTGAAAAAATTTTGGAATAATCTCCATAAAAGTGTAGATCGAGTGAAAATTATCACGAATGCATTACGTTAATATTTATCTGGTCTAAAAAAACACTATTTAACCGACAAGATCGTGACGCTTATTTATATAGTCAGTATCTGACTACACATGTTTGTCATCTGGGCTCTTAATTCTTTATTGAAAACTCATTTGAGGTATGTTTTTGTGAAATCACTAATCAATTTGTACCTCCGTAACAAAATTTTTTCATTTTAAAGGCAATCACAGTACGGAACAATAATTGCGCAAGTCCACTTGCACTTGACCGATTTTTATTTAATATCGTTTTATATTGTAGTATTATAATGCATATGTTCTAATGATCTAATATCAAATTGCTTTCAAGTAACAGAAATATAAGTTAGAACAACATTTTGTTTTATGCATACTATATGTCTAAGCGATGGTTAAAATAAAAAAAAATGCTTAAATTATCTTCTTAAGGAAGTATGTAGTTAAGTTTAGTCTTAATGATGTAATTAAATAAGTGTGATGTCCCTAAGATAATAACTAGGAATATAAATCTTATATAGCCTTGCGTATAATATATAATTTTATACATTTATGAGTCGTAGTATACATGATAGTAAGAGTGAATTATGTTTTTTATAATTCTCAGATTTACTTCATGTCTTGCAACCTTTTTTTAATCTTATTTTACTGACATTGACATTATTTTTTCATGAACATTGACTTAAAAAAAAAGTTTCATATCTTCCCAATATAATATTGAATGTTTATCCGTAAGTGTGTATATATAATCCAATGTTCAGGCAGTTTTCTTTCAAGTGTAGTTGTATCATTTCGCCAGCTTGTCACTATATTTGATTAAAATTGGTTCAGTATCGTTGGAACTATTGAAAAAAGACATGCACTTATTCACTAAAGAAGTTTATTGTAAAACAACTGAAAACAGACAAAGTCCCTATTTGGACAATCCACCCACTGCCCTCTTATTTGCCAGTCACTCACTAGAGGCGTTTCACCGTATCACGGCTCTTCAGTCGGACTAGGATCGACAAACAAGAGAACAGAATTTCTAGCACTTTACCCTAGCACGCACGGAACTCAGTGGTAAGATACAACGAATTGTACCAAATTTGAAAACCCATACCTAGTACTTTTGTCGGAGGGTGTTTATCACCATAGTTGACAGCAACTCGGTCGGGTTTGGATTTTAAACTTTTTTATGAACGAATTAC
Source organism: Pachyrhynchus sulphureomaculatus (assembly GCA_019049505.1). Classification (NCBI taxonomy): domain Eukaryota; kingdom Metazoa; phylum Arthropoda; class Insecta; order Coleoptera; family Curculionidae; genus Pachyrhynchus; species Pachyrhynchus sulphureomaculatus. The sequence continues at coordinate 89,124,705 of CM032455.1, forward strand.
GAGTTAACGAGCATTTAGTCAAACTATGAATCTCGATTAGGTAATGAAAATATTAGAGATTTCTGGATAGAATACTTAATCTAGCACAGCCTAGCTGCTCAGCCTTATAAGAATGGAATCAGTTATTAAAAATTAAAGGTCAGCCAATTTTACTAATAAGAATAAATATTGTTAATCCTGAAATAATTTCCTCGCTGATGTGCATGAGAATCTTCAATAATTTCGATTATTTTTAAATCATAAACCACAGTTTAAACCTTCAAACTTAAACCACTGTTAAATAATGTCGACGCAACAATTAAATCCATAAAATCCGACGGAAAAAACACCATTATTTTTGACAGTTTGTTGAATTTTACAACCCCACAATTTTGTTCCCTTTCGAACCGGTAAACAGTAAGTAAAATCTAAGAAAAATGAAAAAGGCATTGTAAAAATACGTGATCTAGTTGCCCTGAATAAATTATGATATTTGCTCAGTGCAAAAATGTAAATCAAAAGACGCTCCTCAAGAATCTGTTCTTGCCTCATCTTATATAGGTTTAGCTTTTATTTCTATCTTTGCTAATGATACTCAAATTTACCATCCAGTCAACTAACGATCACTGAGACCTGACTGTGGAAGTGAAAATTCGAATAGAGAAGACCAGAGCCGCATGTATGAAGCACAAAATAATCTTAACTAATCACGACTTATCATTGAAACTATAGATGAAAATGGCAGGCTGCTATCTCTTTTCGATTTTCTTGTACGGCATAGAAGCGTAGACGCTAACTGAAGCTGCTTAAACGTCTGGAGGCATTCGAGATGGGGGTGTATCGACAACTGCTGAAAATAAGTTGGATGGACAGAATTAGTAAAAACAGCGTTCTCACTTGCATGGTCACGACCATGAAGCGACGAAAATTAGAATATTTTGGCCACATTATGAGACATCCAAAAAAATATGAAATCTTGCATCTGATTATAGAGGGAAAGATTCCAGGCAGATGTTGTCCAGGGGGGAGATCATCGTGCGGAAAGTCTACAGTTTAACGCTTCCAAACAGCCGTCAATAAAACGATGAACATCAACATGGTAGCTAACATGATAACCTGCGATCGTTGACTGTCATGATACCCGAACAAAAAGGAGTCAAGTATAATAATTTAGAAACCTATGTCTCCTTGATCAGTGAAGATCTTAATTGTTTCAAAACTAAGAATGACTAAGGGTTACAAAAAAAAATAAAACAAAAGTTAATGTATTTTTAATCGGACTCAAAACATTAAACGCTATAATATAAAATGGTTTTGACGTTAAGGTAATTTTGTAATACAATTAATTTTATTACAAAACTGCAGATTCTACATAATAATTGTATCAGATTATCAACAGAATTAAAAAAATACGATCAAATATGGCATAATTTCATCATCATAATTTAGAAAGAAAAAAAATAGACAACTATCGACCTATAAGCTTTCTTTCCATTCATACAAACTGTTAAGAAAGGTAATAACATATTGACTTACAAATAAATTAGATGCCTATCAACCTTCTGAACAAGCTGGGTTCCGCAAAGGCTATAGCTCAAACGAGCATATACAATCCATCCGGATACTAATTGAAAAATGTAATGATTATAACTAAACCCTTCATCTCGCTTTCGTCGACTATAACAAGGCGTTTGACTGGAATTGTGGGTTATCTTTAGAGCTTTAAACAGTGCAAGAATTCAAATTCAGTTTATTTGCCAATATCTACAAATTCATAAAGTGACAGAAATTAAACTTGCTCGTAATACGACAAAAAGGATGGCCCAGTGACTATAAATAGCCGATACCACAAGCCCTTCACTACTTGGGCATGTGTAGTGCCACCCTTTGGCGAACATATACATTAAAAATAAATAAAAACTAATTGTGAAAATTCTAGAAATAAAAAATTCTAAAAAAAGCAAGAGGGATCGGCGAGCACCCAGCGAAACGGGCGGCGGAGGCGCGGGGAGATGTACACGAATAAACAGAGTTAATTTTACATAATATGATATGGTAGGCAAGTGGTACCACCTCTAAAAATTATATACAAAGAAGTAGGTAAATATTACGTTAAATTACACAGGTCAACACGAATTTTGACTTTGAGGTATGAGGGTATGAAATTTCGATAGATTTATCGACAGTTAGACGAAAAAAATATATATGGCCTGAAAAAGTTTGCTTTTGTATCCAGAAGAACAGTTGAACAGTATTTTAGAAAATCCATAGTTTACATTTTTATTTATTGATAAATCGAAACAAATATATTTATATATGATTTTTATAAACTTTTACTACCATATCAAATTACAAAATAGTGGAAAAAAGTTTAAAAGTGAACCCTATTACTTTTTCTTTCACTTTCATAAGTACTTTCTCTCACTAAACCCCAAATGTAGTCGCCCATCATATTTTCGTTGTATTGGCCCTGATAACGTTATTCGAAGTTCATAATATCTTGATGAAAACGTTCTCCTTGTTCTTCTAAGTACGCCCCCATGTTGTTTTCAAATATATAAATGAGCATGCAGCATATGTACTTTTAGAGACATTCTGCAACCCATGGGTTTAAAGTTTTCTAACATGTTTTCAACTAGCTCTTGGTAATTTTCAACTTTGTTATTCCCTAAAAATCCAGAATACTGTTTTAAAACTATTCCAACTTTTTTTTTTGAGCACTAATAAGTAATTTTGGAAATTCGTCGCTGGCATTTTTTTTTTAAATTTGTGGACCGACAAAAATTCCAGCTTTAAACTTTGGAAAAAAGTTTTTTTAAACATGTAAAAGCTTCAGATTTTTCATCTAGCTTTTTTACAAATTGTTTCGTAAGCCCTAACTTGATGTGTAAAGGCAGCATTAATACATTTTCAGGTTCAGCAATAGGTTCATATTTAACGTTTTGTTTTCCAACACAAAATTCCATTCTTAGTGGCCATGATCGTTGAACATAGTATTGAGCATCCGCTCTACTATCCCACAAACAGAGATAACACGGATATTCTGTATATCCACCCTGTAGTCCCATTAAAAATCCTACCATCTTAAAATCTCCAATGAACTGCCACTTATACTCTTGATATTTTAAAGCTTCGAGTAAAATTTTAACACTTTCATAGTTTTCCTTTAGATGTACAGAATGAGATGAGATGGAAATTTATTTACGTTATGTAATAAAACGGCTTTCAAGCTTTTCGTCGAGCTGTCAACAAATAAACGCCGTTCGCTGGGAACACAGGGCATCCCAATTACTTCAAACAAACCTCTTATATCGTTACAATAACAAAGTCCATCTTCTTTGGTGAAGAACGTAGAAAATGTCTCATGCCGACTTCTTGATCTGTTATTTTGACATCAATAAGCAAATTCCATTGCTTCAAATGAGAACCCAAAAGCTCTGCCATACTCTTCGGCAAATTCAAATCTCTTATTAAGTCATTAAAGCCTTCTGAGGTAAGAAAATGGGGTTTCGGTGGTTCCTGTGACAGTACAAATTCTTCATCTTCAATATTTTTATTTGAACTCTGAGATGAGCTTGACTGAGACAATTTTTTAGGAGGTTCAGGTACTGGAAGTTGTGGGCTATGTGAGATTGGAGCAGAAGATGAAGCAAGGTCAGGATATTCGATGGGTTTCGCATTTTTACCTCTACGTCTTTTAGCTGGATTTACTACGCAAAAAATAACAGTCATTAACGTGGTCTCTTGGCTCTCGCCAAATTCTCGGTACTGCGAATTTCATACTCCGTTTTTCACCTCGATGCCAACCTGAAATAAATAAAGATAAAAATAAACATATTTATATTTTTTTACTAATAGTTGTTTGCCTTCTAAACATCTTTTGCAATTACTACAAGCAACATGTGGAGCCCAGGGCTTATCTAGATTCCAAACAAGGCAGTTGAAATAGGCTTTGTAGGCTTCACAAAGCTTTTCACATGCGTTTAAATAAAATTTTATATCTCGTACTTTAATAAATATACCACATATATAACAAAATGCATCATCATCATATTTACACTTTCTCGACGACATTTTAACCTCTTTAAGTCTTCTACAGAACAGTCAATTGTTGTTTATCACTTAAGTGACATCTGTAGACACTGTGTGAAAGTTACGACCCCTTTATTTTTACGCGGTATTTTTAAATATACCAGAACTATTTAATATTCCTACGATAACTCAAAAAATGTATTATTATCAGAACTACCACAAAAGCAAACTTTATATGGAATATGGGTACTTTTCCTTTATTTCGGAGCATAATGAATAGAAAAATCATAAAATAAATTTTAGGACAAAAACAAAAATTTTTTTTGTAGAGTTGTGTTATAATTCTTTTGCTGGTTAATAAGTTGGTGTTTTACATAGGAAGAAAACTTGCCTGGTGATAATTGTTTAACCTCTTGTGATAAAGAATTCCACAAATGCACAGCAACAAAAATGAAGGACTTTTGAATGGCAGCCTTCCTGTGTTGAGGAACTCTAAAAGAATTAATGTTCCTCGTATCGTGCGGATGCAGAAAAACACTAAATTGTTCTCTGAGGTATTGGGGATGTGCAAATTTAAAAATTCGATTTTCCATATTTAAAATATAGCTGTTATTTAAATAGAGTATAATTCGATTTCTGAATGGAATGTTAAAAGAAAAGCGCATACAACAGTTTTGTATTTTTTGGATTAATCTAACATACTGGGCTGACAGAGTCGCCATACACAACATCAGCATAATCAAATAAAGATAAGATCAAGCCGTTGCACAAATAATATTTGGTTTTTGATGGCAGAAGATTCCTTAGATTATACAGTTTTTTTAAACGAATATCAGGAGCCTTTATTTTAAATTAATATGTGATTGGAATGAAAGAGATTTGTCAAAAATTACTCCTAATACTTTGGCCTCATGAACTAAAGGCAAAAAAGTATTGTCAATAGAAAGTATAAAGGTATCAAAAAGTATACCCTCTGTATTTTTATTACCATTAAATAGCATAAAACAAGACTTCTGTGCAGTAAGCTTGAGGCTATGATCATTACAAAAACTATATATGTTATTTAGGTCCCTATTAAAATATACTAAAGAAGTGCGTAATTTATTTAAAGGAAATGGCATATATGTTTGAGATTCATCGGCATACTGTTGCATTTTTGAGTATTCTATCGCCTTATCAATATCTGCCACATAAAGAGAAAACAATAGTGGACCCAAGATGGAGCCCTGAGACACTCCTTTAGTAAGCGGTATGTAATGTAAAGAATTGATTCTCGCTGTAAAAATTCCTTAGCTACATATCTGAAAATACAATAATCAAAGTAATCATCAATGAAGACACCAACACAAACAAAATCCCACTGAAAAGGCGTGTGAAACAGGGAGATATTATATCTCGTAAACTATTCTTGGAGACTTATTTGAGAACCTGAAATGGGACGAGCATAAAAATTGACGGTAGATATCTAAATCATCTTCGTCTTGGAGACGACATCCTCCTGATCAGCCAAAACATAAATCAGCGGGAAGTTCAGCCTCAAGAACTTCAAAGGAAATCAGATCTGTCCATGAATCTGGGAAAAACTAAAATCATGTCATCAGATGATAGCGAAGTGCGAGTTTTGGCCTCTGTATTTTGGGAAGTCCCTGTAATAATTTTCATCGACTATGCTAAGAAGAGGAAAACCATCAATAGTGAATATTATATAGAGTTATTGGTGCGTTTGTAGGCAGAAATCACAAAGAAACGGCCCCAAATAAACAAGAAAAAAGTGCTATTTCATCAAGACAATGCACTGTGTCACAAGTCAATGGGTACAATGACAAAATTGCACGAATTGAAGTTCAAATTGCTTCCTCATCCACCATATTCTCCAGATTTAACCCCCAGCGACTATTATCTATTCGCAGACCTCAAAAAAAAATGCTCGCGGGAAAGAAATTTCGCTCTAATGAAGAAGTTATCGCCAAAATTGAGGCGTATTTTCAAGGCAAAGACAAATCCTTCTACAAGAAAGGTATAGAAATGATATAAAAGTATTTGACTGATTGTATCGTTCTTGAAGGAGACTATATTGTTGAATAAAATCGAATTTTACAAAAAAAATGTGTTTTAAGCAGCTAGACCAAAACTTTTCAGCCTACGTGTTAATAACTCGTATAGCTCAATTGTTGTCCACCGAGAGCTATCTAGCTCTCGGTGGACAAAACACATTATACACCCCGCCTGCATAAACGGAAAATTGGTAGACCAATAAGACGTTGGCTAGACATTAAACAAACAGTTGAAAAAATTGGCACCAACTAGCTCAGAACAAGGAACTATGGAAGGAGTTGGGAGAGGCCTATGTCCAGGTGTAATCTGTGAAGGGCTGCTCAAAGAAGAAAGAATAAGAAGATTTTATAAAACTTGAGCATAGACGTGAAATCTACTTAACTTGTTTTATATAAGAGATGTTTATAATACAAACACTAAATGATTTTTCCGGTTGGTGCTGTAAAAATTAAAAAAAAAAAAAAATTGTGAGCCTTCTTTTTTTCGATACGTTATTCTTCTAATCCAATTCTTTTTTACGATTTAATAATCCTTTTTTTTTATGGTTCTTGCACACGTGCTACAGGGAAGTCCCTAAAGCGCTACAGGAGCGATACGTGTGCAGAGAAAGCGATTCACGTTGTTCTTGAATCGCTGCAAATTGTACTCGGTGGGAAACACAGTCCTGGGCAAATTATTCCAAAGGGATGATGTTTTCCCTATAAATGACTGCTTGAAAAGCATTGTACGAAGAGTAACAAGTTGAACCTCATACGGATGTGAAGTATTAGCTCGACGTGTACTTCTAACATGCACCGCTCTGGGAGGAATTAAGCGGGCCACATCCTTCGAACACTTTCCATGAAAATACTTGTAGAATAGGCTCAAGTCGCCAACCGTTCTTCTATGTTCCAGCGAATCAAGGCCGCCGGTCAGTTCCGGGTGTCCAATCAGACGCAGCTCTTCTCTGATTAGAATCCAACAAATGCAGTGTATGTTTGGGAGCGGAGCTCCAAACATGAGAGCAGTATTCCATAGTTGGTCGAATTTGAGCTTTATAAAGAATTAAAAGTTTTTGTGGAGTATAAAGCTTTCTGGTTCGAAATAATATTCCCAACTTTTGAGAAGCTCTCCTTGCTATGCCTGCAACATGCTTTCGAATGATCTCTATGTCCTCTCTATTCCGTTATTTAAATTTTTTTGGGATAATGAAAAGTTAGAAAAGATAAATCAGGTGAATACAATGAATGCTTCAACACGCATACTTGATTTCGTGTCAAAAATTAACCAACACTGAATGAACTGTGACTGGGTGAATTAGAGAATGCAATTTTTTGATTGTTAAATAAAATATCGCATTTTAGTCATCTATCATCAATATTTCGCGCTGAAATTTACAACGAATATTGGGAAAGGATACAGCTTTAAAATTATCTATTTTTAAGACATAAAACCGGGAGATTACACTGGTCAACACTGAAATTTTTTCCTGAAATTTTATATGTATTATAGGGTATACCCGAGGCACTGATTACGGAAAAAATACTGGTTTAATGCTATCAGCTCTACTTTTTTATTGATATGAAATTACAATTTTCTTCAAATATGGAACAAAAATACAACATTTTTTCTATGTTTGATATAATTACACACTATAAAACGTTCTTTTATACGACTTTCTTGAATGTACGGTTTAGGGATCATCTATTTGCAAGCCCAACAGTAATCGGCCATCATATGGATGTCCAACCTTCCTTGATAACGTTCTTCCATTGTGAGTATATTTTGGTGAAATCTTTCACCCTGTTCTTCACTGAAATCGTCAAGATTTTCTAGGAATCGATCTAAATGAGAATGTAAGGAATGAATCTTGATACTCATGTTGCAGCCCAGATCTTTCAAATTGGATAGCATGCACTCAACTAACTCAGAATAGATGTCGGACTTATTGCTTCCGAGAAAATTTTTAATCACCACAACAAACGATTTCCAAGCTTTAGACTCGACTTCATTCACAAAGTTTGGGTCTTTCATAGGTTGTCTTGCTGTGCTTAATCCTGGAAACTTGCGTGAAAGAAAAGCAAAACATTCACCGTTTTTTACAACAGCTTTTACAAACTGTTTCAAAATGCCCAGTTTGATATGAAGTGGTGGCAGTATAATGCGATCTCGATTTACTAAGGGCAAATTAATAACATTTTTGGTACCAACTATCAGTTCCTCTCGTACTGGTCACTTTTTTTTGAAATGAATGAGTTGTTTGTCGCGGCTATCCCACAGACACATAAAACACGGGTATTTCGTGTATCCACCCTATTGTCCGAGAAGAAAGTTAACCATTTGTGTAGACCAACCAAGTCTACACAAATGCGCCAGTTGTGGTCTCGATACTTTTTCGATTACTGAAGAAATAGTTGTACACTCTTCATTCATAGTAGTAGAGTGTGCAATAGGTATAGAACCATACTTGCCGTTATTCTCTTGCTACTGTCTATAAAAAGACGCCAATCATTTGGTTGGTATCGTTGTGAACTCATTTTCTCGAAAATACCTCTGACATCATTACGAAAAACTAAACCATTTTCTCTAGAAAAATATGGTAACAAATTCTTTTCTCGGGTCCGATATAAAGTAATTCTGGTTCCTGGTACAAGTAAATTATTTCTTTTAAACGAGATGCCAAAATTTCACAAGCTTCTTTTGACAAATTCAGATCCATTACTAGTCATTCAATTCCCTTTGATTAAAAGGTTGAGGATCTGATGACTGACTACATGTGAAAACCGAATCAATGTTGCCCATTGAGTTGTCTTCATTTTCCATAAGATCTGGTTCTACAGAGCATTTACATGATGCTCCTTGTATCTCACCAGAGTATAGAAGAGGTCGTTAAGCGAAGGGTAAGTTAGGATATAACCATTTATTTCTATTTCCAGAATTTATGCCGTTAATATTTACGACGCAAAAATAGCAGTCGTCATGATGATCAAGGGGTTCCTGCCAAATTATCGGTGTTTTAAATTTGATAGCACTTCTTTTTCCATTTGACCATTGCCGCAGACACACAATACAGTTCTGACATACAATATGAGATACCCATTGCTTGTCTTGTTTGCACAATGTTATTTGAAAGTGGTTAAAATACGTAATTTTGACGAAGTCCGAGATAAGTTTTCGATATTTTTCAAAGATGTATTCGCCACAAATATAGCAAAAACAATATGGATTGTGTAAGCAACGTCTACGTGTCGAAGCCATATCTGAAATTAAAAACATAATTATTCCGGTTCGGGTAGATCTTAAAAAACTGCGGGTGTTGTCTAAGTTAGGGTAGACCGAAAATATTGAAAAACATGAGCTGTCACAGAAAAATTAATATCCATTTCGAGATCAGAACACTACAATAAGCCCAAAACTGAAAAAAAAATAGAGGAAAAAACCAAAAAAAGAAAAATATTTATTGACCAGTGTTATCATACTGCATAATCTCAATATAACGGATCAAAATAATTTAGAAATATCTATACAAACTGTGATATACAAATATTCATTTATTTAAATACATTTGTCCAATGATTTATGTTTTAAAACAGAATGTCATTTAATCTAAAAATTTTAAAGAATCATCTTACGACGCCGTCTCCTCACGAAGGTTAGCGATCCATATAGCTAAACGAACTTTAGAAACTGCTGCTCGAAAAATATCACTCGAAGCACATCCAAACCACCATCAATCCAAATGTCTTTCAGCCAAAAATTCTGTCGTCTTCCGATCGATCGTTTGCCCTTTATTTTGCTTTCAATAATTAGACGTAGCAATTCGTGCTTTGAACCCCTCATGTTATGTCCGAAGTATTGAGTTTTTCTTATTTTTACGATTGTTAGTAATTCCTTTATTTTGTTCATTCGTTCCAGTACTTCTATGTTTTTTTTTTTTGTACCCAGGAGATTCAAAGAAGGCGTCTATAAATGTACATTTCGAAAAATTCCAGTCGTTTCTCTGAGCCAGGATCAAGGTTCCAGCACTCACATCCATACAAAAGCACGGAGAATACATATGCTCTCACTATTCTCATTCAGAGATCGAGGCTGAGACTTGTGCGATGAAAAAATTTATTCATATTTATGTATGATACTCAGGCCTGTTCAATTCGGGAATATATTTCCTTTCTTGGGTCCCACTTGTCATTTTTATTGGTAGGAATGAAAATTTAAACAACTGTTTAAGATCACCGCTTATATTTATTACATTATTGCTGACAATTGTTTTGACACACTGTCTTCTTCTGGAGCAAAATGTAAATTAACTACAAAGTATGTTACAGAATATATCATTTACCTAGTTACAAGTACTAAGTATTTACCTTAATACCTAGAACAAGTTCAATAAAGGAGACCCTCCCCCATCTAATTGATCGTTGAGTAATAAACCTGAGGATTTTTTCTGGTTAATTTCTACCTTTTCTAAACAATTCAGTAATTTCCCTTTCTTTCCTTTAAGCAAAATTCTGAAATCTTCATTGAACGTATGATTTTCATCTGTTACATGTTTAGCGTAATGAGATCTGTTATTTTTCATTCTATAGCTTTGTTTATGTTCCTTTATTCTTTTATAAAAAGATCTGCCTGTTTGTCCTATATAGGTTTTATTGCAAGTACCACAGCATGTTTTCTAGAACAAATTTGTCAATCTAACAGATGTTAACTTTAAAAATCAAGAAATTGAGTTATTAGAAAAAAGTTTTCAGAATAATTAAAGTTTGTACTAAAACTAGAAAATATTTAGGTGCAGAATATGAAATAGTCTGTAGTAGTAATTCACTAAATGTTACGAACAAACATATAACTACTTAAATGTTACGCACAGAAAAGTTTGAATTTTTCCGAGGTAAATTCCATAATGAACATAAGATTGCTAATCAAATAAAAAACAAAAGTAATGAACATAACATAATTTTTACGAGACCGGATAAAGGAAAAACTGTAATACCAATAAAAAAACAAACCTACATTGAAAAAACAATAGATTTCCTAAAACCAGATGTATTCAAATCCATCAACTTTGATCGAACAATAACTTTCCAAAAATTAGTTAAAGATGTGCAGACATAAGCAGTTTCAGACCAGTAGTTTCATATATAACAGTCCCAGCTTTTTCTTTATCAAATAAATTGATTGAGGTTTTGACAAAATAGTAAATTCACACCTAAAAATAGTAATGAATTGATAGCAAAAATTCATCCATTAATTATACCAAGTAACTCCAGATTTATATCGTTTGATGTACAAAATTTTTTTCCTAGTATACCACCATCAGACACTATAATTTTGGTTCAAAGATTACTCAATAAAAATAATGTTAACCCAATAATTAAACAAGAAATATATAGACATCTTAACATTGTGTTTAGACCAGAATTATTTCGAATTTAAGGATAAGATTTATATAAGTAAGACAGGTTTAATAATGGGAAACCCTCTTAGTCCAATTTTATCTGAAATCTTCATTGACCATTTGGAAAAACAAATCAGTAATTCTCATCTTTTTAAAACTTTCTTTTATTGGTACCGGTATGTAGATGACATATTGACGTACTTTACCAGCACAGATCGACGATTAAAACTATTTCTAGATTGTACTAACCAACAAATAAATCGATTAATTTTCTAGATTTGGAAATATCAAACAAAATGAATAAACATGATTTTGAAATCTTCCATGAACCAACATACTCAGATATAACTATACACGCTAATTCTAACCATCCGTTCACACATAAAATCTCGGCCTATAATAGACTAATAAATACACCATTAACGGGAAAATTTTCGGAAAGAATTAAATATTATAAAACAAATTAGTATAAACAATGGGTACAAGAGTGATTTTGTAGATAATATTTTAATAAAAAAAACAATTTAAAAAAGGAATAGGACTAGTGTACCCGTATAAACAACTAAACAAAGATAACTTTCATACACTCACTTATACCGGTAGATTGACTAATAAAATTCCAAATTTTTTCCATAAAAATCATGTAAACATTGCTTTCCGTACAAATAACACATTAGCTCGACATATTAAAAATAATAAAATTAAAACAAAAAAAGGAAATAAAACAGAGGTTTACGAATTATGCTGTGGTACTTGTAATAAAATCATATAGGACAAACAGGCAGATCTTTTTATAAAAGAATGAAGGAACATAAACAAAGCTATAGAATGTAAAATAACAGATATCATTACGCTAAATATTTAACAGATGAAAGTCATACGTTCAATGAAGATTTCAAAATTTTGCATAATGGAAAGAAAGAGAAATTACTGAATTGTTTAGACCAGGTAGAAATTAATCAGAAAAAATCCTCAGGTTTATTACTCAACGATCAATTAGATGGGGGAGGGTCTCCGTTATTGAACTTGTTGTAGGGATTAACGTAAATATTGCTAATGAATTTAGTACTTGTAACTAGGTAAATTACATATTCTGTAACATAGTTTGTAGTTAATTTACATCTTGCTCCAGAAGAAGACACAGTGGGTCGGAACAATTGTCAGCAATAATATAATAAACATAAGTGGTGATGTTAAACAGTTGTTTAAATTTTTATTCCCAGGTATTATGGATCTCCATCAAGTAACGGCTAAGTCAGTGCAGTATTTATATTGGTTCCCAAATATCTCAATATGGAGACCTGTTTTATGGCGTTGTCCCTGTTTGCCAGGGCTGGTAGATTTTTCTTTGTTATTACTATCTACTGGGTTTTTCTTATATTTACAGTTAATCCAAATTTGACTCTTACGACTCGATTGATCAGTTGCTGGAGATCTTTGATATTATTTTCTAATAGAACAGTATCATCAGCATACCGTATGTTGTTCATTGTACTCCCATTGACTGTTATTCCTTCAGTGGATTCATAGATGGCCTCATTAAACACAGCATCAGAGTAGAGATTGAACAAAAGTGATGAGAGAATATACATTCCTGTCTTACACCTTGGGTTATTTTTATGCTTTCGGACTTTTCCAGCCCAATTTTAACTTCCACTGATTGATTCTAGAACGGATTTTTAATAATATTTAGATCTCTTTTGTCTATATTTGTTGTTTCTAGAATTTTTATTAATTTCTCGTGCATCACACTGTTAAAAGTATTATTGTAATCTATAAAACATATATCGTCATAGTAGTGTAGTGTTTTTAGAAACAACTTTAAAACGTATCTATCAACTGGGACTGGAAGAATGATTTAATATTAATTAACTTTGTATTTGTGCCGACAGTATGCCGCTGTTACTTGTTTTTTATTGTAAGTTGAGAAATCGTGATTCTTGGGATTAAGCTGTCAATTTGAGCTAACTCTGACGTTTTGCCTATGATTGCATATGACATTCTCAGGGATATTTACTCTTCGAGATTAGAACACTTAATCATTCAGTGTTCTAATCACAAAGAGTAAACATTCCTAAATATGTCACGTGTAATAGTAGGCGAAACCTTGGAAATTAACGCGGTCTAATCCCAACAACCACCATTTCTCATCTAACCGAGACCGTGAAAACACCAGGAGTACTGATGTCCTAAAAATATTAAAAGCTCTAGATGGCGCTATTAAGATGTGACATTACCACTGTTATAAAATTTGACTTTTGTTATTGTTAAAACAATGGCAGCTCAGAAATTGGCTGAGTAGTTTGTGTACAGTAAGCGTTTAAAAAAACAGTTCAGTGAACAAACGGAAATTTGCCGTGAAGATTTTCGTTGGATAACTTTTTACGATTTTAGTAAAGGCCTAATTTAACCACAATGCCTCCAATCTCTTCGTTCAACTTTTGGTAATGAATCGTCATTAGAAAAGACTGTTTACAATTGGTTTGCAAAATATCGTCATGGCCGTGCTTGCATCAGCGATGAATTTCGTGAAGATCGACCATAATCGGTTGTTGTTCCAAAAAACATTGATGCTATGCACAACATGATTGAAGAGGATCGACATGTGACTTACCGTGAGATAGATGTATTCTTAGGCATATCGAAGATTGCAGTATATTCGATTTTGCGTGAAAATTTAGCTGTGAAAAAGATCTCTTCCCGACAGATTCCGCATAATTTGACCGAAACTCAAAAACAGGCTCGTGTCAATTGGTGTAAGGAAATGCTCAAAAAATTTGACCGAAGGCACGCAAAATCTGTATACAACATCGTAACAGAAGACGAAATTTGGATATGTTCGTACGAGCCGGATATTAAGCAACAATTAACTGTTTGGGTGTTCCAAAATAAACCGAATCTAACAACCATTGCTTTAGAGCAGCGGTCGACAAGCCCCGCGAGCCTCCTCCTTGCTGCCCACGACTGTTTTGTAAATAAAGGTCTTATTATTCGGAATTATTTTAACTTATGCATATGCAGATTTATACTTTTTTATTGACTGTAAAGAAAAACCCCTCTGCTTGATATCCCAAAAAAATATTGCTGTTCAAAAAGAATATAATCGCAAACGCCATTACGATAGCAAGCATAAAGCAAAAGTTGCATGTCTTGTGGGTGATTTACGGAAAAATAAAATAAACGCACTCAAGTCTGGCCGACCGTTGACTGACAGCTAACTAGTAAAACAATGTGATTTAATCATGACTGAGGAGATGTATCCACATAAAAAAAAATAATTCCAGAACGTGCACCCGGAGTACTGAAGATTAGAGCAATAATTTATGCGAGCAACTGCAGAAAACAGCACGATTATTTGAATGTTTCTCTTTAGCTACCGATGAAAGTGATGACGTTTCAGATACTGCGCAACTACTAATATTTGTTCGCGGAATTGATGAGAACTTTAATGTTTTTGAGGAACTTTTACAGTTATGTAGTTTGCAAGGAACGACTACAGGGGAAGCTTTATTTCGGCACTTAGAACAAGCGTTAGTATCAACGCACCGTAGGTAAAATTGCTAAGCGGTACAACTAATGAAGGCAGAAACATGAGTGAACAAAACAAGGGCCTGGTGGGTAGGATTAAAACTAAACTGGCAGAGATAGGTTGCGATATCCCATTATTTTTCCATTGTATTGTCCACCAAGAAGCGTTATGGTGCGTTATGTACTTGCGTGGAAAGAAGTAATGGCCATCGTGATATCCACTGTAAACTACATCAGAAAAGGGTTGACACATCGCCAATTTCAACCGTTTCTGTCAGATATGGAAGCAGATCACCGAGATGTCCTGTATTATTCTAAAGTGAGATGGTTAAGTAGAAGTGCAGTACTGAAAAGATTTTTTGACCTCAGAAAAGAAATCAACACTTTTATGATCGAAAAGGGCAAATGTGTTCCAGAACTTACAGATCCTCAATGGTTAATAGACCTTGGATTTTTGACAGACTTAACTCATGAGTTAAATATGCTGAATATGAGGCTTCAAGGAAAAAACAAATTAATATCTGATATGCACACAGACGTAAAGGCATCTATAATATTTATAAAATGCAACGTCTCTCTGTCTGTCTGTCTGTCTGTCCGTTAGTGCGCTTAACACGGGAGAACCACTTATCCGATTTACGTACTTTTTTTTTTAAAACATACATATGTTCTCTGGCCAGGTTATAGGCTATATTTTATTACGATAGGTGGTATAAGGAATGAGCAGTGACGTAAAATAGTGAATGAAGTCGGAAAAAAGTTTGCCGCTAGCGCGTTCCCTTGCAATACACAGACTAAACCATTAAATATGGAACAATATTATGTAGCAGAGAATATCTATAATCTATAGTCTATAATATATATAAAATGCAATGTCTCTCTGTCTGTCCATTAGTGCGTTTATCACGTGAAAACCACATATCCGATTTACGTGTTTTTTTTTTAATTCATACATATATTCTTTGGCCAGGTTATATAATAATAATAATCTATATCTATAATATATATAAAATGCAACGTTTCTTCGCCTGTCTGTCTGTCCGTTAGTATGCTTATCCCTCGAGAACCACTTATCCGATTTACGTGATTTTTTAAATTCATACGTATGTTCTCTGACCAGGTTATAGATATATATTTTATTACATCTATAATATAAAATAAAACGTATCTCTGTCTGTATGTCTGTCTGTCTGTCCATTAGTGCGCTTATCATTGGAGAACCACTTATCCGATTTACGTCCTATTTTTTTAAAACATACATATGTTCTTCGGCCAGGTTATAGGCTCTATTTTATTACGATAGGTAGCATAACGAATGAGCAGTGACGATAATAGTGAATGCAGTCGGAAAAAGTTTGCCGCTAGCGCGTTCTCTTGCAATACACAGCCTACACCATTAAATATGGAACAATATTATGTAACAGAGAATATCTATAATCTATAATATATATAAAATGCAATGTCTCTCTGTCTGTCTGTCTGTCCATTAGTGCGTTTATCACGTGAGAACCACTTATTCGATTTACGTGTCTTTTTTTTAAATACATACATATATTCTTTGGTCAGGTTATATTAATAATAATCTAGATCTATAATATATATAAAATGCAAGGTTTCTCTGTCTGTCTGTCTGTCTACCCGCTAGTGCGCTTATCACTGGAGAATCACTTATCCGATTTACGTGTTTTTTTAAACATACATATATTTTCTGGCCCGGTTATAAACTATATTTTATTACGTTAGGTAACAAGAGGAATAAGCAGTGAATCAAATTGGAAAAAAGTTTGCCGCTAGCGCGTTCTCTTGCAATACACTGCCTAAACCACTAAATATGGAACAATATCATGTGGCAAAGGATATCTATAATATATATAAAATGCCACGTCTCTCTGCCTGTATTGTCTGTTTGTGCGCTTATCACTGGATAACCACTTTTCCGATTTACGTGCTTTTTTTTAAACATGCTAAACCATTAAATATGGAACGATATCATGTAGCAAAGAATATCTGTAATATATATAAAATGCAACGTCTCTCTGTCTGCCTGTCGGTCCGTTTAGTGCGCTTATCACTGGAGAACCACTTATCTGATTTACTTGCTTTTTTTTTAAACATACATATGTTCTCTAGCCAGGTTATAGGATATATTTTATTACGTTAGGTGACATAAGGAATAAGCAGTGACGATAATAGTGAATCAAGTCGGAGAAAAGTTTGCCGCTAGCGCGTTCTCTTGCAATATACTGCCTGAAGCATTAAAAATGGTACAATATCATGTAGCAAAGAATAAAATATATATAAAATGCAATGTCCCTCTGTCTGTCTGTCTGTCCGTTAGGGCGCTTATCACTTGAGAACCACTTATCCGATTTACGTGTTTTTATAAATTTATACATATGTTCTATATAATTCGATATACGCCTAGATAATGGGAGATAAGGTGAGAAAATGGGAGATAAGGAGAAATAATAGGAGATAAGGAGAAATAATTGGAGATAAGGAGAAATAATGGGAGATAAGTCGAGATAAGCCTCGATAATGGGAGATAAGGTGTGATAATGGGACATAAGTATAAATAATGGGAGATAAGGAGAAATAATGGGAGATAAGTAGAGATAAGTCTAGATAATGGGAGTTGTGGTGAGATAATGGGAGAGAAGGAGAAATAATGGGAGATAAGAAGAAATATTGGGACATAAGTCGAGATAAGCCTAGATAATGGGAGATAAGGTGAGATAATGGGAGATAAGGAGAAATAATGGGAGACAAGGAGAAATAATGGGAGATGAGCAGAAATAAGCCTAGATAATGGAAATTATGTAGAAATAATGGGAGATAAAGAGAAATATTGGAAGATAAGGGGATATAATGGGAGATATTTTTTTACGTTGGGTAACATAAGGAATAAGCAGTGACGATAGTAGTGAATTAAATCCACGCGAGCGGAGCCGCGGGCCCTGCTAGTTTCAAATGAAAAACAAGCTCTTCATAAAACATATTGACGAGAAAAAGCTAGACCATTTCCCGAATTGTAGAAAGGCTGTCGAGGAAGTTGGAATAAATTTTAATTGGAAAAATGATAAAATGAAATGCATTTTAATGGAGCTACAAAATCAGTTCAATGACAGATTTTGTGACTTCGAGAAGATTTCTGGCCAACTGAAAATTTTTGCAAACCATTTTTCATGTGATATTGAGAATGTACCGAGTATTCTACAAATGAATGTGATGGATCTTCAATCTAATGACACTTTCAAAAAACTCCTATGAAATCAATGAGCTTGTTCAATTTTATGGCAGTTGGCCCTCTAATTTTGACAAATTGAAAAGATTTGCTTAGCAATTAAATACAATTTTTGGCAGCGAACAAACTTTTTCAATTCTCAATTAGAGAAAAAAAAATATTGTTGTCGTCTTAGAGTTGAGCATTTAAGTGTCATTCTACGAATTTCTACAATAGAGATGACAGCAAACATTTTACAAATAGCCAGTCAAATACAGCTTCAAAAATCACTTTAAATTTTGATTCGATTCGCATGTATAGTTACTTCGAAGTTCTCATTTAATTTGTCTGTTTTTTTCTCATTTTTTTGTCATTGTTCCTACTTATTAATAAAACTAGCCGGGCCCGCGGCTCCGCTTGCGTGGACTTAAATCACTACTATCGTCACTGCTTATTCCTTATGTTACCCAACGTAATAAAATATCTCCCATTATTTCCCCTTATCTCCCAATATTTCTCCTTATCTCCCACTATTCCTACATAATTTCCATTATCTAGGCTTATCTCCGCTCATCTCCCATTATTTCTCCTTATCTGCCATCATTTCTCCTTAGCTCCCAGTATTTCACCTTATCTCCCATTATCTAGGCTTATCTCGACTTATCTAGGCTGGTCTCGACTTATCTCGCAATATTTCTCCTTATCTCCCATTATCTCGCCATAACTCTCATTATCTAGACTTATCTCTGCTCATCTCCCATTATTTCTCCTTATCTCCCATTATTTATACTTATCTCCAATTATCTCACCTTATCTCCCATTATCGAGGCTTATCTCGACTTATCTCCCATTATTTATCCTTATCTCCTATTATCTCATCTTATCTCCCATTATCTAGCCTTATATTGAATTATATAGAACATATGTATAAATTTATAAAAACACGTAAATCGGATAAGTGGTTCTCAAGTGATAAGCTCACTAACGGACAGACATGCAGACAGACAGACAGAGAGATGTTGCATTTTATATACATTCTAGATAGGAGATTATAGATAACCTGGCCAGAGAACAAATGTATGATTTAAAAAAAACACGTAAATCGGATAAGTGGTTCTCGAGTGATAAACGCACTACCGGACAGACAGACAGACAGAGAGACGTTGCACTTTATATATATAATATTCTTTGCTACATGATATTGTTCCATATTTAATGCTTTAGGCAGTGTATTGCAAAAGAACTCGCTAGCAGCAAACTTTTCTCCGACTTGATTCACTATTATCGTCACTGCTTATTCCTTATGTCACCAAACGTAATGAAATATATCCTATAACCTGGCCAGAGAACATATGTATATTTAAAAAAAAAAAGTACGTAAATCGGATAAGTGGTTCTCCAGTGATAAGCGCACTAACGGACAGACAGACAGATAGACAGACAGACAGACAGAGAGACGTTGCATTTTATATATATTCTATTCTTTGCTACGTGATATTGTTCCATATTTAATGCTTTAGGCAGTGTATTGCAAGAGAACGCGCTAGCAGCAAACTTTTTTCCGACTTGATTCACAATTGTCGTCACTGCTTATTCCTTATGTCACCTAACGTAATAAAATATATCCTATAACCTGGCCAGAGAACATATGTATATTTAAAAAAAAAAGTACGTAAATCGGATAAGTGGTTCTCCAGTGATAAGCGTACTAACGGACAGACAGACAAATAGATAGACAGATAGACAGACAGACAAATAGATAGACAGATAGACAGACAGACAGACAAAGAGACGTTGCATTTTATATATATTATATTCTTTGCTACATGATATTGTTCCATATTTAATGCTTTAGGCAGTGTATTGCAAGAGAACGCGCTAGCAGCAAACTTTTCTCCGACTTGATTCACTATTATCGTCACTGCTCATTCCTTATGTCACCTAACGTAATAAAATATATCCTATAACCTGGCCAGAGAACATATGTATGTTAAAAAAAAAAGCACGAAAATCGGATAAGTGGTCCTCCAGTAATAAACGCCCTAACGGACAGACAGACAGACAAAGAGACGTTACATTTTATATATATTATAGATATTCTTTGCTACATGATATTGTTCCATATTTAATGGTTTAGCATGTTTAAAAAAAAGCACGTAAATCGGATAAGTGGTTCTCCAGTGATAAGCGCAGTAATGGACAGACAGACAGAAATACGGTGCATTTTATATATATTATAGATGTAATAAAATACATTTCTATAACCTGATCAGAGAACATATGTATAAATTTAAAAAATCACGTAAGTCGGATAAGTGGTTCTTGAGGGATAAGCGCACTAACGGACAGACAAACAGACAGAGATACGTTGCATTTTATACGTATTATAGATATAGATTATTATTATTATTATTATATAACCTGGCCAAAGAATATATGTATGAATTTAAAAAAAAAACACGTAAATCGGATTAGTGATTCTCGCGTGATAAACCCACTAATGGACAGAGAGACATTCCATTTTATATATATTATAGATTATAGATATTCTCTGCTACATAATATGGTTCCATATTTAATGGTTTAGGCTGTGCTTGCAATGGGACGCATTAGCGGCAAACTTTTTTCCGACTTCATTCACTATTTTACGCCACTGCTCATTCTTTATGCTACCTATCGTAATAAAATATAGCCTATAACCTGGCCAGAGAACATATGTATGTTTTAAAAAAAAAAAGTACGTAAATCGGATAAGTGGTTCTCCAGTGATAAGCACACTCACGGACAGACAGACAGACAGACAGACAGAGAGACGTTGCATTTTATATATATTATAGATTTAAATAAAATAGTGATGAATAAAATATAAAAGTAAATATTTGTGTTTTTGGATTTTTAATATTAACAAAATTGTGAACAGTGTGGCCCGCCTTTATTTCATATTGTCACTATGTGACCCTTGCCTGCCAAAAGGTTACCGACCGATTCTTTAGAGGATCGAAGAACAGTTAATGCTGAATGATATACAACAATTTGTTTGCCAGAAGTCATCGATGAAATCAAGTAAAACAACCCAAAACGTCGCATCATTCTTCATCATGACAATGCCAACTCTCTCACAGCACGTCAAACAATTGATTATTTGACGGAGAAAAACATCGAATTAATGTCTCATTGCCCGTATTCACTTGATTTATCACCTAACAACTTTTTTCTGTTCCCGAATGGACAGCTGTTGAACCCTTCCAACACCATGTTTTTGAGGTACCAAGTTCAGAGTGGAAAAAATGCTTCGAGAATTGGTTCGAACACATGCAAAAGTGTATAAATCTTAAAGGCAAGTATTTTGGAGAAACAATGAACATGAACATGAATACCACAGCATGGAAGCCGAAGAACAGGCAGGCTTTAGAGCTGGAAGATCGACAGTAGATCACCTTTTTTGCCTCACCCAAATCATCGAGAAAAAATTCGCGGTAAATCAAGAACTACATATGTTATATGTGGACCTTAAAAAAGCTTATGATAGTGTGCCACAGAACAAATTATGAGCAGCACTCCAACAAACAAATATCAACTCGAATCTAATATCCGCAGTTAAAAGTTTATATCAAAAAGCAGAAACCAAGGTTAAGGTAGGAAACTCAACATCTAAAGGTTTCTATATCAACAAGGGACTCAGGCAAAGGTGCTGTTTATCACCTACCTTATTTAAAATATACCTAGAACATGCACTAAAGGGCTGGAAACGGAAATGTAGTAGTATGGGGATACCATTAGAGAACAACAACCTCTACACACTATGTTTTGCCGACGACCAGATTGTAATAGCGCAAGATCATGATGATATAGAATATATATTCTATATCATATGACTCAGAAATTGATAGAAGAATACAGAAAATGGGGCTTAGAGGTCAACATAAATAAAACTCAGTATAAGACGATATAAGATTAGAGAACGGCCAGCAAATAAAAAATTGTACCAAAGACACGTACCTAGGGGTACAATTGACTGATGATAGCAAACTAGATGAGGCAAGGACAAAGAGCTATTGCGGGATTGAACAGTATACTGTAAAACCAAAAAATATCAAAAAGAAACAAGCACCGCATATACAATACGATTGTTAAAAGTATTCTACATACGGTAGTGACTCTCGAGGCGACAGAGATGGACTTTTAGAGGAAATCAGTCGGAAGATCGAGGCTGGAACACATAACCAACGAGCGAATGAGAGAGATAATGAAAGTTTCCCATTCCATAACCGAAGACATAAAAATAACACAACTCAAGTAGTATGGACACGTACAAAGAATGCCAGAAGAACGACTCCCGAAACAGGTATTAAACTGGACATTACAGGGTAGACGAAGAAAAGGACGGCCGCGGCGAAGTTGGAAAGAAGGAGTAGAGAGAGGTATTCGGGACAGAGATTTGGATGGACAGAGAGGCATGAAGAATAGGCATCGCAAGATGTCGGAAGACGTTGTGACGCGATATACAGTGTGACAATTTAAGTCCGCATCATATGGGATTTTTTCTAAATAATCACTTTAGCCCAGATCTCGTTATTGCATCCATTTGTGCTTCAAATAATATCAGAAATAAAGTATAGTAAGTCATGTTTACGCATGACGTTACCTGTCAAAAATGACATTTTCATCAAAAATTTTGAAAAAAACGTATAATTGGCCAAATTTTAAAAGAGTTATTAGACAAATTAGTTTATTTTTTAATTCTAGATCTGTTTGTCAAATTTCAACGGCCTACTACGATTTTGAATTTTTGGCAGTTTTTTGACATTTCGGCAATTGTTCTTGATCTTGACTTATTGCAACCTTATTTAAAACATTTAATTTGTCAAAAACTAGGCACCTATAATCTATTTAAGAACAAAATGAAGTCGTGTCCGTAATTTTTTTATAGAATATTAAAATTCACACATTATCATGAATCATATTTGATGCAAAGTTCGATTAGCTTTTGTTTTTAAATAGAAAAATGTTTCTCGCTTACGTATTTTGATAGGAACACACATAAACGTTTGTAAATTAACACAAATCTTACATTTTGATCTTTTTAGTAATGCATTTAAATTTTTAACAATGTAATGTTTCTTATTATAAACACCAAATTAACAACTTGCTGCTTTATCCTATTTGTTTTTTTTATACTTCAGCTAAAACCACTTTTTAGATCAATAATACATTTTAGGTTCTAATTAGCAACCGTAATAAAAATATTACACATATTCTAGTTATTAATTTGGCAGTTACGCGTTAATAATACCACCGAAAAATTACATTAAAATGCTTTCGGTATCATTGTTGACGTAACTGCTAATTTAAAATAAATCCAGCCATATTTTAGTCGTGGCTATCAAAATTAACGTTCGCAAAATTAGAAAGACCCTTTATGGTTGTGCCGATTTCCTCCTGAAAACTTACCTTCTACAGGAAAAACAGCTAAACAGAGAAATTAACACGCTAAGCAAAACTCGATATTTCTATGCGTTTATTAATAGTAAGCCCTGGAAACAAGTCGTAAGCTGTGAAATATTTAGTTAGCAATTCAAACTAGAATGGAAAGAAACAGATGGTGTCACAACGTGCTTTCTCTTCAAAAAAAAATTGAAATTGTTTTATTGTGTGGGGAAAATACACCTCATCGCACTGTTGCAAATGTTTTAATGAGCGTCATCCTGAAAAAAACTTGCAGCAATCTACTGTGAGCCGAATTATAAAAAGTTTAAATCGACTGGATCTGTGGGAAATGTTTTCCGAAAAAATCGTGTTGCACGTAAACATACCGAAGATACTGAGTTAGATGTGTGCTTAAGTGTAGTGGAAGAAGGCAAAACCAGTGTTAGAACTATTTCGAAGACTAAACCGGAGATCGACAGGGAAAGTGTACGTAAAATTTTACACAAAAATAAATTTAAACATGGCTGTGGATCTAAGATATGCTCTATGGTATCAATTAGATGGTGCACCAATACACAATACTTTGCAAGTACGAAAGACTTTAAATGAACTATTTAATGGCAGTGTCATTGGGAGAGATCAGGATAATTGTTGGCCACCTCGATCGCCCGACATCACCCCATTGGAATTCTATTTAGAGTTTAGACCATTTAGAGATATCGATCATCTAGAAACTATAATTAGGCAGTATGTTCAGGAGATACCTCCCGAGTTTGTGAAAAATTCCGTCAAAGAAATTTCTAGAAGAACCATTCGTTGCATTGAACAAAACGGTGGACACACACAACACAATGTAGAATATTGCAATATGCGTGTATTTGATACAAAGTATTTATTAAATAGGTTAAAATAGCTAATTGTTAATTTAGCGTTTATAGAAAGAAACATTACATTGTTGAAACTTTAAATACAATACTAAGATCAAAATGTAAGATTTGTGTTAATTTACAAACGTTCAAGTGTGTTCACTATCAAACTACGTAAGCGAGAAATATTTTTGTATTTAAAAACAAAAGTTAATCGAACTTTGCATCAAATATGATTCATCATAATGTGTGAATTTTAATATTCTATAAAAAAATTATGGACACGACTACATTTTGTTCTTAAATGGATTGTAGGTGCCTAGTTTTTGACAAATTAAATGATTTAAATAGAGTTGCAATAAATCAAGAAGAAAAACAATTGCTGAAATGTCAAAAAACTGCCAAAAATTCAAAATTGTAGTAGGCCGTTGAAATTTGACAAACAGATCTAGAATCACAAAATAAACCATTTTGTCTAATAACTTTTTTTTAAAAATTTGGCCAAATTTTAAGTTTTTTTCAAAAATTTTTACGAAAATGTCATTTTTGACAGCTGTTGTCATGCGTAAAAATGACTTACTATACTTTATTTTTGATATTATTTAAAGCGCAAAAAAAAATCCCATATCATGCGGACTTAAATTGTCACACTGTATACATATATATATATATATATATATATATATATATATATATATATATATATATATATATATATATATATATGTATATATATATATATATATATATATATATATATATATATATATATATATATATATATATATATATATATATATATATTTATATATACTAGCCGGGCCCGCGGCTCCGCTCGCGTGGACTTGATTCACTACTATCGTCTTATTCCTTATGTTACCCAACGTAATAAAATATCTCCCATTATTTCTCCTTATCTCCCAATATTTCTCCTTATTTACCATTATCTCTACATAATTTCCATTATCTAGGCTTATCTCTGCTCATCTCCCATTATTTATCCTTATCTCACCTTATTTCCCATTATCTAGGCTTATCTCGACTTATCTCCCATTATTTCTCCTTATCTCCCATTATTTCTCCTTATCTCCCATTATCTCACCATAACTCCCATTATCTAGACTTATCTCTGCTTATCTCCCATTATCGCTCCTTATCTCCCATTATTTATACTGATCTCCCATTATCTCACGTTATCTCCCATTATCGAGGCTTATCTTGACTTATTTCCCATTATTTCTCCTTATCTCCCATTATTTCACCTTTTCTCCCATTATCTAGGCTTATATCGAATTATATAGAACATATGTATAAATTTATAACGGACAGACAGACAGAGAGACGTTGCATTTTATATATATTGTATTCTTTGCTACATGATATTGTTCCATATTTAATGCTTTAGGCAGTGTATTGCAAAAGAACTCGCTAGCAGCAAACTTTTCTCCGACTTGATTCACTATTATCGTCACTGCTTATTCCTTATGTCACCAAACGTAATGAAATATATCCTATAACCTGGCCAGAGAACATATGTATATTTAAAAAAAAAAGTACGTAAATCGGATAAGTGGTTCTCCAGTGATAAGCGCACTAACGGACAGACAGACAGATAGACAGACAGACAGACAGAGAGACGTTGCATTTTATATATATTCTATTCTTTGCTACGTGATATTGTTCCATATTTAATGCTTTAGGCAGTGTATTGCAAGAGAACGCGCTAGCAGCAAACTTTTCTCCGACTTAATTCACTACGATAATAATAACTGCTTATTCCTTATGTCACCTAATAAAATATATCCTATAACCTGGCCAGAGAACATACGTATGGTTAAAAAAAGCACGTAAATCAGATAAGTAGTTCTCCAGTGATAAGCACACTAACGGACGGACAGACAGACAGACAGACAGACAGACGGACAGAGGGACATTGCATTTTATATGTATATATTATAGATATTCTCTGCTACATAATATTGTTCCATATTTAATGGTTTGGTCTGTGTATTGCAAGAGAACGCGCTAGCGGCAAACTTTGTCCGACTTCATTTACTATTATTGTCACTTCTTATTTCTTATGCTACCTATCGTAATAAAATATAGCCTATAATCTGGCCGGAGAACATATGTATGTTTTAAAAAAAAAAGTACGAAAATGGGATAAGTGGTTCTCCAGTGATAAGCGCACTAACGGACAGACAGACAGACAGAATACGTTGCATTTTATATATATTATAGATGTAATAAAATATATACCTATAACCTGGTCAGAGAACATATGTATGAATTTAAAAAATCACGTAAATCGGATAAGTGGTTTTCGAGGGATAAGCGCATTAACGGACAGAGAGACAGACAGACAAACATTGCATTTTATATATATTATAGATGTAGATTATTATTATTATTATATAACCTGGCCAAAGAATATATGCATGAATTTAAAAAAGACAGGTAAATCGGATAAGTGGTTCCCGCGTGATAAACGCACTAATGGACAGACAGACAGAGAGACATTGCATTTTATATATATTATAGATTATACATTACAGATATTCTTTGCTACATAATATTGTTCCATATTTAATGGGTTAGGCTGTGTATTGCGAAGGCACGCGTTAGCGGCAAACTTATTTCCGACATCATTCACTATTTTACGTCACTGCTCATTCCTTTTGCTAGCTATCGTAATAAAATATAGCCTACAACCTGGCCAGAGAACATATGCATGTTTTAAAAAAAAAAAAGTACGTAAATCGGATAAGTGGTTTTTCAGTGATAGGCGCACTAACGGACAGACAGACAGAGAGACGTTGCATTTTATATATATATTATATATATATATATATATATATATATATATATATATATATATATATATATATATATATATATATATATATTGGAGAAACAATAAAACGATTGTGCCAAAAATTTTTATTGCTACTACTCGTACTATGCTTGGGAAGGTATTTTGGACACGTTTTCGAGCGATATAAAATTTGTTCATATTATTGGTCACAATTCTTTAATAAATGCTTCTCGTTCTTATATCAACCAAAGCCCAACTTTAATTCGTAACCGAATAACTAAAGTTAAGATTCCTGATCCAAGCCGCCTTTCAAGTGATAATTCTCTACATTTTTCAGATTGACTTACAACCACTTTTATTTATTGTGTAATAACTTCTGTCTCATACAATAGCAACTCCGTTTGCCGACATACGTCTCTTAAACTTCTAACCGTGCTTTGTGGTCGACAAGGCATTAAATTTTACAGAGGCATTACGACTATAATATGCAGATTGGCGAAAGACAAAGAAGAATGAATACGAATAGAGGATACTTAATGTAATTTATGGCTATACCGGGTGTCCCATAGTAATGATTCATTATAATATTTATAAAAGTTATGAGTTTGAATTGTGAATTTTCAATGCCTTCATTTACATACACCTCGAATTTTTAAAAATTCGATTTTCTTTTTTTTTACGGATTTTTATTCTCTATACTTCTAAGAATTATTCAAAAATATATTTAAGAAAATTCCATCACAAAGTTATACCATTAAACGGGACCTAGCGTCGGATTGGGACCGCTACCTGTCTAAATGCTCTGTCTGCAATATTACTCAAATCAATTTTTAATATTTTAAATTTTTTTTTTAAACTTAATAATTACTTTTTCTACAAAATGTCAAGAGGTCATTTTTTAAATTCTTCTAATATACAATTTTTTATAAATAACCCAGCCACACAAAAAAAGTTCATTACCACGAACCAAAATGCACGGTGCCCCATATGTATGGCACAATGCATTTATTAAGCAGTGCACAGTGTCTCGACTAGTACAAGCTAGCGGGACAATATTATTTCTTCACTTATTTCAATTGTTTATGTATATTCCAGGTATCTTAAGCTATTTTAAGAAAAAAAAAGTTGAAAAAATGTGTACTGTATGTGTATTAATCGAAATATGTAGTTGCAAGACAGAAGTGGTTTACTAATGTGTCTCATTTATTCACTATTGTTGCTAATTGTTCTTTAATTAGCTACATACGTCTACCTACTCATTATGTGTGAAAAGCACAATCATGTTTGTTTACAAAGAAATTTCTAGGAAAAAAAATAAAAATCATAATGATAGTACCCACATTTATTAATTTACAAAATATTATTTCTTTTAAAATAAATTAGTACAATAACAGTATCTATATACCAATTATTTACAATAACAAGGTGTATAAGTAAAAGAAATATAATATTAAATAACTTATATACTAAGGCATGAATTATAAGCAACTACAACACACAATAAAATAAGAATAATAATTACAATAAAAAAATACTTAAACCTACTAATCACTATCAGACGAGTCGTCATCACCGCTCTCCCATTCAGTAGAATATTCAGAGAGTAAATAATCCTCCTCATTTAATTCGTGATGATGACTTACTGATGGTGTTTCGGACTGCAATGAAGGTGGGATAATCAACTGCAGAACCTCCGATGGCAAAGAAGTAAATTTTCTTCGCGGTAATTCTCTATACGAGTTGATAACATGATCAGACGTAATTAAAAGCATTCTCAAAAGATCTATATTTGTGGCAATACGTGACCGCTTCCTGGTGTGCCGTTCACGGAATCTACGACAGTCTTTATTTCTTGCCTCCTGGGGTTCTTCGGAGAGTTGTCCAATGGGAAGAAGAAAAGACTTTATAACTTCCGCGCTGTGTACAAGAATTTTATGCACATTAACGGGCATGGAATACCACGAATACAGATCAAGGTATAATTTTCTAGTATCAACACAAAACTTTTCGAATTCTATATAATTTATGTCATATCCCGATGACAAAGTTCTTAAAATTACATGAAATCTACGAATAAGGTTTACGTCTAATCCTGTAATTTCGCTGCTCAATTCAGCTTTGGCAAAAAATCTACGTGCTGTGTTTCCATCGTTTGTGTTACCATACCCAGGTTTTGGTTTATCTACAATGAGACCCCTACGATCTTTAAACACTTTTTGTATCTCTTGTGAGCGTTGCTTCACAATAGCTTTGTCGTTATCTCCCCTGACTTGCCACTTTTTTATTTCTAAACGATAGCTGATGTGAAGCAAACATTCAAACGTGCGGATCCATGCATGTAAAGTAGATAAACCAAATGCAAGGCGTTCTTCGTTGCTGGGATATTTCTTTGACTCCTCGTTCATAGTAGACGGGGTGGCACCGCAAATATAACACTTTTGTGTTGAACTTGTGTCTGTTAAGGCATTGCACACTTTGCCATCAGTCATTGTCAACAACAAATCGTGTTTAACAGAGATTTGAGATCCAGCAACGTTACATAATGTTGGAAGAAGCTGACTTACTTCATCTAAAATTTTAGAAGTTTCTTCTTTCGTAAACTCTTTTGTCTCCTTGGCAAAAATAAACTTAATAGGACGGCAATATAAAGTAGAGGAAGGTCTTGGATTTTGCCAGATCACAGTTTCGCCATCAAGCAGTCTCAAAGGGACAAATGAGTATACGAACAAAAATTCGTCTGTAGCGTTAGTGTTCTCAAATTTCTGCTTATACGTGCTATGCCCCGAACTCCCATCACAGCCCCATTTGCTTACCAACGTATAATATGAACGAGGTAACACACTTCTAATGACTTCCGTCTGAGCTTTAACTAATCGTTCAGCCGTTTTTATCCAAAATCGCGTGAAGTTTAATTTCAGCTCGAGATTCAGTCACAGAAATATATTCGTCAGAAGGACAACAAAAAGCTTTGGACTTACCTAAACTATAAAACGATGGATACACTTGATGCCCCGCTTTCATTGACCATTTTCTTGTTTGTTTATATGAGTGAGAAGTCGATTTTGAGTCCACATAATAAGCTAAAGCTTCGTCTGGTGTTAACTGCCGACTTTGTTCAGAACACTTATTCTTTTCTCTAGTTTCACTGACCGCGACGTTATGGATCTGTTTAGCAACACTTCGATGCTCTTCTTTTCGAGTAGCTATCTCAGCTGCTGTAATAAGCTCATTGCACTTCGCGATTCCAAAAGATCTTCTACTCTCCGTCTCTTCGTTTTCGTTGATGAGTCTTCAAATGATTTTCTGGGTCGCCCTACGGAAAGAGCCGCTGATGATGTTGAAGTGCACGGCTGGTTAACACACATCTTTATTTCGATTCCGGATCCCTCTAACCAATCTTTATGTTTGATTAAAAACATTTCTTTGTTACACTTTAAAGAAGTCCACTTTTGATTGAATTTTGCTGAAAGGCTTGATATTTTCATTTTGAGTCGTTTTAGAGAATCGTCAGAAACATCAGACATATTGAATTTTTCACTTATATAATAAAAAATGCCACTGTTTCGTTCAGTTTTGTCATGTTTTAGCCATTCTTCAAAAAACTTCATTTTCGTCATAGTCACGAATCGTTCTGAAAAAAATATAAATCATAATAGAGTACATACCTTCAACAGAATATTCCATCGCCAAAAACTCGTTTCACTTTGCTACCAATTTTAAAATATGTTATCACAAGTGTGCATAAAATGCAACTGATTTGCAAATGAAAATGACCTCTCTTATAAGGGTTACTTTGACCCCCTGATAAGATACCTTTAGGAGGTGATAAACAAGTTAATTCTTGGAATTCGTTAAATGGGGGGGGGGGGGGGGGGGGGTGTTTACAAGTCGTTATCAGTGGTTCCTGGAAATTACGTCATGAATATTGTCCCGCTAGCATGTTCTTGCCGAATCAATGTGCAGTGTATCAAAAAATGTTTAAATAAAAGTTATAGGATGGTTATACGGCGCACATGATGACGTTGACAATAAAATGTTTTGAACAGTCAGTTCGAAGAGATTACGCCATCTTAAATTTTTTTAAATGGAAAAATATTATTTTATTTTTGAGTCTTACTAAAAATTCTAGACACACACCCTTAGAGGGTGGTTTATACTGGCTCTAATAATGCACATGGATGTTATTGAAATTCGGAAAGGATCAAGTACTTTTATCTCATTGTGCCAAACATTCAAGACAACTAAATCATCTTCCTAATAAGGTCGAGGAGGAGGGGGGAAACAACCCCTTGAGACTGATGGATCTTAGAAGTTCTAGCATCTGAAAAAAAAAAATACAGGCGTTCGTAGTCTCAGGCAGGATGGACAAATACAGCCTGTGTTTTTTTTCTCAGATGCTAGAACTTCTAAGATCCATCAATCTCAGGGGGTAGTTCCTCACCACCTAGGAATGATTTTCGACCTTATTAGGAAGATGATCCAGTTGTCTTGAATGTTTGTCACAATGAGATAAAAGTACTTGATCCTTTCCCAATTTCATTAACATCTATGTGCATCATTAGAGCGTAGAAGTATTGTTTCTACCACCCTCTAAAGGTAGTTTATAGTCGTGTATCAATAGTTCAAGCGACTTTACTCCATATTTGTTCACCCTGCCTGAAACTACAAAAGCTTGAACTTTTTTCGTCGTTATTGAAACTTATGACATACCTCCGTAGGTGAGGATGGTTCTCTCATCATATAGGGGTGAGTCTCAACCCTTTAAGAGTCATGTCTGGTTACCACATCAGATTCAGATATTTTTTCCTAAGAGACAAGAATTTGTCTTTTGTACATGTTATTTAAACTTACGTACGTTATTTTGGTTTTAGAGGTACTTTTCACTCCCTATAACGGTGGATTTTGGTTTAATTCATAGAAATAGCTTACTGTGATTTGAATGCATATTCTCTTCTCTAGACTATAAAACATCTACCATTTTTCGCACTTCATTAGGGGCCATTATATTATTACTATAGTTTTAGCCCATTTCGAGGGATGTTTTTGGCCAGAAAAAATCTTTTTTTTTTTAATACAGATTCGAATTCAGCGACGAAAAATACACTAGATCCATACATTTGGTGGTAATGAACCTTTCTTTCGTGAGAATGTGTAATTAAATATAAATTTTTTGGTCCTAAAATTGCATACTAAAGTTCGAAACATTGTAAATTTTTTATTTTTTAAAAACCCTTCGACCATTTTTAACTACTACATTATTTGACAAGATTAATTTTTATTTTTGCATATTTGATTATTTTTTTTTATGAAGTTATCCTGCAGACAAGGAGGTGCCATAGTTTTCATCAGTGGTCCATTTAATGCGATAAAAAATAATGTTAATTTTAAAACATTAAAAAAAAAATTGTTATAATTTAAAGTACAATAAAAATATATAATCGCCGTTCTTCTGTATTATTTACTTAATGACCTTTAAAAAATATTTTTTTTTAAATATGCATACTTTTTGCAGCGCCCCGGTGTATGTAACTCTTTAAGTTCTTTAGCTTACTAGTGAAAATAAAAGGCGAAAAAAAAAAAAAGCACTTCAGTTTAACCCCTTCAATTTTATACAAATGGATAACCTTGGCCTCCTTATAATCACACATGCTCCCACTTCTTTATCCTCTAGCATCCAACTCTGAACATAGGCCTGTCCCAACTCTCTCCATGTGCCTCTATTTTGAGCCATGCGCTTCTAATGCAGGCTTCCAACTCTTTTCAAATCATCGCTCCAACTTCTTTGAGGCCAGCCTCTGGCTCTCCTTCCCAACCAAGTCCTCCACTGTTGGTTCATTGTCTTCCAACGATTATTCATCTGTCTGGCATTGTGGCCCGCAAAACTCCAGTTACGTCTGGCAATCCGTTCTCTCATACCCGACACCCCTGTGGTCTTCCTAATCCATTCATTTGTTCTTCTATCAGACAATTTTATGTTCAACATCGCTCTCTCCACGGCCCTCTGGGTCTTTGTTAGTTTCTCCATATTTGCTTTAGTGAGAGTCCGTGTCTGACATCCATATGTCATGATTGGCAGGAAGCACTGGTCGAACACTCTACTTTTCAAATAATGTGGCATTCTAAGCCCTTCTAGTATCCAACTCAACTTTCCGAATCCTGTCCATGCTTGTTCGTTTTTACTACCTCAGCTGTGTAGTTGTCTTTGTTCAGCTTCAAAATCTGTCCCAGATATATGTATTCCTTGATCGTTTCTAGTGCGCAGCCTTTCACGATGATGGTTCTTGTGTCCTCAGTATTTGTCATAATCTTTGTCTTTTCCTTGTTCATCTTTAGTCCGACTTTTCCGACTCTTCTATTAGCTATATTAACATAGTCTGAAGGTCTTCAAAATTTGGGCTAATTAGTACGACGTCGTCTGCGTATTTAAGATGGCTGAGTTTTTTTACCATCGATGGCTATGCCCATTTGTATTCAGTTTAACGATGTGAACACATCTACTAAGGCCAAAGCGAAAAGCTTTGGAGAAATTACATCGCGTTATCGAGTTCTCCTTTTGATGGGTATGAGAGGTGTTTTTTGTTCTAGCAGCACTGTCTTTGTTGCATTGCTGTATATACTGTGTATAAGTTGTCTGTTTATGTAGTCGATTCTGCAGTTGTTTATTGCTTGTTCTGCGGACCATAGTTCAGTGCTGTCAAACGCCTTTTCAGAATCGACAAAGGCTGTATATAGCGGCAAATTGCATTATTCGTTCGTTTTTTCTATTAATGATCTCATTGTGAGAAGGTGGTCAGATGTTCTGTACCCTTTCCTAAATCCAGCCTGCTCGACCGGTTGATATGTATCTATTTATATTGTTAGTCAGTTATTAATGATCTTCATAAACAATTTGTCGACCTGAGAGAGCAAAGATATAGGTCAGTAGTTTCTGATGTTGCTCTTATCTTCTATTTTAAACAGTTACTTCACTCTCTTCGTATTCTGTGGGAAGTTCGCTTTCATGAAGGTTTCTAAGAGTCTTCATAACAATTTCCTTTCCTTACTTAATCATTTCTGTTGGTATGCAGTCTGATCCAGGAGCTTTGTTGTTCTCAAAATTTTTTAAAGCTTTTCTATTTCATAGTCTTCTATATCTGGTAGCTCCTCGGAATTTACATTTATAACTGTGCGTTATATATTTTCCTTTTTTTTATTGTCTGGATCTTTCTTTGAGGCATACAGTCCGCAGTAAAACTTTTCCACTATTCTCATTATTTTTACCTTGTTTCTCTCGTTTTCTCCTGTTTAATGCTCTAGAAAACTTATAACGGGTTGGTCCAGGGTCGGTCTTAGACATTTTTACCTTGATTCCTCTCAATCATCTTCTCTATAATTTCCTCATTGTGTTTTCTCACGTCTTCCTTAATCTTCCTTTGGATTGTCCTATTTATTTCGACATATTCAGGTGTATTCTGTTTGCCTTTGCTCACAA
Organism: Pachyrhynchus sulphureomaculatus; assembly: GCA_019049505.1. NCBI lineage: Eukaryota > Metazoa > Arthropoda > Insecta > Coleoptera > Curculionidae > Pachyrhynchus > Pachyrhynchus sulphureomaculatus. The sequence continues at coordinate 89,159,475 of CM032455.1, forward strand.
GTACTTTTTTCCACTCCATTAGTAATCTCTCTCTCTCTCTCTCTCATCTTTCAATATGTTTTTCTTTGGCCTCTATTTCCTGGGCACCGTCTGTCCTGCACTGGTTAGTTGCTGTCAATATTTTTATCTTCGTGAGTTAAAGTCGGTGCATATACTTGTATTAGTTTCAATGTTTCTTTTTTATTAAGCTTTATTATTATGTAGCTGACTCTGTCAGATATCCCTTTAAAAGTTTGTACGTTTGCCTACAGTTTCTTCTTTATCAGAAAGCCCACGCCACCATAAGTTTCGTCCTTGTTTCCTATATTGTACTTCTGAGGGTCTCAGCAAATTTCACCATTTATCTTTCTCAGTTCTTCCTCTAGCTCGTGCAGTTTTTCTCATCTTTGGCCATGTACCTTATGTTGTAAGTTGCCACTAGAGGCGAATATTTTTCCGCAGTTCTTCAGTAACTTTGTTCGATGCTGATGATTTTTTGCCCCCTCCCAAAATCCGTATTTTTTTTTTATTGTTTTCAACATGTCTTAGTAGGAGGGAAAGCATGAAAATAAGTATAGTAGGCAAAACAAGAACTTTTTTATTTAGTTCAAAGTACTTATATCGTTAAAAAAATTCTGAAAACTGCTCCGCAGATGACCTGAACCGGCCAAAAAATTCAATAAAATGCATTTTTTTCTTCGAAACCTGCCGATTTAAATTTATTTTTGGGTGTTTTGACCAATGTTGACATAAGAATCGTAGGAGGTTAAAAACCTGAATTTTTAATCCTATTACACCTTGTTATTCATTAACGCAATGTCGTCAGACACGTTTGATATGTGTTTTTGCATTTTTTCTTTTCTTGGCACTAATGTGTCTATCTTTTTAAACTAATCATAAAATTGTGCTTATTGTATATTTGATTCTTTCTTGTCAGCTGTCTATCATAGGCGTGTGTTTGGGTTAAAAATTAAAAAAATATATATTACAATTGCTACATAAAAATTAGAAATAAAATATCTGCATATACAAGTTATTTTATTCAATATTTTATGTCAAGATCTGATATAGTTTTTAAATATTAACGTATTTACTTAAAGTATTAACATGTTATCCATTTAAACTCGTGAACGTATCCCCTCATGAGTTTTATTTCTAAAAAAATTATATAATTTACATTATACAAAATATATGGGTTTTTAGTTTTCAGTACGGAACACTCCTGGGATCACTTCAGTGTCTGTGTGTCCGTCCGTCCGGCCAAAAATCCCTGTCCACTCACCCTATCTCGAAAAGTACTGATATATTTTTTTTTAATTCTGGAATAATCTCCATGAAGCCTAAGTTGAGCGAAAATTATCACGAGTGCATTACGTTTGAAAATTTATTTGATATATAAAAAGGACTAGTTGCCCGCCAAAATGGTGAAGGTTTATTTCATCGCAAGTTGTGAATTGAACCGAGACTGATAGCTACTGCCGAGAGAAAATAATTTTATTTTATTTATAACTAAACAAATATTTAGGTAGTAAATATTTGTTTTAAACTTTTGCCACTAGGTCCTAGATTTAGTTAGATTGATTTATAGGTACCTAAGATGCTATAACTATTATACATTAATGACTAAGAAAAACGTGAAAATACATATTTGATCTTAATTTCTTACTTGGATTTTTTGTCTTATTTTGGTTGGTTTGGTTAGCCTACTGAGTCAGTATCTGACTAGACATGTTTGTAATCTCGGCTCTTAATTTTTTTTATTGAAAACTGATTTAGTTTTATTGAAGTCACTGATCATATTATACTTTCGTAACAAAAAATTTTATTTTAAAGGCAATCTCAGTATGGAACACTAATTGCCCAAGTCCAACTTGCACTTGACTGGTTTTTTAAACATCAACGTTTGCAATGGATAACTTGAAAAACAGAATGTATAAAACAGCTACTATTTATGTTTCAAGAGTGCAAAAGTCTTATTAAAAAAACCTATAAATTCCTTTAAAAATATACTGTTGCCATACAGGGTACTTCCGAAAAGAACTTAATTAGTTTTATAACGCCCCGCCAAATTTTGAAAAGTGTATTGTCTTCAATTACTGATTCACATTTAATACGATAACACAGGTCTGCAACAAAAATGCTGTCTGGATGTTTTCAACTGATTTCTATGTATTTAGGTGTTCTGAAAACTAAAAAAATACTCAAAAAATTCCAGAACGTCAGGTTATTTTGCAAAACGCAAAATTTTATTATAAAAAAGGGTTTTTTTTTGGGCTAACTTGAAGTCCTAAATAAATAGGTACAATTTTATTTTGATTACTGTTTTTAAATGTATACAGGCCATAACTATCATGACTTTCTAAATAAAGGACGCCCTGTGTGAGCTAAATTAACAAACATAAACGTTGTAACCAGAACGTGCGCGCTCCGATAGTGTAGAAAGTGGCGCGGTACAATTACGTGTTAACTCGTCATTGTTTTATAGATCTTGGTTCAATATAGTGCAATGTCATCTGTGCGGAAGTGTGTGAATTCGCCTGACAGTTTCTGTTATATTTGTGGCGAATATATGGTATTAAAGCAACAACTTAATATTACGGACTTTGTAAAAAAAGTATACTTCACGTATTTTCGCTTAAAACTTGGAGATCAGGATAAAGTTTGGGCACCTCATAAAGTCTGCAAACGATGTGTTGAAGGCCTTCGAAATTGGTTTAAGGGCAAGAAAAAAGCTTTCCGATATGCGATTCCTATGGTATGGCGCGAGCAAAAGAACCATAGTGATGATTGTTACTTTTGTTCGTGTAATGTGAAAGGGTATAATTCAAAATGGAAGCAGTCCATTTCATACCCCAATCTGCAATCAGCTATTCGTCCCATCCCTCATGGGACCGAAATACCAGTGCCCAAGGCCCCTGCTGCCTTGGAAGAGATTCCAAGTTCTGACGAAGATGGTGCTGTACCTGACAGCAGTCCGAAATTGTTTTCCCAGGACGAGCTAAATGATTTGGTAAATCTTCCCAAAAACGCTGCTGAGTTGCTTGGATCAAGGCTCAAAAGCAAGAACTTACTTTTGCCGGGAGTGTCTTCCTCCTGGTTTAGATATCGTGAGAAGCAGTTCACTTGCTACTTTGCCCAAGAGGACGAGTTGGTTTATTGTACCAATATTGAAGGTTTGATGGATACATTTAATACGACCCAGCACAGTGGCGTATTTTCATAGATTCTTTAAAAAGAAGCCTTAAAGCAGTTCTGCTTCACAATGGCGGTTTCTATGCTTCCATTCCTGTCGGTCATTCCGTACACCTCAAGGAAACCTACAAGAACTTGGAATTGGTTCTTTGCAAATTAAAATATAAAGACCACGGTTGGCAAGTGTGCGGTGATTTAAAAATCTTGGGCATGTTGCTCGGACAACAATCTGGGTTTACCAAATTCCCTTGCTTTTTGTGTCTATGGGATAGTAGAGACCGAGCAAATCACTGGACCAAAAAGTGTTGGCCTCCGAGGGAGCTTAAAGTTGACGAAAAGAACGTCCCGCATGAAACTTTGGTGCCTTCTCATAAAGTTCTTCTACCACCGCTTCACATAAAGCTGGGATTGATGCAGCAATTTGTAAAGTCACTTCCAAGAGATGGAAATTGCTTCAAATACTTAATATCAAAGTTTCCAGGCTTCTCGGAGGCAAAGTTGAAGGAAGGTGTTTTCGTTGGACCAGATATTAGAAGGCTTATGGCTGATCCACAATTCATCACAACCATGACGGATCCTCAAAGAGAAGGGTGGATTGCCTTTAAAGAGGTCATAGAGAAATTTTTAGGCAATAACAAAGACCCTAACTACAAACAAATCGTCAAAAGAATGTTAAAAGCATTTCAAGCTTTAGGTTGCCTAACGAGTTTAAAAGTACATTTTCTTCAATCCCACCTCGACTACTTTCCAGAAAATTTAGGAGATCTGAGTGAACGATTTCACCAAGATATTAAGGAGATGGAAAAAAGATACCAGGGAAGATGGAGCGTCTCAATGATGGAAGACTACTGTTGGACGCTTCAGAGAGACCTTCCAGATGCTTCCTACAAGCGAAAATGTACCAAAAGGAATCTCACTGGGAAAAAGAAATGTGTTTAGTGCTTACTAATGAATGTATTTTAGATAAAAAAAAAAAAGTTTTGTTACGCAATTATAAAATAAAAAAAATTTTTTTAGTCTTTTATCTTTTATTTTAAGATGATAACTTGTTTAACATAGATACCTACATTGTCAGAAAACGTGACGTTCTATAACAAAATAAAAAGTCATTTTCGGATTCAGTACACCAAAAAACATAAGAATTACGCAAAAAAAACCAAAACAGCTCTCAATTTTTTTTTTGCAGGCTTGGGTAATTCTAGTTTTTCTGGATTTTAGTCGACAGTGTCTTGCCATGACAGTTAGGTTTAAATTAGTTTTAAAGGGAAACATATTTCAAAAAAAAAGGTGTTTTGTTTGTAGCAATATTCCCAGCAAGCTTATTTCCTGAAAATTTGTGTCGAAACTGAAATGATTTTATATTGTGAAGTTTCGTGTATTGCAATTCATTTATTTCATTCTGGATAATTATAACCTAAGAAATATATATATTATATATATATATATATATATATATATATATATATATATATATATATATATATATATATATATATACATATATACATATATACATATATATATATATATATATATATATATATATATATATATATATATATATATACATACATATATACATATATATATATATATATATATATATATATATATATATTATATATATATATATATATAATTAAACTTAAACTGACGTTTCGCCCTTTGGTTCAGGGCATTTGCATTTTTTCTTTATTTCTTGAATCTCACATGTTTCATTTACTACTAGTAATAATACTAAATATTCATAAAATGAATCCAAATTCCAAGAATTGAATATATATATATATATTATATATATATATATATATATATATATATATTATATATATATATATATATACATATATATATATATATATATATATATATATACATATATATATATATATATATATATATATATATATATATATATATATATATATATATATATTTATATATCCAAGGCATTTGACCGTGTTTATCATGATTGTTGGCTAAGCTACGCTCTTCTTGTATGTTTCCTCACAGAGCATTCTTTACGTGTGACAGTCGACGGACGAACATATTGCGAGCATAGCAAAGAAGCTTCTCAAAAGCTAGGAATATTATTTCGAATTAGAAAGCTTTACATTCCGCAACTGTTAATTCTGAACAAAACTCAAATTCGTCCAATGATGGAATACTCCTCCCAGTTTTCTTGCTCTGCTCCCAAACATTTATTGGATTCTATTCAGAAAAGAGCTATTCGTCTGATTGAAGACCCGAAACTGGCCAGCAAGCTTGATTCATTGGAACATGGAAGAACGATTGGCGACTTCAGTTTATTCTACCAGTATTTTCATGGAAAGTGTTCGTTGGATGTAGCCCGCGTAATTCCTCCTAGAGCGGTGCATGCTAGAAGTACCCGTCTCGCTAATGCCGTATGCAGTTCAGCTTGTTATTCCTCGTACAACTCTTTCAAGAAGTATTTTTTATGGAGAACTTCATCCCTTTGGAATAATTTGTCCAGGACGATTTACAGTGATTTAAGACCAACGTAAATTGCTTTTTCCGCACACGTATCGCTCCTGAAGCGCTTTAGGGATTTCCCCTGCTGCACGTGTGCTAGGCCCGTATATATATATATATATATATATATATATATATATATATATATATATATATATATATATATCTATATCTATATATATATATATATATATATATATATATATATATATATATATATCCCCCTTATATATTATATATATATATACACATAACACGTAGACTGAAAATTTTTTGTTATTTTTTTTGTAAAATTCAATTTTATTCATCAATTTAGTTTCCTTCAAGAGCGATGCAAACAGCCCAATGCTTTTCTAACTTTCCTATAACTTTCTTGTAGAAGGATTTGTCTTTGCCGTGAAAATAGGCCTCAGTTTCAGGGACAACTTTTTCATTGGAGCCAAATCTTTTTCCCGCTAGCATTTTTTTGAGGTCTGCGAATAAATAATAGTGGCTGGAACTAAATCTGGAAAATACGGTAAATCAGGAAGCAATTCGAACTTTAATAAATGCAATTTTGCCATCGCAACCATTGACTTGTGACACGGTACATTGTCTTGATGAAAGAGCACCTTTTTTCTTACCTAAGTTGGGAATGTGGAATCTTTGGCACAATGATACTACTCAGTATATATCACCACTACACCAAACACTTTATTTTTGCACTCTTTAATCAATCATCGCTCCTGATGAAGCTAACATGGTTAGCGAAAACGCGCGTCGAGTGCAAAAATAAAGTGTTTGGTGTAGTGGTGATATATATTGAGTAGTACCTTTTTCTTGTTCATTTGGAGTCGTTTCTTTGCGATTTCTACCTTCAAATGCACCAATAACTTTATATAATATTCGCTATTGACGGTTTTCCTCTTTCTCGGCATAGTCGATGAAAATTATTCTATGCTCATCCCAAAAATACAGAGGCTAAAATCTTTCCAGTCGACTGTTGTGTGTTTGGTCGTTTCAGGCGGCTTTCACTGGCTGCTGTCCACTCAGCTGACTGCCGATTTGATTTCGGCATGTAGTGGTGGATTCATTCATTGTCACATATCGCACGAAAAAATCCTTTTTATTGCGCAGATCCAAACACCGCTCAGGAACATCAACACGTTGTTGTCTTTGGTCCACTGTGAGTAAAGGCGGTACCCATTTCGAACAGAGCTTTCTCATGCCCAAATGTTCATACAAAAATATGTCCAACACGTTTCTTTTGATATCTTTAGGGTGTCTCGCACAATTTCACTTTACGGTCGACCGCGTTTTAAATTCAGCATACCAGTAAATGATGAGTGATTTTCCAGGGGCAGAGTCACCGTAACACTTACCAAACCATTGTTTTGCTTGAACGATATGTTTTCCCACACAAAAAAAACAGTGTTTAATCAACACACGAAATTCGATTTTTTCCATTGTTTTGAAAAAATCAAAAGTAGCGTCACTAAAACCACTGTAACTTGTAAACTATTCGTCGAAATGTCATGAAATTTTGACACGTATCATTTGAAGGTCGGTACTTCCTAAAAACCATATAGATTTTTTGAAAAGGTGACATCTATGTGTCAGACCAAAAACTTTTCAGCTTATGTGTTTTATATATATATATATTTATATATATATATATATATATATATATATATATATATATATATATATAAACAGAAATAGGAACAGAAAAATATAGTCATCAATCCTTCATAAAAATTAATATAACAGGGTAGATTATCACTATTAGCACTATGGGCAAAGCCGCGGTTTCAAGTTATGCCTTTGTTCCTTCTACACCAAATTAAAGATTTATATATAAGTAACTGCAATGCCATTTTCGTTATATGCGAACTTAGCTTTAATGCAATCTCACATACATTGAAATGCTTTTTTCGACTTGACATAAAACGAGTTGTTTTATATTTTCGTTTGCATCTAATTAAGGTATATTTCTAAACTGAATACCATCTTCATCTTATCATTACTACTACAACCAGTAACAAAATTATTACCTCCAGGTATTACAAACATAGCTAAATACACACTTAGACGTTCCAAATGTATAATTTTACCTTTAAAGACATTTTGACGGGATTATCCAAAGTGTAATTATGTTTAAATTTAGACTCGGAGTTGAAAAAATCTAACGTATAAGCTAAAAATTAATATGCAACAGCTTTCTTGTCTATGTTATTTCTGTTGCTAATTTTAGCTTTAAGAACAGTTATTTCCTTAGGACTTACGGGCACATTCCGTGAGGGGAGACAGGTGTATAATAAGACAGTTTATGAATCTGTGTGGTTCAGATTAGTTTGTGTAATGTTTCGGTTATAACAAATCCGACGCAAAGCACGAATCTATCCTACTAGACTTATGTTAGCTAATATTAGTTCTGGTTAGTTCAGGTTTCATTTATTTTAATATAGAGGTAAGTTCTCATATAAGAATAAGACTACTTTTAGTAGCATTTCATAAATATTATATTATTTTTGTGCTTTCCAATCTCATGGCTCCAGAGTATTCTATTGTTTTTCTTCCGTGTTCGTCATCCATCAGCCGTCCTCTTCCACTAGGCCTCCTCTAAGAACTTCCACTGATCTCTGTTCTGAACGGTGTTAACCCAATTTCCTGTCACTCTTTTGATGTCATCGCTCCATCTTGTTGGTGGTCTATCCCCTGTGCCTTTTGTCTTGTCTGCATCTCCGTTCCATTAGTCTTCTACACCATCGGTTATCATCCCTTCGGGGTATATGGCCTTTCCATTTCCATTTTAATTGCATAATTTTTTGGATAATACCTGTTATTTTGTTTCCTTGTCTGATAGTTATATTTGTTATTCTATCCTTCCTTGTGATACCCAGCATAGCTCTCTCCATTTCTTCCAATGTGAGTGTCTCAGCACCATATGTGATTACCGGCAGAACGCATTGGTCATAAACTTTCTTTTTTAAACACATTGGCAAATTATCTTGCAGCGTACCTTTCAGCTTCCCAAAAACTGTCTATCCCACAATTCATGACCCAAATACTTGTAATTTTGGACGTGCTCCACTTCGCTTTTGTTAAATTTCATATTACTGTTCGTAACTAGATTAGTCATAAACTTGGTTTTCTGAAAGTTAGTATTTAGACCAATATTTGCTGATGTTATTTGCAATTCGGCAAGCATTTGTTGGGCATTACCCAGATTGTCGGCTATTATGACTATATTATCAGTAAAGCGCAGGTAATTTAGGTATTCCTCATCGATGTTTATGCCTTTTCCATCCCAATTAAGTTCCTTAAAAGCATATTCTAACACAGCTCTAAAAAGTTTAGGGGAGATCATATCACCTTGTCCTGATTCCACCTTCCACTCGGTATTTACTTGTGCATTCATGGAGTCTTACACTTGTTGTTATAAATGAATTTAATTAACTGAGTATATCTGTAGTCTATATTCATTTGCTGCAGAGCAGACAGTATCGACGGCAACTCCACGGTGTCAAAAGCTTTTTAAAATCCACAATTACTAATACGAGTGGTTTGTTGTATTCTATAGATTTCTCTATACGGATTTTAATGGTCTGTAAATGATCTTTAGCACAGTATCCACTTTTAAAGCCAGCCTGATCATGTGGCTGATAAAAATCTAGTTTTCGGTCTAGGCGTTTTGTTATGGTTTTGGTGAACCACTTATACAAATGGGAGAGCAAACTGATCGGTTTATAATTTTCAAAGTCGGTTATGTCCCCTTTTTTATAAATGAGGACCGTCACTGCGTTATTCCATTTGCTTAGGGTTATGTTATTTTTCTAGCAGAGGTTAAAAAAACCTTCGTGTTAT
>CM032455.1:89173780-89273780 GCA_019049505.1 Pachyrhynchus sulphureomaculatus
AATAATGAAAAACTAACTTTATTTCATATTTCCTCCAGTCGAAGAACCTTGAAACAGATATATAACATGATAGATAAAAGCAACCACTATAACCCCTACCCACCCCATTAACCCCTTATATATTTTACCATAAATAATGTGCTTAAAATTTGTCAATTACATCAACCAAAACACGTGGAGAAATTTCGAAAATTGTTGAAACTGTACAATATTTAACGAACCTCCCCCCATCTCTTTCACCCTTTTCTTCAGCTAAAATGAAAAATGATGAAAAAAATAACCTCATTTTTTAATTCCCCCACCATCATCTTCATCATCCGCCGTTCATTTTTCCATCGTGGGATGTAGGCCTTGCCCAGGCTTCTCCAATGTCGTCTGTCTTGAGCTTGTTTCATCTAGTCATTGCCTTCCAAATCCTTCTGTCCCAACGAGTTTGTGATCTTCCCGGCAGATCGTCTGTGTCTTCGCGGTCTCCATTCCACAACTTCTTGGTCCCACTGATTGTTGCCGAAACTAATATTTAACGAACCTCCCCATCTCTTTCACCCTTTTCTTCAGCTAAAAAGAAAAATGATGAAAAAAATAACCTCATTTTTTAATTCCTTCATCATCATCTTCAAATCATCCGCCGTTCATTAATCCATCGTGGGATGTAGGCCTTGCCCAGGCTTCTCCAATGTTCGTCTGTTTTGAGCTTGTCTCATCTAGTCATTGCCTACCAAATCCTTCTGTCCAACGAGTTTAGTCTGTGTCTTCGCGGTCTCCATTTCACAAGCTAGTTGTCCACCGATTGTGACGAAACTAAAACTAAACTTGCGAAATCCTTCTTTTCAGATCTGCTTTTAAATTATTCTTGCCAATTTCAATTTGCTGCCTTACAAATACATCTGCTATGACTTTTTCTATTATTTGTTGCCCGATTCTCAAATTGAAGTTTAGGTTATTATTCCTGGAACGTTGGTCATATATTTGGTTTTGGCAATGTTGGTCTTCATTTACCAATTTGTTTAGATTTATCGTTCAGCATTTGTTGTAGCTCTTCGGTGGTTTCGCTGATCAGTATGATATCATCTAAACAAAAAGTAGATGGTGTAGCTGTTCTCCGTCTATGGATATTCCCCTATTCTCCCAATCAAGTTGTTTAAACATTTCCTCCAAAGTCAATATAAACAGCTTAGGTGATATTGAGTCGCCTTGTCGTATTCCTCTTTTTGTTTTAATTTTGTTTGTTTTTTCTTCCAGCAATACTGAAATGTGGCGTTCTCATTTTTGTTTACATTTTTATAACAATGATGTAACTTCTAAATAAAATGTTTCGTAGTTGTTTTTAATTACTAATCCTCGTTGGTTAAGTTTCAAATATTAACATAAACATGGACTGACTGTATATATATATATATATATATATATATATATATATATATATATATAAATATATATATATATATATATACCAAGTTTGACAGTCAACAGACCAACCGATCGATTTGTTATATGTAAATCTTCATTATAACACCGAAGTAGATGGTTTTTGAGTTGAGGTAACGCCTTTTAAATGTGTTTTGTTGTTAAAAAAAGAACTTTTTTAATATGCTTTCAAGGTAAGAAATCAAAATATGATTATCTTTAGGCACTTAGATTTGCCTTCTTTGGTTAGTAATTTTCGACCCATTTGAATACTAATTTGCAAAATTAACGGATTAATACAGAAACTCATTTTACACAAATGGAACAACAGCCCAGTGGTTATTTCTTCAAAGAAATTCGAAATAATTATAACAATTGAAGATTTACACTAAGTCTGACAGTCAGACAGACCAACGGACATAAATTGCTATGTTTTCCGTGATATGGGGCCCCTAAAACGTGAAGAAAAGCAAATATCTCGAATTGTGATTTTTGCACGTATACAATACTTTTTTTAGTAACGAAAATAAAAAATCTGTAAATATCTTAAAATGCTATTGAAATTATATAATATTAAACTACCCCGCCCCTTCAGGTCCCTTCCTTGGTTAAATTTTAAAGCAATGAAAACATAACCTAATTTTCGGATTCCTAGACTTCTAGAACCCAGAAAAGTATATATATATATATATATAAATATATATATATATATATATATATATATATATATATATACTTTGCACACACGATATATAGGAAGCAATCCTTTCTAATCTCCTCCCTCATCCCTTTCGCCCCTCATATGTTTTACTATAAATATTTATACATAAAATTTGTTTATTATTCGACAAGAAATCAGGCAAAACTTCCATAATACTACAAAAACCTTTTTAAAATTTATCGACCCTCTTTCACCCCCTTTGATCTGAAAGGATATCGCTCAAAAACTATATGTTAGATGTTATCTGTATACCAAGTTTGAAATTGATATTTCATTTCATTCGAGAGTTATCGTGCGAACAGACCGATAGATAGACACACGGACCGACGGAAATAAGTGAATACGTTTTTTGTTCTAGTAACCTTAAAACGTGAAGAAAAGCAAAATTCTCGGGGTGTGATTTTTTACGAATACAATACTTTCCTTGAGCAAAGGAAATAGTAATACATTTCTCCAATAATACTATCAGTGACATGGCAGACGATATTCGAACACAAATTGATTGAACTTCTCACTACTCACAGCTTAAAAAATAGAGAAGCGTTGGGATTTTGGAATCTTTGCTACAATGGCAGTATAGAACAGTTATCGCTACTATACGAAACCCCGGTATTTTATATTCGACGTTCGTTTCGCTAACCACGTTAGTATCGTTGCCCCTGATGATGCTAACATAGTTACCCAAACGTCCGTCGACTGTAGAAATAAAGTATTTGGTGTAGTGTTTATAACTAATGTATAAAATATATTTTATTTTTGTACGCTATTAGAAACCGAAGCGGTCGATGAGAATAAGTACGTTATTGAAATTGAAATTGAATTGAAATGCTGTGTTATATGCCCCGAGGGCACCAAGACCATTATAAGATATCGATTTGGTGAAATTACAAGAAGTGATATCAAATGCTACATGGCTATATTGTTTCTTACCCTGAGGGGCTCTTGCGTTAAAATATTTACCTTGTAAAATAAGTTGTGTAACCAAAAGTCTCATTAAAGTTGTAAATATTATCAAAGGAAAAGCATCGCAGACTCGTATTATTAGAAAATTTTATGAAGACATCGATTATGTTATATGTAAATCTTCATTATAACACCGAAGTAGGATGGTTTTTGAGTTGTAACGCCTTTTAAATGTGTTTTGTTGTTAAAAAAAAGAACTTTTAATATGCTTTCAAGGTAAGAAATCAAAATATGATTATCTTTAGGCTCTTAGATTTGCCTTCTTTGTTAGTATTTTCAGACCCATTTGAATACTAATTTGCAAAATTAACGGATTAATACAGAAACTCATTTTACACAAATGGAAACAACAGCCCAGTGGTTATTTCTTCAAAGAAATTCGAAATAATTATAACAATTGAAGATTTACACTAAGTCCATTTTTAAAAATTCCTTTCAATATGCTGGAACTCCAACTAACAAGAAAAGAGCTTATTAAAATATCAAGTGAGGGAACGTTGGAATTAGACTTTTTTTCCTTAGAACTCAGATAAGTTTTGGGCCAATAGGATGCAAGAATACCCTGAATTTGCGAAAAGAGCTGTCAAATATTGGACTGCATTTGCAACATCATATTTATGCTAGTTACGCGTCTATGACACAATGATATCATTGGGTGTATATCGAGCATTGATATACTTGGTAGAAGGTCGTGGGAATGAAGATGGCAGTAAAAAATGCATTATTTGTTACGCGACGTTTCGATTTTTTTATTTGAATCTTTATCAAGGTTCCAAATATTGCATCAAACGCCTTTATATATTATAGTAAACATAACAAAACATTTATTCTTCGCACACATCACTATTATAATTTTTCTTCTTCTTCCTCTTTCTAACATAGTGTGTCATATAAGTAAGTATACTGCATGTTTTATCCCCATTAGACCTCTTCCAATGTGGACGTCCAGCATTCTTTCCACCTTTTCGGAGGTCTGTCTCTAGTTCTTCTACCTCAGGGTTTATTGAGTTTGGCCCTTTTTACCAGTCTGTTGTCGTCCATCGGATCTACGTGTTTTATTCCATTGTCTTCTTCTAGTTCTGATCCATTTGAATATTTCTTGGATCTTACTTAGTTTCTTGTAGATATTTTGTTGCGGATTCTGTCGTGGATATTTTTCCATGTATGTCCCTAATCAACTTCATTTCTGTTGTCTTCATTATTTGTGCTGTTTTACATGTGTCAGCTCTTGTTTCTACAGCATATGTGAGGTTCAGTGTCACTGTTGTCTTGTATAGGTATTTATTTTTCTATACTATATCCGTCCAAACAACCGGCTGTTAGTGATGCCTTCATAGAGTGTTGTTTTACTTCTCTGTTTAAGTCTCCGTAGCTTGTCATCATTGTTCCCAGGTTGTTAAAATTATTAACCTGTTTAATAATACTTCCTTGGATCTCCAGCTTGCATCTTATAATTCTTTTGAAGCTACCAAACATTTTGTCTTTTTTGTTGTGTTTTCTCGCTTCCAAATTGAAGGCATGAAAGATCTTCTGAAGGTTGTCCTCAGAATCGAAGATCAGGACTGCATCATCGGCGTAGCGGATTGTGTGGAAGTGTGTTGCCTATTTTGTATCCTCTAGTTTTTGGAAGATTCTTCACTATTCTGTCCATAATGAGGTTGAAGATAAAGGAACTAAGTGAATCGCCTTGTCTTATCCCGGCGTTATTTTTACTTCCTTGCTCAATAGATGTCCCACTTTTATATTTGTTCTATATTCTGTGTTAATCATGTATGATTTTTATTAGCTTCTGGTTTGTCTGCTTTTTTCCTGTAATAATTTTAATAATATCTGTTATTTGCACTCTGTCGAAGGCTTGAGTTATGTCGACGAAACACATACACTCAGGTTTGTTAAATTCTTTAGCTTTTTCCATTATGTGTTTTTCCTCTCTTATTTCAATATCCTTGTTCATTTCTTCCAGTAACTACTATTATATGTTAATTAGAGTTTCAAATTAAACTAAAATAAAACAAGGACACATTACCACACACAATTACATTCATGTGCAAAATGGGTGCCTAATAAGTTCCTTATTTTATTTTATTTTATTTTAATTTTAAGCTCTAATTATAATAGTTATGTATGCGAAGAATACAAGTTTTGCTATGTCTACCAGGCAATGCAATATTTAAGAGCCTGATAAACAAAGAATCGAAACATCGCAAAACAAATAGAGCATCTTTTACCATCGTCCTCATTCCCGCTACCTTCTACCAACTATATCCACGTTAAGGACACTATTCAACATGATTCTACAAAGCTTAAATTTCAGAAAGTAGTTTCTCAAAAACAGGCATATACCTTACGTAAATATTTTTTGACTTCGTAAATAATTTTTTTTATCGCTTGATGATTATTAATATTTTTTTATTTGTAACGCAAGGTAAAAATTTATATTTCGGAATTTATGGCATACAGGGATTTCTGGGATAAAAATATGACTATTTAATCTAACTTTAGTCCAAAGATTCGTAATTTTTGGGATACAGGGTGTCAAAAGTTTATACTGTTATTTTAGTTTTTCTTAACTAGCTTCCTTAATAATTGTACTATTTGTACAAGATTCGGTACAAAGAGGTTTTCTGAGTTGAGAAATCGAAAGCAGCTCACAGTTTTGTTGTAAATTGTAGACGGCGCTACTTATTGTACTGTGTATACTTTTAAATTGTCATAACTTTTTTATACCACTCTGTATGATATTTTTAATTTAATATTCGTATTTTCCGCCTCCTCCTGTCTAAAAAAGCTCTCTTGATAAATGTTGCTCCGAGCAACAGTTTCTGAGATAATGGGATGTTTGTTTTCATTTTTTAATTCCATCCACAC
Source organism: Pachyrhynchus sulphureomaculatus (assembly GCA_019049505.1). Taxonomy (NCBI): domain Eukaryota; kingdom Metazoa; phylum Arthropoda; class Insecta; order Coleoptera; family Curculionidae; genus Pachyrhynchus; species Pachyrhynchus sulphureomaculatus. The sequence goes on from CM032455.1 coordinate 89,179,740, forward strand.
TTCATCCAGACTTCGGACAGGTCCAAAAGAATAGTCTTTGAAATTTGGAGCATGCTTAAAGGCAAACAGGCTAATAACAATAATAAATTTAAAGACCAACGGGCCAACCACAGTAAGAATGTAAAAACCAACTGGCTAAGGACATAAAAGATTACCCAAATTTGATAAATTTGTAATCAATAAATAAATAAAAAACCGGTCAAGTGCAAGTTGAACTTGCGCAATTAGTGTTCCGTACGTTGATTGCTTTTGAAATAAAAAATTTTGTTACATAGGTATAAAATGATCAGTGAGTTCACAAAACACACCCAAATGAGTTTTCAACAAAGTTTGTTTCCAATCTTTACTGAAATATGATGACCTTGAAATTTTTGTTTTTTTTCTTATATACCAGATAAATTATTAAAGGTAATGCACTCGTGATAATTTTCGTTCAATCTACACCCCGTGGAGAATATTCCAGAATTTTTTCAAAATTTTTTGATAAGTACTTTTCGAGATAAGGCGGGGGAACAGCGATTTTTTCGCGATTTTTTAAAAATAATACAAAGAAAAGTGCGCGCAAGTATTACATTATATATATATATATATATATATATATATATATATATATATATATATATATATATATATATACATATTTTACTCGTGTTTTCACAAGCTTTCATTTGACACCACACTCGATGACCTACTAAATTTTTTTTTTCACTTCCGATTTTACCCCCAAAACTAACCCCTTAAGTCAAAATTTAACTTTCAAAAACTACATGGCTCTAATTAGGCCATCAATTCCTATGTTACTACCAAATTTCAACTTTCTATGTCAAATAGTTTCGGAGAAAATCGGGTGTGACAGACAGACAGACACCGAAGTCATCTTATAAGTGTTCCGTACGGAACACTAAAAAGTTATGACAGATTATAAGTATACACAATGCAATAAGTGACGCCCCCTACAATTTACAACAAAAATATGAGCTGATTTCGATTTCTCATCTCAGAAAACCCCTCAGCACCAAATCTTGTACAAATAGTACAATTATTAAGAAAGCTACTTAAGAAAAACTAAAATAAAAGTATAATTTTGACACCTTGTATCCCAAAAATTTTGAATTTTTGGACTAAGGTAAGTTGGATTAAATGGTCGTATTTTCAACCCAGAAATCCACAGTAATTCTACGTACACGGAATACTGGAACATCCTGTATATGTTCAGTAGTTAAGTACTAGTTTCAACATTCATTTGGTTCAATATATTTTGTTGGTTTACGCTGCGAAAGACGGATATAAATGTGTCAATTAGGAATTTTTGTTCTATTTTGAAATTCCTCTCGCGAATGCCCCTCTCACCCTTCTCTAACGCGTTCCATGTTTTGAGTCTAGACTAAATCAGAAAATTTTATGAAGACAGTGGCTCGTATTTAGAGGGATAATGAGCTAATATACGTGGTGACAGAACTGGTTGATGTAATAATCCAAGAAAGGGGTACACGATAGGAAAAGCGTGGACGAAGTGCATTTCCAATAATAAACTTCAGTTAAATAAATCAACCAACCATAGAACGCGTATTAGGATTGCAATTTGGTGCCTTTGATTCATACTTAATTTTTAAGGTAAATCCAAGAGTAATTTCGTGTTTTTATGGGTAAATTTTATATTTGCGTACTTCCTTTATTTATTACCTAATCACGTTTTTAATTTTCATTGAGACAACAAATAATAAACTATTAAATTGCATTGACTAATTCTGCTTACCTAAATATTCTCGGAAATATTTTTTTCCCGAAACAAAGGATTTTAAGATTATTCAATAGTGTTTATTATGATAAGCTTATTTTTATGGGTTTAATAATAATAATAATAATGTAATAACAACGTATTTTTCTGTGCATTATTATAACCGCAAGATTATATCAAGACATTTTTATCTTTTAATTTCTACAAATAGTTTTCTAATTATTACGATTACAAATCATATTAATATTCATATGTGAACACGTAATTTTTTAAAGCTTTATTTTATTATTTTGAATAATTTGAAAGGTGTCGGGTGAAAACCATTCGACGTATTATTGAAAAAGAAACGGTCAAGTGCAAGTTTGACTTGCACAGTTAGTGGTTCGTACCGTGATTGTATTCTATGACACATTCATTTTCAATATAAGAATTACCAAAAATATAACACGTAGGCTGAAAAATTTTTGATCTGATATGTAGATGTCGCCCTTTTCAAAAACTCCTTTGATTTCTAGGAAGTACCAACCTTCAAACGATACGTGACAAAATTTCATGGCATTTCGACGATTAGTTTTCAAGTTACAGTGGTTTTAGTGACGCTACTTTTGATATTTTCAAAACAATGGAAAAAAATCGAATTTCGTGTGTTAATTAAAAACTGTTTTTTGATGGGAAAAAATACCGTTCAAGCAAATCAATGGCTTGATAAGTGTTACTTGGACTCCACCCTGGAAAGTCACTAGTCATTTACTGGTATGCTGAAGTTAAACGCGATTGTACAGACACAAATGATGCTGAACGCTTTGGACGCCCAAATGAGGTGGTTACATCGAAAAACATAAAAAAAATACATAAAAATTGTAATTGATGACCGTAAAGTGAAATTGCGTGAGATAGCTGACACCCTATAGATATCCAAAGAACGAACCTGAATATTTGGGCATGAGAAAGCTCTGTTCGAAATGGGTACCGCGTTTGCTCACAATGGACCAAAAACAACAGCGTGTTGATGATTCTGAACGCTGTTTGGACCTGTTTAAGCGCAATAAAAAGGATTTTTTTCATGCGATATGTGACAATGGATGAAATATGGAGCCACCACTACACACCGGAATCGATTCGTCAGTCAGCAGAATGGACAGCAGCCGGTGAAAGCCGCCCGAAGCGACCAAAGACACAACAGTCGGCTGGGAAGGTTTTGGTCTCTGTATTTTGGGATGCGCATGGAATAATTTTCATCGACTATGCTGAGAAGGGAAAAACCTCAATAGCAAATATTATATAAAGCTCTTTCATCAAGGCAATGCATCATGTCACAGGATAATGGTTACGATGGCAAAATTGCATGAACTGAAGTTCGAATTGTTTCCTCATCCACCGTATTCTTCAAATTTGACCCCCAGCGCCTATTATTTATTCATAGATCTCAAAAAAATGCTCGCGTGAAAGAGATTTGACTCCAATCAAGAAGTTTTCGCTGTAACTGAGGCCAATTTTGAAGGCAAAGACAAATCCTTCTACAAGAAAAGTATAGAAATGTTAGAAAAGCGTTGGACTGATTGTATCGCTTTTGAGACTATGTTGACGAATAAAGTCGAATGTGGTAAAAAAAATGTGTTTTTTGGGCTATCTAGCCCAAAAACTTTTCAGCCTACGTGTTATAAAAAACGAGACATCTTTGTAGTAAAGATTTAAAACAAATAATTACTACATAAATATTTGTTTAATTATGAGCGAATAAAATGAAATTATTTTGTCTCGGTACCTATCTGTCATTAGTAATTGGCCAATTGCTTAAAGCTATAATGTACTGAAAAGTATATGAGTATATTACTGATTGCATCGAATATGTATCACTATTTTGTAGCCTGGCTAAAATCACAACTTTCCACGAAAAAATTTCCACTATCTTGTTAAGTCAAACAACTTTTTTTAGACCTGATAAATTATCGAACGTTATGCACTTGTAATAATTTTCGCTCAATCTACACTTTATGGAGAATATTGCAGAATTTCTTCTACATTTTTTGATCAGTATTCTTAGAGATAGGGTGGGAGACAGCGATTTTTGGCCACTCTTTAAAATAATATAAAGAAAAGGGCAAGTAATACATGATATAATTTTTGAACTTGGGTTTTTTACTAGCGTTTATTTAACACTCTATTCGATGGCCTTGCAAAATATTTCTTTTTTACTTCCGATTTCACCCCTCAAAACTAACAATTTCCTGTATCAAATACTTTCAGAGAAAATCGAATGTGACAGATAGACAGACAAGACACTTAAAACGGCCTTAAAAAAATTTAGAACTTGATACTTAAATTGAATGATGACATGGCTGATTATAAAGCCTTTATTATTTCTTTCATAATGTACATTTATCCTTATGTAAATTTTAAACACGCACCTGTGTCTATATATATATATATATATATATATATATATATATATATATATATATATATATATATATATATATATACATATATATATATATATATATATATATATATATATATATATATATATATATATATATATATATATACATATATATATATATATATATATATATATATATATATATATATATATACTAGCCGGGCCCGCGGCTCCGCTCGCGTGGACTTGATTCACTACTATCGTCACTGCTTATTCCTTATGTTACCCAACGTAATAAATTATCTCCATTATTTCTCCTTATCTCCCAATATTTCTCCTTATTTCCCATTATCTCTACATAATTTCCATTATCTAGGCTTATCTCTGCTCATCTCCCATTATTTCTCCTTATCTCCCATTATCTTACCTTATTTCCTATTATCTAGGCTTATCTCGACTTATTCCCCATTATTTCTCCTTATCTCCCATTACTTCTCCTTATCTCCCATTATCTCACCATAACTCCCATTATCTAGACTTATCTCTACTTATCTCCCATTATCTCTCCTTATCTCCCATTATTTATACTTATCTCCCATTATCTCACCTTATCTCCCATTATCGAGGCTTATCTCGACTTATCTCCCATTATTTCTCCTTATCTCCAGTTATCTCACCTTATCTCCCATTATCTAGGCTTATATCGAATTATATAGAACATATGTATAAATTTATAAAAACACGTAAATCGGATAAGTGGTTCTCGAGTGATAAGCGCGCTAACGGACAGACAGACAGACAGAGAGACGTTGCATTTTATATATATTGTATTCTTTGCTACATGATATTGTTCCATATTTAATGCTTTAGGGAGTGTATTGCAAGAGAACGCGCTAGCGGCAAACTCTTCTCCGACTTAATTCACTATTATCTTCACTGCTTATTCCTTATGTCACCTAATAAAATATATCCTATAACCTGGCAGAGAACATACGTATGGTTAAAAAAAAAGCACGTAAATCGGATAAGTAGTTCTCCAGTGATAAGCACACTAACGGACGGACAGAGAGACATTGCATTTTATATATATTATAGATATTCTCTGCTACATAATATTGTTCCATATTTAATGGTTTGGACTGTGTATTGCAAGAGAACGCGCTAGCGGCAAACTTTGTCCGACTTCATTTACTATTATTTTCACTGCTCATTCCTTATGCTACCTATCGTAATACAATATAGCCTATAACCTGGTCGAAGAATATATGTATGTTTTAAAAAAAAAAAGTACGAAAATCGGATAAGTGGTTCTCCAGTGATAAGCGCACTAACGGACAGACAGACAGACAGACAGACAGAATACGTTGCATTTTATATATATTATAGATGTAATGAAATATATACCTATAACCTGATCAGAGAACATATGTATGAATTTAAAAAATCACGTAAATCGGATAAGTGGTTCTCGAGGGATAAGCGCATTAACGGACAGACAGACAGACAGACAGACAAACATTGCATTTTATATATATTATAGATATAGATTATTATTATTATATAACCTGGCCAGAGAATATATGCATGAATCTAAAAAAAGACAGTTAGATCTGATAAGTGGTTTCCGCGTGATAAACTCACTAATGGACAGACAGACAGACAGAGAGAGACATTGCATTTTATATATTTTATAGATTATACATTACAGATATTCTTTGCTACATAATATTGTTCCATATTTAATGGTTTAGGCTGTGTATTGCAAAGGCACGCGCTAGCGGCAAACTTATTTCCGACATCATTCACTATTTTTACTTCACTGCTAATTCCTTATGCTACCTATCGTAATAAAATATAGCCTATAACCTGGCCAGAGAACATATGTATGTTTTTAAAAAAAAAGTACGTAAATCGGATAAGTGGTTTTTCAGTGATAGGCGCACTAACGGACAGACAGACAGACAGAATCCGTTGCATTTTATATATATTATAGATGTAATAAAATATATACCTATAACCTGGTCAGAGAACATATGTATGAATTTAAAAAATCACGTAAATCGGATAAGTGGTTCTCGAGGGGGCGCATTAACGGACAGACAGACAGACAGACAAACATTGCTTTTTATATATATTATAGATATAGATTATTATTAGTATTATATAACCTGGCATCATCATCCGACATCATTCACTATTTTACTTCACTGCTAATTCCTTATGCTACCTATCGTAATAAAATATAGCCTATAACCTAGCCAGAGAACATATGTATGTTTTAAAAAAAAAAGTACGTAAATCGGATAAGTGATTTTTCAGTGATAGGCGCATTAACGGATAGACAGACAGACAGAGAGACGTTGCATTTTATATATATATATATATATATATATATATATATATATATATACATATATATATATATATATATATATATATATATATATATATATACATATATATATATATATATATATATATATATATATATATATATATATACATATATATATATATATATATATATATATATATATATATATATATATATATATATATATATAAGTGAGATACACTAATATATTATTTTGAATAAATAATTTTACAGTTCTTATGTATATTCAGATTCTAATACAGAAAGGAACATAGGAACTTTTTTTTACTTAGACGAAGAAAGAACAGTTTAACAAAGGAAATTTAGCATGAAAATTGAAAAATAGTCAATACTGCTGTAATTCTTTGCGGTCACAACTAATAAAACATATCGGAATGAACCTGAACAACTATTGTGGTGGGAATTGGACTATCCTGTAGAAGAGGCTTTAGGATTATTTTTTATCTCCTTAGCATCAGTTTAGAAATTAATATCTAATAAAGCTTTATTCTCAGTTGAGACTATCCTGTCTTCCAATACTGTTAAAATATTTATAAGTTGTCATAATTTTACAATTTTAAGGTGTTTTGTAAAATATAGGACGGGTTTATCTACTGTATACAATATTTATTTGAATAGTAATGAAAAATGTGCATATATGTGAAAATAATAGTTTCACTATGTAAGAGTGCATCTTTAATAATGGTTATATACTTTTAAACATCAAAAACAAACCTTAGCCAATATATAAATTATATATATATATATATATATATATATATATATATATATATATATATATATAATATATATATATATATATATATATATATATATATATATATATATATATATATATATATATACATATATATGTATATATATATATATATATATATATATATATATATATATATATATATATATATATATATATATATATATATATATATATATATATATATATATATATATATATATATATATATATATATATATATATATATATATATTATATATATATATATATATATATATATATATATATATATATATATATATATATATATATATATATATATATATATATATATATATATATATATATATACAGACAAACATTGCATTTTATATATATTATAGATATAGATTATTATTATTATATAACCTGGCCAGAGAATATATGCATGAATCTAAAAAAAAGACAGTTAGATCTGATAAGTGGTTTCCGCGTGATAAACTCACTAATGGACAGATAGACAGACAGAGAGACATTGCATTTTACATATTTTATAGATTATACATTACAGATATTCTTTGCTACATAATATTGTTCCATATTTAATGGTTTAGGCTGTGTATTGCAAAGGCACGCGCTAGCGGCAAACTTATTTCCGACATCATTCACTATTTTACTTCACTGCTAATTCCTTATGCTACCTATCGTAATAAAATATAGCCTATAACCTGGCCAGAGAACATATGTATGTTTTTAAAAAAAAAAGTACGTAAATCGGATAAGTGGTTTTTCAGTGATAGGCGCACTAACCGACAGACAGACAGACAGAATACGTTGCATTTTATATATATTATAGATGTAATAAAATATATACCTATAACCTGGTCAGAGAACATATGTATGAATTTAAAAAATCACGTAAATCGGATAAGTGGTTCTCGAGGGGGCGCATTAACGGACAGACAGACAGACAAAAACATTGCATTTTATATATATTATAGATATAGATTATTATTATTATTATATAACCTGGCATCATCATCCGACATCATTCACTATTTTACTTCACTGCTAATTCCTTATGCTACCTATCGTAATAAAATATAGCCTATAACCTAGCCAGAGAACATATGTATGTTTTAAAAAAAAAAAGTACGTAAATCGGATAAGTGATTTTTCAGTGATAGGCGCACTAACGGATAGACAGACAGACAGAGAGACGTTGCATTTTATATATATTATAGATACATATATATATATATAAATATATTTATATATATATATATATATCCATATATATATATATATATATATACATATATATATATATATATATATATATATATATATATATATATATATATATATATATAGATATATAGATATATATATATATATATATATATATATATATATATACATATATATATATATATATATATATATATATATATATATATATATATATATATATATATATATATATATATATATATATATATATATATATATATATTATATATATATATATATATATCCATATATATATAATATATATATATATATATATATATATATATATATATATATATATATATATATATATATATATATATATATATATATATATATACATATATATATATATATATATATATATATATATATATATATACATATATATATATATATATATATATATATATATATATATATATATATATATATATATATATATATATATATATATATATATATATATATAAGTGAGATAAACTAATATATTATTTTGAATAAATAATTTTACAGTTCTTATGTATATTCAGATTCTAATACAGAAAGGAACATAGGAACTTTTTTTTTACTTAGACGAAGAACAGTTTAACAAAGGAAATTTAGCATGAAAATTGAAAAATAGTCAATACTGCTGTAATTCTTTGCGGTCACGACTAATAAAACATATCGGAATGAACCTGAACAACTATTGTGGTGGGAATTGGACTATCCTGTAGAAGAGGCTTTAGGATTATTTTTTATCTCCATAGCATCAGTTTAGAAATTAATATCTAATAAAGCTTTATTCTCAGTTGAGACTATCCTGTCTTCCAATACTGTTAAAATATTTATAAGTTGTCATAATTTTACAATTTTAAGGTGTTTTGTAAAATATAGGACGGGTTTATCTACTGTATACAATATTTATTTGAATAGTAATGAAAAATGTGCATATATGTGAAAATAAGAGTTTCACTCTGTAAGAGTGCATCTTTAATAATGGTTATATACTTTTAAACATCAAAAACAAACCTTAGCCAATATATAAAATATATATATATATATATAATATATATATATATATATATATATATATATATATATATATATATATATGTATATATATGTATATATATATATATATATATATATATATATATATATATATATATACATATATATATATATATATATATATATATATATATATATATATATATATATATGTATATATATGTATATATATATATATATATATATATAATATATATATGTATATATATATATATATATATATATATATGTATATATATATATATATATATATATATATATATATATATGTAAATATATATATATATATATATATATATATATATATATATATATATAAATATATATATATATATATATATATATATATATATATATATATATATATATATATATATATATATATATATATAAATATATATATAATATATATATGTATATATATATATACTATATATATGTATATATATATATATATATATATATATATATATATATATATATATAAATATATATATATATATATATTTATATATATATATATATATATATATATATATATACAGACAAACATTGCATTTTATATATATTATAGATATAGATTATTATTATTATATAACCTGGCCAGAAAATATATGCATGAATCTAAAAAAAAGACAGTTAGATCTGATAAGTGGTTTCCGCGTGATAAACTCACTAATGGACAGATAGACAGACAGAGAGACATTGCATTTTATATATTTTATAGATTATACATTACAGATATTCTTTGCTACATAATATTGTTCCATATTTAATGGTTTAGGCTGTGTATTGCAAAGGCACGCGCTAGCGGCAAACTTATTTCCGACATCATTCACTATTTTTACTTCACTGCTAATTCCTTATGCTACCTATCGTAATAAAATATAGCCTATAACCTGGCCAGAGAACATATGTATGTTTTAAAAAAAAAAGTACGTAAATCGGATAAGTGGTTTTTCAGTGATAGGCGCACTAACCGACAGACAGACAGACAGAATACGTTGCATTTTATATATATTATAGATGTAATAAAATATATACCTATAACCTGGTCAGAGAACATATGTATGAATTTAAAAAATCACGTAAATCGGATAAGTGGTTCTCGAGGGGGCGCATTAACGGACAGACAGACAAACATTGCATTTTATATATATTATAGATATAGATTATTATTATTATATAACCTGGCATCATCATCCGACATCATTCACTATTTTACTTCACTGCTAATTCCTTATGCTACCTATCGTAATAAAATATATAGCCTATAACCTAGCCAGAGAACATATGTATGTTTTAAAAAAAAAGTACGTAAATCGGATAAGTGATTTTTCAGTGATAGGCGCACTAACCGATAGACAGACAGAGAGACGTTGCATTTTATATATATTATAGATACATATATATATATATATATATATATATATATATATACATATATATATATATATATATATTATATATATATATATATATATATGTATATATATATATATATATATATATATATATATATATATATATATATATATATATATATATATATACATATATATATATATATATATATATATATATATATATATATATATATATATATATATATATATATATATATAAGTGAGATAAACTAATATATTATTTTAATAAATAATTTTACAGTTCTTATGTATATTCAGATTCTAATACAGAAAGGAACATAGGAACTTTTTTTTTACTTAGACGAAGAACAGTTTAACAAGGAAATTTAGCATGAAAATTGAAAAATACTGCTGTAATTCTTTGCGGTCACGACTAATAAAACATATCGGAATGAACCTGAACAACTATTGTAGTGGGAATTGGACTATTCTGTAGAAGAGGCTTTAGGATTATTTTTTATCTCCATAGCATCAGTTTAGAAATTAATATCTAATAAAGCTTTATTCTCAGTTGAGACTATCCTGTCTTCCAATACTGTTAAAATATTTATAAGTTGTCATAATTTTACAATTTTAAGATGTTTTGTAAAATATAGGACGGGTTTATCTACTGTATACAATATTTATTTGAATAGTAATGAAAAATGTGCATATATGTGAAAATAATAGTTTCACTCTGTAAGAGTGCATCTTTAATAATGGTTATATACTTTTAAACATCAAAAACAAACCTTAGCCAATATATAAATTTATATATATATATATATATATATATATATATATATATATGTATATATATATATATGTATATATATATATATATATATATATATATATGTATATATATATATATATGTATATATATATATATATATATATATATATATATATATATATATATATATATATATATATATATATATATGTATATATATATATATATATATATATGTATATATATATATATATATATATATATATAATATATATATATATATATATGTATATATATATATATATATATATATATATATATATATATATATATATATATATGTAAATATATATATATATATATATATATATATATATATATATATATATATATATATATATATATATATATATATATGTAAATATATATATATATATATATATATATATGTAAATATATATATATATATATATATATATGTATATATATATATATATATATATATATATATATATATAAATATATATATATATATATATATATATATATATATATAGAGAGAGAGAGAGAGAGAGAGTTTTTTATTGCTTTATATAATCATTTTAGAACTTTTTTCCGAAATCCTTAAAATAAAAAAAGACGTAAAGGGACCAAAAAACAATCTAAAAAGGATGAAGAGTTAGCCTCCGAAAACAAGCAAGTGGCAACAACCGGCGACTTGCTACAGTAGCCAACAGCAGTCAGGCCCGTACCAGCCGGAAGATTTCTAACTAACTAAATTTTTACAAAAGGCAAGTCAAGGTAAAATTATATAGCGACACCCTTCATGAACAGCAAATGGGACAGTTTCCGAGGGGTTCAAAATATTTTCCACTCCAAGTGATATGCGAGAAATCAACTATAAGATCCATCATGGGTCGAGGTACCAAACACGTCAAAGCGCTTCATAGAGCCCATTCTTCTGGAGCATCCAGAATAATACCAACGTCGCCGCATCACTCCTTCATGCAGAAGTCCTACCACAAGCAACTCTCATATGAAATACATCAACACAGCAATGCAGTCGTTTTGCTAACAGTTCTAATAACAATTGACCATTATGCTGCAACAACTAGTAGTTAACAATATTGCACAACAAGCTGCTCGCTCAAACTACCCAAGAGCTCCAGAGGTACTTAAACAAGCACAGGGAAAAACGTACTTTCTCCAACTCCCAGGACTGGACATAAAAACAGCATCATTTGAAACGTTACAAGAGCCTAGAAGAATCATCTAGACTTATACTACTTTTGAAATGAATAAAATTGTTTTCATATTTGGTCGAGCTTATTTGCTCTGATCTGTTTGGGGTAACACGAAACTATCAAATAATTTTAGCGCTTTATAACAGGGTTGCTCTCGCCAATCTTAGTAAGTGGCCCTCCTAGGAGGCTATGTTACCAGCTAAACATTTTAATAAGCATCATTTCCGAAATGGCAGTAACAAACTACGGCTTATATATCGGTTTATATTATTGATCCAAGTCAGTTTTTGGCTTATTAATAGAGGTGTGTGGCAAGCAAACAATTTCTCAAAAGGGGGCGATTTCCCCAGTTACTGAGGCTCTGGCGCACTCTGGTACAAACAAGTTGTATTATCCCTGGCGTGTATGAAATCCAACAGATTATTTTTTACTTTCACGAAAGTGCAGTCTACTATGTGATACATCATGATATAGGCCCACTACTTAAATCTACGGATATACCTATGTGACAAAATCCTCACAAACTTATTTTTGTTCTTCTTCTAATTTAATAACCCTTAATCTAATACAGATATTTTTCATAACCGTTGCCTTCAGTCGTTAAAAATATCATAAAACTAGATGTTCACACAAAAACGGTTACCAGAAGATACGATACGATTTTCGTTTTCTGCAGTGCGGCAGGTAAGCCGCCGACAGCAGCAGCTGTCCTGCCGATACCGCATGTGGAAGCATTGACCGTGGAAGGTCATGGTGTCCATCTAAGACCATCGCTACTACTACAAGACATCGGCAGATTTGCCAATGTTGCCAATTGTTTATTTCATATTATATTAAGAGCCTTAGGTGCAATTTGTTATTTGTTATTTTTATTGAGAATTTTGTTGATTACATCATAACGTGTGAAGCCTAGATCACTTACGTAGAAATTGGCGACGCATAATAACGCATAAGCAATTAGTATTTGTAGAGATGTGAGGAAGGAGTGGTCAATCCGAGTTGATTATTAACCTTGTCGGATATGACGAAAACAAGAAGGAAATTATAAAATAATGTAAATGGAAGTTTTGACGTTACTTTATATTATTGCATTGTTTTGTTAATCTTTTCATAAATACGATTGACATTGACAATATTAATAACACTAGGCTACAACTAAAAAAAAAATAAAATAAAATGCGACTGACAAAGTGTTTTGTTATATTTGAAGATCATTTAGTTTGAATATGTTTGGTAAAAAATTTCCATCACGTATACATTTTTAGTTACCTTGAAATAAAATTTTTTTCATTAATTAAAAAAATAATAATAAAAAATACTCATGTTTATTATATTTTCAATTATTTATTGACTACTTAATAATGTGGACATATAATACTCAAACATTTGTAGAAGACTTTTTTTTGCAAATAGTGATTTCCTTTCGTACTCGGTATCATTTTCTCTGATAAGGAACCAACAATAGTCTCCCATCATTGCAGGGTCCCATGGCCTTGATATCGATTAATTTTTAGCGACATTTTGTAGCCCATTTTTTGGTAGTTTTTGAGCAAATCATTTACAAGTTTCTCATATGTATCTGAGTTTCTGTTGCCTAAGAAATGTGTGACAATGCTTTTAAATGACTTCCAAGCTTTTAATTTAGCATCATTCAGCTTTTTTTTTTTCAAACTGTTCATCGTTTAATATTTTTCGGATTTGGAGTCCGACAAATATTCCTTCTTTTAACTTGGCATCGCTTAGCTTCGAGAAAATTTGCTTAAGGTGTTCGAACGCCTCGCTATTTTTATCTAACCTTAACAAAATTCTTTATGAAGCCGAGTTTTATATGTAACAGAGGTAGCAAAACCTTTTCTGGGTCAACTAAAGGCATATACTTGACATTAGCTTTACCTGGTACAAACTCAGTTTTTTGAGGCCATTTATCTACTTTATAATGTTTTTTCTGTTGCTTTTCTATCCCATAGACACAGAAAACAACAGTACTTGGTGAATCCTCCCTGAAGTCCAAGTAGCAGCCCTATGACTTTAAGATCGCCATATATCTGCCATTTGTAGGTGTTGTATTTTATAAAATTCAATATCAATGACACATTGTCATATGTTTCTTTGATATTAACTGCGTGAGCTAATGGAATGGATGGTTTTGTGTTTCCATTATGTAGTAGAACGGCTTTTAAACTAATCTTAGACGAGTCTATAAATAAACACCACTCTTTAGAATCATATTGAAAGACTAACTTTTCCATAATACTTGCAGGATACATACAAAAGCAAATGTTGTCTTGGAATGTAAAGAAAGATTTCAGCTCTTCATTACGTTTTCTAAACACGGTGACCTTTGTACCCTTGGCTAACAAGTTCCATTGCTGTAATCTTGATGCCAATAGTTCAGAATGTTGTTTAGATAAGTTTAGATCAGGCACTAGATCTTTAAATTCAGCTTGCTCAATTAAATGTGGTTCTTTTTCAACATCTTCGGGAATGTACATAGGGAACTCGTGAGATATAGTCTACTCTTCATTAGTATAAGTATCAAAACGATTAAGTTCTCCCTCGAAGTCCACTGGTGGAGCTGGAACCGGTAAACTTTCGTTATGAGGAATAGGTCGTTTAGCGGAAGGAATGTCTGGATACTTAATTGCGTCTAAGTTGGGAATGTGGAATCTTTGGCACAATGATACTACACCAAACACTTTATTTTTGCACTCGACGCGCGTTTCGCTAACCATGTTAGCTTCATCAGGAGCAATCATCGCTCCTGATGAAGCTAACATGGTTAGCGAAACGCGCGTCGAGTGCAAAAATAAGGTGTTTGGTGTAGTGGTGATATATACTGAGTAATACTTAATTGCGTGTTTATTTTTCTTTGAGTATCCCAATACCTTTGTCATACAAAAGTAGCAATCGATGGTGTGGTTCATCGGCTCACACCAGATCATTGGAATAGCAAAAGGCATTGAAAATCTATGTCTGTTTAGGCCAGTTGTTCAAGTTTGCCGTACAAGTCTGACAACAAATATGAGGAGCAGTTCCGATCTTGATTTACAATAAGACGTCTAAAATACTTAAAATAAGCAAATTCGGTTGTTATAGTTATTGTTCTGGCTTGTGATTTAGGTGTATACTGGCCACATACAGAACAAAATGAATCCGCTGAATTAATACAACCACGTTTAGGTATTTTAGACAGGTTTATCTTCAAATAACTCAATTTTTAACTTTAAATAACCACTTTCTGCAGTTGCCACAGTGAACTACTCACTAGTTTAAAATTTCTAGAATAATAAAATAGAACGATAGTATAGACTAGGAAAGTATAATTTGTTACAACTACCCACAACTAAGACAAAAAATTACCGATAAATTACCGATAAACTAACAAAAGCAAAATTGCTTAAAAAATCTCGAAGATTTTTACGTGATATGAAATTTCTGATATTATATTCATATTGTGTACTCATTAATTAATGGAAAAACACCATTATCCGCTCAGTCGTAAAATGGCAGTAGACTAGAATAATTAGTTGTAGAGTCTATCTTCCACAAGATAAGTAAATATTCTGTAAAATGTTGGCTTTTAAAATATTTACTCTAGCAACACAAATTGCTAAATAAAAATAACCTTTATTACATATCTAATTGAGATCACGGTAATTTTTAAAAATCTTCTACTTCCTTCTCTATTTTAGGCATGCTTGCCTATCACTTCTTCGTCAGCTGTGCCTTTCTTTAGGTTATGGCGAGATTGTCGCTCCATCTTTTTGGTGGTCTTCCCAAGCTTCTCCTACCCGACGGCGATTTTTCTCGTGCTATTCTAACTATCCTCACTGCATTCATTCTATTGATTGTTCCACTCTATTTTTTCTGTTTTGTGTCCAGTCATTTATGCTCCGTACCTTGCATGTTCTTCTTATAACTTGACCTCTTTCCCTATCCAATAATGTGTTCCTGACCATTTTTCATACAATCTTCATTTCGCTTGTCTCCAATAATCTTCTAGTTGTTGATGTGTCTGAGCGAGTTCCTGCGATATACGTCACTATAGGTCTTATGATTGTCTTGTAAATTCTTGATTTGGTTTTGATTCCCATGTGCTTACTTTTCCATATTGTATCATTCAGGAATGCCGCAAATTTTGTTACTTCTGTTGGTTGGTGCCTCACCTCGGCACCATATTCGAAGATTTCTATTCATAGGTATTGAAATTACATCCCTTATTGTATAATTTGCACATCAACGACTAGTTTACATCTTATAGATGTTTTAGACGTTGTCATGCATTTCATTTTTGAGCCAGATGTAACCATGTTATATTGTTTAGCTGTTCAGTTTGAAACGGTATAGGAGGCTCTGAAGGTCATCTTCTTTTTCTGCTAAAAACAGACAACAGTGACTGAATCACCAAAACCAAACAAGAACTCACAGATTATTGGAAAAGTATCTGGTCAGAACCCAAACTACACAATAGTAACACCCCCTGGATCAAAGCCGAAGAAGACAAACATGTGACAGAACAAGAAAATTCCACATTAACTACTGTGGGACCAAGTAGCATGATGAGACACCTGGATACAAAAATATCCGGAGGTAAAATAGCCCCCCGTTCGGGTCTCCGGGTGGGGGCTGTTTCTGGGGCGTCGACTTGCAGAGATCATAATTTTAAAATAGATGTTTGCAACATACGAGGATTAAAACTCGAACATAAATTCGGTGCACCAACACCTGCAATCACCAGCATAGCACAAGATTGCGATGTCCTGGTTACCCATTTTGTATCTTCTCAGGGGACGCATACTATTTATTATTAGGTTGAAAAGAAGTGGACTTAAGGAGTCTCCTTGTCGTATGCCGCTATTTACAGGAATTGATTTGGTTAATTCTCTGTCAATTCTTGCTTCTGTGTTATTTTCCTTGTAGATGTTTTCTATTGTTTTTATAAGATTATGCGGTACTTGTCTATTATACAAATGTGTATTAGATTCTTAAGCTGAACGCGATCGAATGCTTTTTCCAGATCTATGAAACACATGTACGCCGGCTTGTTATACTCGAGCAATTTGATACCTATTGAGCCCCGCTGACCTTTTAATATCGTCATACCAACGATGTTGGGATCTCCCAGTACTTCTTTTTCCCCCCATTGTCTTGATTTGGTCACTTTTCCGTTCCAGTTTATCAGTATTTCTAGCCACATGGCCAGCTCATCCCACGCGTATCCTTCGATTGACTTCCAATTTTTGATTCAATTTTCCGAGTGTAACTTCCTATCCCAAATATACGTTTGAATCCACCCTTTTCCCTCGTTGCCTATGTATGGATATTACGTCATTAATGTTTGTTCGTTAGTCATGAATTTGGTTTTTGTGATATTCATCTCTAAACCGACCTTTTTTGCTTCAGTTTGTAATTCTTGGAACATTTTTTCAATTCGATTTCATTTCCGGCAAACAGTGCGATGTCAACAGCAAATCTTAAGTTGTTGAGTCTCTCTCCGGATATATAAAGTCCCCTGTTTTTCCAGTGAAGGCTCTTGAATATATCTTCTAATACCTGGGTGAATATTTTGGGTGATATGATGTCACCCTGTCTAACACTTCTGTTTATTTTTACTTCCTTGGTATCATCGTGTAATCCCACTTTCATTTTTGATTGTTGTCAGTATGTTAATATACCTTTGATTGACTCTTGCGTTTTTCATCGCTTTCCTCAATTGCCCAGTATTCATTCCACTGTGTCAAAGGTCTTTCGGAAGTCGACAAGTGGTATCCAGGCTGTGACATTACCAGTTACCTTTTCTATAAGTTGTCTGACCGTGTGTAGATGTTCGATTGTGTTAAATTTTTTTTTCGGAAGCCTGTTTGTTCTTTGGGTTTTTAATTTTCAAAAATCTTGTCTAATCGATTTGTGATTATTCTCATGAATAGTTGGTATATTTACGATAGAAGACTTATTGGCCTATAGTTCTCCCAAATTGCTAGGATCTCCTTTTTGTATATCAATATAACTAGGGCAGTTTCCCAATCTTTTGGTATCATTCCTTCGATTAGACATTTATTGAAGAGTTTTTTTTATGCTCTGTGATTAATAGCGGTCTTCCCTCTTTTAGCATTTCCGGCAGGATGTCGTCTTCTCCTGCTGCTTTTTTTTACCATTTTTAATTTGGTTAATGGCTTTTTCAATCCCTTCAACTTCGATGTCTGGTAGATCTTCGGAATCGATATTAAATATTCTTCGGTTGTCCTCTCTTAATCTCCTCAGAGTTTCCTTATCGGCTTTTGACCCCATATAGATCTGCATAGAATGTTTCTGACACTTTAAGTACTTGTGGTCTTTCTTCTATAGGGTTTCCGTTCTTGTCTATCAGTTTGTTAATCTCCTTTTCCTTTCTGAATATGTTCAAACCCCTATTCTGTTGTATTAGTTCTTCTATCCATTTCTCCTGGTATTATTATTGCGGGATATTTTCTGTTAATTGTTCCGCTCGAATGCAAATTTTCAAAGATCGGAGTTAAGCTTTGTCCATCTCGTCCCTCCCCGCTCGTTTTGCTCGCGCAAGAAGCTGTATTGTTGTGGCATTGGTACGAATTTTTAAAGACCAAAAGAGGTTCTTTTGTAAGAAATTGATCCCGGTACCACCGGGATCAATTTCTCACAAAATTTTCAAAATATTAGAAATAGTTAAAGTGATAATTATTAAATATAGAGTTAAATGAAAACTAAGAACATTGAAAAAAACAAGTGTTGATTTATTAGCTATTCAATATCTTTTCCTGATTTCATTTAGCTCATTAGGAGATTGTAATGATTCTTCATTTTTGTTAATGAACGTTAAGTTTTAAGCAATTTACATTGATTAATAGCTATTTTTACAAAAAAGGTGATACCAAGGACTAAATGTATTTATACATAACCGCTGAAATATGATTTAAAATCTACTATTTCTCTTTCCATATAGCAGCGTGATTTACCTTTTGAATAAGCTTTTATTCTAGTTAAAAATTCTTTTTATTTCCTTTATCAGTCGCGGTTTCTACTCAGCAGGAAACCATGCCTGGTCAGATTTTATGTGTTAAAAATAATTTTACCTGAGACCTCGTGGGGCGCCATATATATAAACGTTATGAATCTACTGAAAAACTAACTTTGTTTAAAGTATTTATTTATCACAAGGTAACATTTTTAACATTTATTTTTAAATCTTTTCTTTATTTAATTTAAAAATGGATCTAGTTCAGAATTTAACAGCTGGGATCGATTTCAAACATCGTGCCTTGTTTAAAATACAATCTAGCAAACAATTTTTATATTTTACTCATATGCAATTAGTTGTCACATTTTTTATACCTCTGCCTATCCGCAAAATAATGAAAACATATTCCTATATACAAGTTTAGCATAGCAAAGAAATGGTGCCTTCGGAGTTTTGTAGGTGCCCATCGTTACAAAATTGCACATATTAACTTCATGCAACCCAAAATACTCTAAAAACAATGCGTTACTAAAAACGATTAAATCCGCGCAACTTATCGCATGAACAAGTTACTTCGATATCTTATATTTATCTATGAATATTTATAATTGGCCTTGACGGACCTTTCTTTTGTCAACTTTGATAATTTTTACTATACTTTACCTATTAATAAAAATGTTAGGTAATGAGTACAACTCCACGTCACTCCAGCTTCTAGAAAGCGTAAAGTATTTAAAAAGCGCAGCTATAATTTTGTTATTCAATTTTTGGTGTTCCGTACGGACCACTTATGGGATCACTTCGGTGTCTGTCCGTTTGTCTATCACACCAGATTTTCTCCGAAACTATTTGACATAGAAAGTTAAAATTTGGCACAAATATAGTGGGTTGTCAAATGAAAGCTGGTAAAAACACTAGTTCAAAAATATATATGATGTAATAGTTGCGCACACTTTTCTTTGTATTATTTTTAAAAAATGGCCAAAAACCCCTGTCCACCCACCCTAACTCGAAAAGTACTGGTCAAAAAATTTTTAAAAAATTCTAGAATAGTCTCTATAAAGTGTAGATTATGATAGCAAATATTTTTTTTAAACTTTTTACCACTGGAATCTATTGATCTATATCCTCTCGTATTATGAAATGTATATTTATGTTGTTCTTTATGTTTAAAAAAGATGTTATTTATTCGGAAACTCATTTTGTGCGGAGAAATTTATCAAAAATTCACCATTTTCATTCTTCACATTTTCATTGAAGTTCTGTTTCACTTCCGGTACTATCTATCAACTCGTGCATTAAAGTCCCCCATTATGATAATTACTTCTCTTTTTGGGACTGCATTAATTGTCTCTTGTAGTTTTTCGTAGAATTTTGTTCTCTCGTTTCCCGGTTTGCAGTTTTCTGGATTGTATATTCCAATGATGTAAATTTTTTGATTCTCTGATTTAAGGTGTATTACTATTTTTCTTACTGATATGTATTTACATTCTTGGATGTTCTGAGTTAGCTTTCTGTGGATCACCCTCTTTTGCTCTGTTATTTCTTTCGACCCCGCTATATATTAAAACGTATTCGCCGCGCCACACTTGCCCTTTGCCCTTCTTTTTTGTTTCCTGTAATGCGCATATTTCTATCTATTTATCTTTTAATTCGTTTTCAATTTCCTGGTCTTTATTATTTAATGTTTTTATGTTCCACGTTGCTATTCGTATTATATTCCTTTTTTTATTGTTATTCAGTCTCCGTTTCCTCGTCGTTTTCATCAACCCATTGTGCGTCCTGTTCCGAGCTTTGGGGCTAATGGGTAACTCGAAAAACAGAATGTATATAACAGCTACTATTTATGTTTCCAGAGTTCAAAAGTCTTATTAAAAAACTTATAAATTCCTTTAAAAATATACTGTTTCTATACAGAATAGTTCCAAGAAGAACTTTTATATCGCCTCGTCAAATTCTGAAGGATGTATTGTCTTCAATTATTGATTCACATTTAATATGATATATAAGTGTAGTACACTCCTAGACAAAATTAACGCAACAATATATTAAATCATACAAATCTCTATAATGAATTAATTTTAATAATTTTTTATGAACATTGGTTACACTAAAAGTTAAAAAAAAAACTTATTCGGATACTTTAAACGTGAATTAGCTACCAAATTTCTCTATGAGATTCGAATTAAAATTATTCTTAAGACCTAATAACAAAATCGTTGAAATTATGTAATAATGAAAAAAATAAACTGGGACACTAGTAGCAAAATTAATGGTGTAACTGGGGACACTAGTAGCGTGTGTTGCCTCCTCTACTTCGGATGACAGCGCCTAGGCATGCTTCTAATTAAATTTTGGATAAAATCTTGAGGAATTTGCTCCCATTCTGTGGTAACTGCATTTTCAAGTTCCCTCAGGTTTCTAGGTGCAGGTATATGACGTTTCACATTTTTCTTAAGGTGATCCCATACATGTTCTATCGGATTCAGATCCGGGCTTTTTGGTGACCATTGCATAATCGGTATATCAACATGATTAAGATAATCGAGTACCTCCCTAGCCACGTGAGGTCGAGCGTTGTCTTGCATAAACAGGAAATTGGGCCCCACAAAATGACCGAAAGACATCACATGTTCTATTACAATATTCTCAAGATAGTAGTCAGCATTCATGGATCTCGTACGGACAGGAACTAACTCTGTGCGCGCATCAAAGCAGATGCCACCCCAGAACATAACAGAGCCACCGCCGAATGGAATCCTTGCAGAGATATTGCAAGGAGCAAACCTCTCTCCTGGTCTTCGCCATACTCGCTCACGACCATCTGGATGTTTTAGACTAACCCTAGTTTCATCTGTGAAGCAAACTTGTTTCCAATCATCCACAGACCAGTTTTCGTGATTTCTAGCAAAACGTAACCTGGCAACTCTGTTCACTCTAGTAAGCAAGGGCGCAGTGGCTGGTCTCCTAGTGTTTAATCCAGCTTCATTTAACCGTCTTCTAACCGTTATAGAAGAAATTGTGACATTGCGAATAGCTTCGAGTTCGTTTCTTATTATAGAACTAGTGACAGTCCTGTTTCTTAAAGCATATTATCTTATAAAACGTTTATCTAGGTCGCTAGTGCATCGTTTTCGCCCTTGCCCTAGCCTTCTAGAATAAGTTCCTACTTCATTCAAGCGTCTTACCATACGACTTATTGTAGAACGATGTTTGCCTAACAAATTGGCAACATAACTCTGACAATATCCCTCGTCTAATAAAACTGAGGCTCGCACTACCTCGTGTTCAGTTAAATTCCTTGTTCGATTCATTTATCTAATTCTTCGGGGTCAAAAATAAAACAGTCTACCACAAAAACGTATTACTTTGAAAAAGGGAACAATTTAAAGGCTTACTTTTAAAGAAAATCTATCGCATTACTACAGAAAATTGTTTATCTTCTAAAAAATTCTAACTGTAAATCTAAACGAATTGTTTTGATTTCTGTCATGAACAACGAAACAAAATATGCGTAGCCTACTATTCAAATACTCGATAAACTTTAAAACTGACATAAGAAAAGATAAATTAATTTTCAGATTGTTGCGTTAATTTTGTCCAGGAGTTTATTTCTGGATTTTACTCGATAGTGTCGAGGCATGACAACTAGGCTTAAATCAGATTTTAAAGACTACATATTTCAAAAAAGGGTGTTTTGTTTAAGAAATATTTCCTGCAAATTTGTGTCGAAGCTGACATCACTTCTTATTTGTGAAATTTCGTTTATTGCAATTCTAACCTAAGAAATGTAACTTGATTTCAAAAGTTACTCTTTCAATTATTATAAATAAAATTAAACTTTTTTTTTATTATTAGAGAGGTTTTGCAATGCTTATTTTTTATATGCCCTTGTCCTTATCGTTATACCACACATGCGCAGTTTTAGCGCGAACGAATTGCTAGGTTAGGTTCATCTTCTACAAACTTAGTGGAGTTTTTTTCATTCATTTCATGGTTAAGGTCATCGGTTATTAGTAATTGATGAGTCAACCCAAGTTTCGAAATTAAAGTGGTGTCTTGCAGGTGTCTATCGCTTCCTTCAACATTTTCAAGGTAACAGAAATGTGCGGTAAATAAAATTTCATATATAACAACATAATTTGAACTCTAATTAACTGTTGTTAGTGTTATTTGTAATAAAATATTATCATTTCAATTTTACCGCATTTTCTTGGGGTTTGTATACCTAAGTAGAAAAAAAAACATGCCCTACCATAATAGCGATAAGAATAACGAACTTCAGATAACCTCTCTTATAAGTTCCTAAATAAGGGACACGTTATCTTTAATAAAGGTTTCTCTTATTTTTTTCAAAACTGCGTAATCTCCTAATGGTGGTCGCATGCTTCAAATAACGATAACAACTGAGTCCTTATATTTAATTTCTACCTTTTACTACTACGCAAGCTCCAAATAAAGATAAAGTCAGTGTCCTACCAAATAAGCGTTGAAAAATCTCTCTATTATCAGAATTTGTCACTGTGCCATTAACTGTTTAAAAAATATAATTATATCTTCCCAGGCACTTAATTCCTTGAAGCAATTATCAAAGTTTTCGCAAAAGAAAGTGTTTAGAATAATTCAATATCAAATAAATAATAGTGGTAAATGAAAGATACAACGAACACTATTTTATTATCGATTAGTTTCAAAAACGGACACATTACTAACAAAAAAGTACTACAAGGGCACCTGATTAATTTGTAACAAGATTTAAAATTAGTACATTTTTTGTAGCTCTCTTCTCATCCCTGTAGTCTTAAATATGACTAAAATTAAATGATACTCCTGAAAAGCAGTACAAAAAGAAAAAGTATCCTGTAAGGTGTGACCGGGGGTATGTTGGATAAGCACGAAGGTCGATTCAAAGAAAATTTAAAAAACATTTAGCTCATTTGAGATGCGGTAGATCAGAGAAGTCAATCATCCCGAAAATAACCTTGAATATACTCAATAGTAACATTCGATAGGTTAAGGTTATTTAAAGACGTATCTGATAGAAAAGTATAGAGGACCTATTCTGTACTGGTTTGTGGCGGCCCGTGACTCCGTGGCGTAGTAACTTACTGGCGGCGCAGAAGATCTCTGGTTCCAATCCCGGCAGGTCGGTATACTTTATTTATTAATTTATTTAATTATATTTGGCCTGGCCACGTACATAGGTAGTAGTTGTTTGCAGAAATGCAATAACGTCTATGGCAGCGTTACCGCGTTGTTTAAAATGTGCTGTAAAATAGAAAAATGTATGTTTCGGCCCTTGGACAACGTTAAAGGGTATTTACGACATCCTCGCCAATATCCTGTAAGATATAAAAAAGGATAAAATCTCTACTTACGCGGGGAAATGAACAATAAAAACGAAAAATAGCTTGTGAAAACACGAGCTCAAAAATATATATGATGTGATACTTGCGTAACTTTTCTTAGTATTATTTTAAAAAAATGGTGGGTGCACCCTGAATACTGATCAAAAATTTTTGAAAAAATTTTGGGAATAATCTCCATAAAGTGTAGATTGAGTGAAAATGATCAAGAATGCATAAAAACACTATTTGACCGACAAGATCGTGACGCTTATTTATATAGTCAGTATCTGACTACACATGTTTGTCATCTGGGCTCTTAATTTTTTTATTGAAAACTCATTTGAGGTATGTTTTTGTGAAATCACTAATCAGTTTGTACCTCCGTAACAAAATTTTTTCATTTTAAAGGCAATCACAGTACGGAACAATAATTGCGCAAGTCCACTTGCACTTGACCGATTTTTATTTAATACCGTTTTATATTGTAGTATTATAATGCATATGTTCTAATGATCTAATAGCAAATTGCTTTCAAGTAACAGAAATATAAGTTAGAACAACATTTTGTTTTATGCATACTATATGTCTAAGCGATGGTTAAAATAAAAAAAAATGCTTAAATTATCTTCTTAAGGAAGTATGTAGTTTAAGTTTAGTCTTAATGATGTAATTAAATAAGTGTGATGTCCCCTAAGATAATAACTAGGAATATAAATCTTATATAGCCTTGCGTATAATATATAATTTTATACATTTATGAGTCGTAGTATACATGATAGTAAGAGTGAATTATGTTTTTTATAATTCTCAGATTTACTTCATGTTTTGCAACCTTTTTTAATCTTATTTTTACTGACATTGACATTATTTTTTCATGAACATTGACTTAAAAAAAAGTTTCATATCTTCCCAATATAATATTGAATGTTTATCCGTAAGTGTGTATATATAATCCAATGTTCAGGCAGTTTTCTTTCAAGTGTAGTTGTATCATTTCGCCAGCTTGTCACTATATTTGATTAAAATTGGTTCAGTATCGTTGGAACTATTGAAAAAAGACATGCACTTATTCACTAAAGAAGTTTAATGTAAAACAACTGAAAACAGACAAAGTCCCTATTTGGACAATCCACCCACTGCCCTCTTATTTGCCAGTCACTCACTAGAGGCGTTTCACCGTATCACGGCTCTTCAGTCGGACTAGGATCGACAAACAAGAGAACAGAATTTCTAGCACTTTACCCTAGCACGCACGGAACTCAGTGGTAAGATACAACGAATTGTACCAAATTTGAAACCCATACCTAGTACTTTTGTCGGAGGCTGTTTATCACCATAGTTGACAGCAACTCGGTCGGGTTTGGATTTTAAACTTTTTTATGAACGAATTACGAGTTAACGAGCATTTAGTCAAACTATGAATCTCGATTAGGTAATGAAAATATTAGAGATTTCTGGATAGAATACTTAATCTAGCACAGCCTAGCTGCTCAGCCTTATAAGAATGGAATCAGTTATTAAAAATTAAAGGTCAGCCAATTTTACTAATAAGAATAAATATTGTTAATCCTGAAATAATTTCCTCGCTGATGTGCATGAGAATCTTCAATAATTTCGATTATTTTTAAATCATAAACCACAGTTTAAACCTTCAAACTTAAACCACTGTTAAATAATGTCGACGCAACAATTAAATCCATAAAATCCGACGGAAAAAACACCATTATTTTTGACAGTTTTTTTACAACCCCACAATTTTGTTCCCTTTCGAACCGGTAAACAGTAAGTAAAATCTAAGAAAAATGAAAAAGGCATTGTAAAAATACGTGATCTAGTTGCCCTGAATAAATTATGATATTTGCTCAGTGCAAAAATGTAAATCAAAAGGCGCTCCTCAAGAATCTGTTCTTGCCTCATCTTATATAGGTTTAGCTTTTATTTCTATCTTTGCTAATGATACTCAAATTTACCATCCAGTCAACTAACGATCACTGAGACCTGACTGTGGAAGTGAAAATTCGAATAGAGAAGACCAGAGCCGCATGTATGAAGCAGAAAATAATCTTAACTAATCACGACTTATCATTGAAACTATAGATGAAAATGGCAGGCTGCTATCTCTTTTCGATTTTCTTGTACGGCATAGAAGCGTAGACGCTAACTGAAGCTGCTTAAACGTCTGGAGGCATTCGAGATGGGGGTGTATCGACAACTGCTGAAAATAAGTTGGATGGACAGAATTAGTAAAAACAGCGTTCTCACTTGCATGGTCACGACCATCAAGCGACGAAAATTAGAATATTTTGGCCACATTATGAGACATCCAAAAAAATATGAAATCTTGCATCTGATTATAGAGGGAAAGATTCCAGGCAGATGTTGTCCAGGGGGGAGATCATCGTGCGGAAAGTCTACAGTTTAACGCTTCCAAACAGCCGTCAATAAAACGATGAACATCAACATGGTAGCTAACATGATAACCTGCGATCGTTGACCGAACAAAAAGGAGTCAAGTATAATAATTTAGAAACCTATGTCTCCTTGATCAGTGAAGATCTTAATTGTTTCAAAACTAAGAATGACTAAGGGTTACAAAAAAAATAAAACAAAAGTTAATGTATTTTTAATCGGACTCAAAACATTAAACGCTATAATATAAAAATGGTTTTGACGTTAAGGTAATTTTGTAATACAATTAATTTTATTACAAAACTGCAGATTCTACATAATAATTGTATCAGATTATCAACAGAATTAAAAAAATACGATCAAATATGGCATAATTTCATCATCATAATTTAGAAAGAAAAAAAATAGACAACTATCGACCTATAAGCTTTCTTTCCATTCATACAAACTGTTAAGAAAGGTAATAACATATTGACTTACAAATAAATTAGATGCCTATCAACCTTCTGAACAAGCTGGGTTCCGCAAAGGCTATAGCTCAAACGAGCATATACAATCCATCCGGATACTAATTGAAAAATGTAATGATTATAACTAAACCCTTCATCTCGCTTTCGTCGACTATAACAAGGCGTTTGACTGGAATTGTGGGTTATCTTTAGAGCTTTAAACAGTGCAAGAATTCAAATTCAGTTTATTTGCCAATATCTACAAATTCATAAAGTGACAGAAATTAAACTTGCTCGTAATACGACAAAAAGGATGGCACAGCGACTATAAATAGCCGATACCACAAGCCCTTTACTACTTGGGCATGTGTAGGGCCACCCTTTGGCGAACATATAAATTAAAAATAAATAAAAACTAATTGTGAAAATTCTAAAAATAAAAAAATTCTAAAAAAAGCAGAGCGCAAAGAGGGATCGGCGAGCACCCAGCGAAACGGGCGGCGGAGGCGCGGGAGATGTACACGAATAAACAGAGTTAATTTTACATAATATGATATGGTAGGCAAGTGGTACCACCTCTAAAAATTATATACAAAGAAGTAGGTAAATATTACGTTAAATTACACAGGTCAACACGAATTTTGACTTTGATAAGAGGGTATGAAATTTCGATAGATTTATCGACAGTTAGACGAAAAAAAGATATATGGCCTGAAAAAGTTTGCTTTTGTATCCAGAAGAACGGTTGAACAGTATTTTAGAAAATCCATAGTTTACATTTTTATTTATTGATAAATCGAAACAAATATATTTATATATGATTTTTATAAACTTTTACTACCATATCAAATTACAAAATAGTGGAAAAAAGTTTAAAAGTGAACCCTATTACTTTTTCTTTCACTTTCATAAGTACTTTCTCTCACTAAACCCCAAATGTAGTCGCCCATCATATTTTCGTTGTATTGGCCCTGATAACCTTATTCGAAGTTCATAATATCTTGATGAAAACGTTCTCCTTGTTCTTCTGAGTTCTCCCCCATGTTGTTTTCAAATATATAAATGAGCATGCAGCATATGTACTTTTAGAGACATTCTGCAACCCATGGTTTTTAAGTTTTCTAACATGTTTTCAACTAGCTCTTGGTAATTTTCTACTTTGTTATTCCCTAAAAATCCAGAGACTACTGCTTTAAAACTATTCCAACTTTTTTTTTGAGCATTAATAAGTAATTTTGGAAATTCTTCGCTGGCAATTTTTTTTTTTAATTTGTGGACCGACAATAATTCCAGCTTTAACCTTTGCTTGTGACAACTTTGGAAAAAAGTTTTTTAAAAATGTAAAAGCTTCAGATTTTTCATCTAGCTTTTTTACGAATTGTTTCATAAGCCCTAACTTGATGTGTAAAGGCAACATTAATACATTTTCAGGTTCAGCAATAGGTTCATATTTAACGTTTTGTTTTCCAACACAAAATTCCATTCTTAGTGGCCATGATCGTTGAACATAGTGTTGAGCATCCGCTCTACTATCCCACAAACAGAGATAACACGGATATTCTGTATATCCACCCTGTAGTCCCATTAAAAATCTTAAAATCACCAATGAACTGCCACTTATACTCTTGATATTTTAAAGCTTCGAGTAAAATTTTAACACTTTCATAGTTTTCTTTTAGATGTACAGAATGAGCGGCTGGAAGAGATGGAAATTTATTTCCGTTATGTAATAAAACGGCTTTCAAGCTTTTCGTCGAGCTGTCAATAAATAAACGCCGTTCACTGGGAACACAGGGCATCCCAATTGCTTCAAACAAACCTCTTATACCGTTACAATAACAAAGTCCATCTTCTTTGGTGAAGAACGTAGAAAATGTCTCATGCCGACTTCTTGATCTGTTATTTTGACATCAATAAGCGAATGCCTGCCATACTCTTCGGCAAATTCAAATCTCTTATTAAGTCATTAAAGTCTTCTGAGGTAAGAAAATGGGGTTTCGGTGGTTCCTGTGACAGTACAAATTCTTCATCTTCAAAATTTTTATTTGAACTCTGAGATGAGCTTGACTGAGACAATTTTTTAGGAGGTTCAGGTACTGGAAGTTGTGGGCTATGTGAGATTGGAGCAGAAAATGAAGCAAGGTCAGGATATTCGATGGGTTTCGCATTTTTGCCTCTACGTCTTTAAGCTGGATTTACTACGCAAAAATAACAGTCATTAACGTGGTCTCTTGGCTCTCGCCAAATTCTCGGTACTGCGAATTTCATACTCCGTTTCTCACCTCGATACCAACCTGAAATAAATAAAGATAAAAATAAACATATTTATATTTTTTTACTAATAGTTGTTTTGCCTTCTAAACATCTTTTGCAATTACTACAAGCAACATGTGGAGCCCAGGGCTTATCTAGATTCCGAACAAGGCAGTTGAAATAGGCTTTGTAGGCTTCACAAAGCTTTTCACATGCGTTTAAATAAAATTTTATATCTCGTACTTTAATAAATATACCCCATATATAACAAAATGCATCATCATCATATTTACACTTTCTCGACGACATTTTAACCTCTTTAAGTCTTCTAAAAAACAGTCAATTGTTGTTTATCACTTAAGTGACATCTGTAGACACTGTGTGAAACTTACGACCCCTTTATTTTTTCGCGGTATTTTTAAATATACCAGAACTATTTAATATTCCTACGATAACTCAAAAAAATGTATTATTATCAGAACTACCACAAAAGCAAACTTTATATGGAATATGGGTACTTTTCCTTTATTTCGGAGCATAATGAATAGAAAAATCATAAAATAAATTTTAAGACAAAAACAAAAAAATTTTTGTAGAGTTGTGTTATAATTCTTTTGCTGGTTAATAAGTTGGTGTTTTACATAGGAAGAAATCTTGCCTGGTGATAATTGCTTAACCTCTTGTGACAAAGAATTCCACAAATGCACAGCAACAAAAATGAAGGACTTTTGAAAGGCAGCCTTCCTGTGTTGAGGAACTCTAAAAGAATTAATGTTCCTCGTATCGTGCGGATGCAGAAAACAAAATTATACAAATGACACCTTCTACGATTTTCAATATTTAAAATATAGCTGTTATTTAATTAGGGTATAATTCGATTTCTGAATGGAATGTTAAAAGAAAAGCGCATACAACAGTTTTGTATTTTTTGGATTAATCTAACATACTGGGCTGACAAAGAGTCGCCATACACAACATCAGCATAATCAAATAAAGATAAGATCAAGCCGTTGCACAAATAATATTTGGTTTTTGATGGCAGAAGATTCCTTAGATTATACAGTTTTTTTAAACGAATATAAGGAGCCTTTATTTTATATTAATATGTGATTGGAATGAAAAAGATTTGTCAAAAATTACTCCTAATACTTTGGCCTCATGAACTAAAGGCAAAAAAGTATTGTCAATAGAAGGTATAAAGCTATCAAAAAGTATACCCTCTGTATTTTTATTACCATTAAACAGCATAAAACAAGACTTCTGTGCATTAAGCTTGAGGCTGTGATCATTACAAAAATTATATATGTTATTTAGGTCCCTATTAAAATATACTAAAGAAGTGCGTAACTTGTTTAAAGGAAATGGCATATATATTTGAGATTCATCGGCATACTGTTGCATTTTTGAATATTCTATCGCCTTATCAATATCTGCCACATAAAGAGAAAACAATAGTGGACCCAAGATGGAGCCCTGAGACACTCCTTTAGTAAGCGGTATGTAATGTAAAGAATTGATTCTCGCTGTAAAAATTCCTTAGCTACATATCTGAAAATACAATAATCAAAGTAATCATCAATGAAGACACCAACACAAACAAAATCCCACTGAAAAGGCGTGTGAAACAGGGAGATATTATATCTCGTAAACTATTCACTCTTGTACTTGGAGACTTATTCGAGAACCTGAAATGGGACGAGTATAAAAATTGACGGTAGATATCTAAATCATCTTCGTCTTGGGGACGACATCCTCCTGATCAGACAAAACATAAATCAGCGGGAAGTTCAGCCTCAAGAACTTCAAAGGAAATCAGATCTGTCCATGAATCTGGGAAAAACTAAAATCATGTCATCAGATGATAGAGAAGTGCGTTTGAGTTTTGGCCTCTGTATTTTGGGAAGTCCATGTAATAATTTTCATCGACTATGCTGAGAAGAGAAAAACCATCAATAGCGAATATTATATAGAGTTATTGGTGCATTTGAAGGCAAAAATCGCAAAGAAACGGCCCCAAATAAACAAGAAAAAAGAGCTCTTTCATCAAGACAATGCACTGTGTCACAAGTCAATGGGTACAATGACAAAATTGCACGAATTGAAGTTCAAATTGCTTCCTCATCCACCATATTCTCCAGATTTAACCCCTAGCGACTATTATCTATTCGCAGACCTCAAAAAAATGCTCGCGGGAAAGAAATTTGGCTCTAATGAAGAAGTTATCGCCAAAATTGAGGCGTATTTTCAAGGCAAAGACAAATCCTTCTACAAGAAATGCATAGAAATGATATAAAAGTATTGGACTGATTGTATCGTTCTTGAAGGAGACTATATTGTTGAATAAAGTCGAATTTTGCAAAAAAAAATGTGTTTTAAGCAGCTAGACCAAAACTTTTCAGCCTACGTGTTAATAACTCGTATAGCTCAATTGTTGTCCACCGAGAGCTATCTAGCTCTCGGTGGACAAAACACATTATACACCCCGCCTGCATAAACGGAAAGTTGGTAGACCAATAAGACGTTGGCTAGACATTAAACAAACAGTTGAAAAAATTGGCACCAACTAGCTCAGAACAAGGAACTATGGAAGGAGTTGGGAGAGGCCTATGTCCAGGTGTAATCTGTGAAGGGCTGCTCAAAGAAGAAAGAATAAGAAGATTTTATAAAACTTGAGCATAGACGTGAAATCTACTTAACTTGTTTTATATAAGAGATGTTTATAATACAAACACTAAATGATTTTTTCCGATTGGTGCTGTAAAAATTTAAAAAAAAAAAAAAATTGTGAGCCTTCTTTTTTTCGATACGTTATTCTTCTAATCCAATTCTTTTTTACGATTTAATAATCCTTTTTTTTATGGTTCTAGCACACGTGCTACAGGGAAGTCCCTAAAGCGCTACAGGAGCGATACGTGTGCAGAGAAAGCGATTCACGTTGTTCTTGAATCGCTGCAAATTGTACTCGGTGGGAAACACAGTCCTGGGGAAATTATTCCAAAGGGATGATGTTTTCCCTATAAATGACTGCTTGAAAAGCATTGTACGAAGAGTAACAAGTTGAACCTCATACGGATGTGAAGTATTAGCTCGACGTGTACTTCTAACATGCACCGCTCTGGGAGGAATTAAGCGGGCCACATCCTTTGAACACTTTCCATGAAAATACTTGTAGAATAGGCTCAAGTCGCCAACCGTTCTTCTATGTTCCAGCGAATCAAGGCCGCCGGTCAGTTCCGGGTCTCCAATCAGACGCAGCTCTTCTCTGATTAGAATCCAACAAATGCAGTGTATGTTTGGGAGCGGAGCTCCAAACATGAGAGCAGTATTCCATAGTTGGTCGAATTTGAGCTTTATAAAGAATTAAAAGTTTTTGTGAGTATAAAGCTTTCTGGTTCGAAATAATATTCCCAACTTTTGAGAAGCTCTCCTTGCTATGCCTGCAACATGCTTTCGAATGATCTCTATGTCCTCTCTATTCCGTTATTTAAATTTTTTTGGGATAATGAAAAG
The DNA here is from genome assembly GCA_019049505.1 of Pachyrhynchus sulphureomaculatus. Taxonomy (NCBI): domain Eukaryota; kingdom Metazoa; phylum Arthropoda; class Insecta; order Coleoptera; family Curculionidae; genus Pachyrhynchus; species Pachyrhynchus sulphureomaculatus. The sequence continues at coordinate 89,213,651 of CM032455.1, forward strand.
TTAGAAAAGATAAATCAGGTGAATACAATGAATGCTTCAACACGCATACTTGATTTCGTGTCAAAAATTAACCAACACTGAATGAACTGTGACTGGGTGAATTAGAGAATGCAATTTTTTGATTGTTAAATAAAATATCGCATTTTAGTCATCTATCATCAATATTTCGCGCTGAAATTTACAACGAATATTGGGAAAGGATACAGCTTTAAAATTATCTATTTTTAAGACATAAAACCGGGAGATTACACTGGTCAACACTGAAATTTTTTCCTGAAATTTTATATGTATTATAGGGTATACCCGAGGCACTGATTACGGAAAAAATACTGGTTTAATGCTATCAGCTCTACTTTTTTATTTATATGAAATTACAATTTTCTTCAAATATGGAACAAAAATACAACATTTTTTCTATGTTTGATATAATTACACACTATAAAACGTTCTTTTATACGACTTTCTTGAATGTACGGTTTAGGGATCATCTATTTGCAAGCTCCAACAGTAATCGGCCATCATATGGATGTCCAACCTTCCTTGATAACGTTCTTCCATTGTGAGTATATTTTGGTGAAATCTTTCACCCTGTTCTTCACTGAAATCGTCAAGATTTTCTAGGAATCGATCTAAATGAGAATGTAAGGAATGAATCTTGATACTCATGTTGCAGCCCAGATCTTTCAAATTAGATAGCATGCACTCAACTAACTCAGAATAGATGTCGGACTTATTGCTTCCGAGAAAATTTTTAATCACCACAACAAACGATTTCCAAGCTTTAGACTCGACTTCATTCACAAAGTTTGGGTCTTTCATAGGTTGTCTTGCTGTGCTTAATCCTGGAAACTTGCGTGAAAGAAAAGCAAAACATTCACCGTTTTTTTACACCAGCTTTTACAAACTGTTTCAAAATGCCCAGTTTGATATGAAGTGGTGGCAGTATAATGCGATCTCGATTTACTAAGGGCAAATTAATAACATTTTTGGTACCAACCATCAGTTCCTCTCGTACTGGTCACTTTTTTTGAAATGAATGAGTTGTTTGTCGCGGCTATCCCACAGACACATAAAACACGGGTATTTCGTGTATCCACCCTATCGTCCGAGAAGAAAGTTAACCATCTTTAAGTCTACACAAATGCGCCAGTTGTGGTCTCGATACTTTTTCGATTACTGAAGAAATAGTTGTACACTCTTCATTCATAGTAGTAGAGTGTGCAATAGGTATAGAACCATACTTGCCGTTATTCTCTTGCTACTGTCTATAAAAAGACGCCAATCATTTGGTTGGTATCGTTGTGAACTCATTTTCTCGAAAATACCTCTGACATCATTACGAAAAATTAAACCATTTTCTCTAGAAAAATATGGTAACAAATTCTTTTCTCGGGTCCGATATAAAGTAATTCTGGTTCCTGGTACAAGTAAATTATTTCTTTTAAACGAGATGCCAAAATTTCACAAGCTTCTTTTGACAAGTTCAGATCCATTACTAGTCATTCAATTCCTTTTGATTAAAAGGTTGGGGATCTGATGACTGACTACATGTGAAAACCGAATCAGTGTTGCCCATTGAGTTGTCTTCATTTTCCATAAGATCTGGTTCTACAGAGCATTTAGATGATGCTCCTTGTATCTCACCAGAGTATAGAAGAAGTCGTTAAGCGGAGGGTAAGTTAGGATATAACCATTTATTTCTATTTCCAGAATTTATGCCGTTAATATTTACGACGCAAAAATAGCAGTCGTCATGATGATCAAGAGGTTCCTGCCAAATTATCGGTGTTTTAAATTTGATAGCACTTCTTTTTCCATTTGACCATTGCCGCAGACACACAATACAGTTCTGACATACAATATGAGATACCCATTGCTTGTCTTGTTTGCACAATGTTATTTGAAAGTGGTTAAAATACGTAATTTTGACGAAGTCCGAGATAAGTTTTCGATATTTTTCAAAGATGTATTCGCCACAAATATAGCAAAAACAATATGGATTGTGTAAGCAACGTCTACGTGTCGAAGCCATATCTGAAATTAAAAACATAATTATTCCGGTTCGGGTAGATCTTAAAAAACTGCGGGTGTTGTCTAAGTTAGGGTAGACCGAAAATATTGAAAAACATGAGCTGTCACAGAAAAATTAATATCCATTTCGAGATCAGAACACTACAATAAGCCCAAAACTGAAAAAAAAAATTAGAGGAAAAAACCAAAAAAAGAAAAATATTTATTGACCAGTGTTATCATACTGCATAATCTCAATATAACGGATCAAAATAATTTAGAAATATCTATACAAACTGTGATATACAAATATTCATTTATTTAAATACATTTGTCCAATGATTTTAAAACAGAATGTCATTTAATCTACAAATTTTAAAGAATCATCTTACGACGCCGTCTCCTCACGAAGGTTAGCGATCCATATAGCTAAACGAACTTTGGAAACTGCTGCTCGAAAAATATCACTCGAAGCACATCCAAACCACCATCAATTCAAATGTCTTTCAGCCAAAAATTCTGTCGTCTTCCGATCGATCGTTTGCCCTTTATTTTGCTTTCAATAATTAGACGTAGCAATTCGTGCTTTGAACCCCTCATGTTATGTCCGAAGTATTGAGTTTTTCTTATTTTTACGATTGTTAGTAATTCCTTTATTTTGTTCATTCGTTCCAGTACTTCTATGTTTTTTATATTTTTGTACCCAGGAGATTCAAAGAAGGCGTCTATAAATGTACATTTCGAAAAATTCCAGTCGTTTCTCTGAGCCAGGATCAAGGTTCTAGCACTCACATCCATACAAAATCACGGAGAATACATATGCTCTCACTATTCTCATTCAGAGATCGAGGCTGAGACTTGTGCGATGAAAAAATTTATTCATATTTATGTATGATACTCAGGCCTGTTTAATTCGGGAATATATTTCCTTTCTTGGGTCCCACTTGTCATTTTTATTGGTAGGAATGAAAATTTAAACAACTGTTTAAGATCACCGCTTATATTTATTACATTATTGCTGACAATTGTTTTGACACACTGTCTTCTTCTGGAGCAAAATGTAAATTAACTACAAAGTATGTTACAGAATATATCATTTACCTAGTTACAAGTACTAAGTATTTACCTTAATACCTAGAACAAGTTCAATAAAGGAGACCCTCCCCATCTAATTGATCGTTGAGTAATAAACCTGAGGATTTTTTCTGGTTAATTTCTACCTTTTCTAAACAATTCAGTAATTTCCCTTTCTTTCCTTTAAGCAAAATTCTGAAATCTTCATTGAACGTATGATTTTCATCTGTTACATGTTTAGCGTAATGAGATCTGTTATTTTTCATTCTATAGCTTTGTTTATGTTCCTTTATTCTTTTATAAAAAGATCTGCCTGTTTGTCCTATATAGGTTTTATTGCAAGTACCACAGCATGTTTTCTAGAACAAATTTGTCAATCTAACAGATGTTAACTTTAAAAATCAAGAAATTGAGTTATTAGAAAAAAGTTTTCAGAATAATTAAAGTTTGTACTAAAATTAGAAAATATTTAGGTGCAGAATATGAAATAGTCTGTAGTAGTAATTCACTAAATGTTACGAACAAACATATAACTACTTAAATGTTACGCACAGAAAAGTTTGAATTTTTCCGAGGTAAATTCCATAATGAACATAAGATTGCTAATCAAATAAAAAACAAAAGTAATGAACATAACATAATTTTTACGAGAGCGGATAAAGGAAAAACTGTAATACCAATAAAAAAACAAACCTACATTGAAAAAACAATAGATTTCCTAAAACCAGATGTATTCAAATCCATCAACTTTGATCGAACAATAACTTTCCAAAAATTAGTTAAAGATGTGCAGACATAAGCAGTTTCAGACCAGTAGTTTCCTATATAACAGTCCCAGCTTTTTCTTTATCAAATAAATTGATTGAGGTTTTGACAAAATAGTAAATTCACACCTAAAAATAGTAATGAATTGATAGCAAAAATTCATCCATTAATTATACCAAGTAACTCCAGATTTATATCGTTTGATGTACAAAATTTTTTTCCTAGTATACCACCATCAGACACTATAATTTTTGGTTCAAAGATTACTCAATAAAAATAATGTTAACCCACTAATTAAACAAGAAATATATAGACATCTTAACATTGTGTTTAGACCAGAATTATTTCGAATTTAAGGATAAGATTTTATATAAGTAAGACAGGTTTAATAATGGGAAACCCTCTTAGTCCAATTTTATCTGAAATCTTCATTGACCATTTGGAAAAACAAATCAGTAATTCTCATCTTTTTAAAAATTTCTTTTATTGGTACCGGTATGTAGATGACATATTGACGTACTTTACCAGCACAGATCGACGATTAAAACTATTTCTAGATTGTACTAACCAACAAATAAATCGATTAATTTTCTAGATTTGGAAATATCAAACAAAATGAATAAACATGATTTTGAAATCTTCCATGAACCAACATACTCAGATATAACTATACACGCTAATTCTAATCATCCGTTCACACATAAAATCTCGGCCTATAATAGACTAATAAATACACCATTAACGGAAAATTTTCGGAAAGAATTAAATATTATAAAACAAATTAGTATAAACAATGGGTACAAGAGTGATTTTGTAGATAATATTTTAATAAAAAAAACAATTTAAAAAAGGAATAGGACTAGTGTACCCGTATAAACAACTAAACAAAGATAACTTTCATACACTCACTTATACCGGTAGATTGACTAATAAAATTCCAAATTTTTTCCATAAAAATCATGTAAACATTGCTTTCCGTACAAATAACACATTAGCTCGACATATTAAAAATAATAAAATTAAAACAAAAAAAGGAAATAAAACAGAAGTTTACGAATTATGCTGTGGTACTTGTAATAAAATCATATAGGACAAACAGGCAGATCTTTTTATAAAAGAATGAAGGAACATAAACAAAGCTATAGAATGTAAAATAACAGATATCATTACGCTAAATATTTAACAGATGAAAGTCATACGTTCAATGAAGATTTCAAAATTTTGCATAATGGAAAGAAAGAGAAATTACTGAATTGTTTAGACCAGGTAGAAATTAATCAGAAAAAATCCTCAGGTTTATTACTCAACGATCAATTAGATGGGGGAGGGTCTCCGTTATTGAACTTGTTGTAGGGATTAACGTAAATATTGTTAATGAATTTAGTACTTGTAACTAGGTAAATTACATATTCTGTAACATAGTTTGTAGTTAATTTACATCTTGCTCCAGAAGAAGACACAGTGGGTCGAAACAATTGTCAGCAATAATATAATAAACATAAGTGGTGATCTTAAACAGTTGTTTAAATTTTTATTCCCAGGTATTATGGATCTCCATCAAGTAACGGCTAAGTCAGTGCAGTATTTATATTGGTTCCCAAATATCTCAATATGGAGACCTGTTTTATGGTGTTGTCCCTGTTTGCCAGGGCTGGTAGATTTTTCTTTGTTATTACTATCTACTGGGTTTTTCTTATATTTACAGTTAATCCAAATTTGACGACTCGATTGATCAGTTGCTGGAGATCTTTGATATTATTTTCTAATAGAACAGTATCATCAGCATACCGTATGTTGTTCATTGTACTCCCATTGACTGTTATTCCTTCAGTGGATTCATAGATGGCCTCATTAAACACAGCATCAGACTAGAGATTGAACAAAAGTGATGAGAGAATATACATTCCTGTCTTACACCTTGGTTATTTTTATACTTTCGGACTTTTCCAGCCCAATTTTAACTTCCACTGATTGATTCTAGAACGGATTTTTAATAATATTTAGATCTCTTTTGTCTATATTTGTTGTTTCTAGAATTTTTATTAATTTCTCGTGCATCACACTGTTAAAAGTATTATTGTAATCTATAAAACATATATCGTCATAGTAGTGTAGTGTTTTTAGAAACAACTTTAAAACGTATCTATCAACTGGGACTGGAAGAATGATTTAATATTAATTAACTTTGTGTTTGTGCCGACAGTATGCCGCTGTTACTTGTTTTTTATTGTAAGTTGAGAAATCGTGATTCTTGGGATTAAGCTGTCAATTTGAGCTAACTCTGACGTTTTGCCTATGATTGCATATGACATTCTCAGGGATATTTACTCTTCGAGATTAGAACACTTAATCATTCAGTGTTCTAATCACAAAGAGTAAACATTCCTAAATATGTCACGTGTAATAGTAGGCGAAACCTTGGAAATTAACGCGGTCTAATCCCAACAACCACCATTTCTCATCTAACCGAGACCGTGAAAACACCAGGAGTACTGATGTCTTAAAAATATTAAAAGCTCTAGATGGCGCTATTAAGATGTGACATTACCACTGTTATAAAATTTGACTTTTGTTATTATTAAAACAATGGCAGCTCAGCAATTGGCTGAGTAGTTTGTGTACAGTAAGCGTTTAAAAAAACAGTTCAGTGAACAAACGGAAATTTGCCGTGAAGATTTTCGTTGGATAACTTTTTACGATTTTAGTAAAGCCTAATTTAACCACAATGCCTCCAATCTCTTCGTTCAACTTTTGGTAATGAATCGTCATTAGAAAAGACTGTTTACAATTGGTTTGCAAAATATCGTCATGGCCGTGCTTGCATCAGCGATGAATTTCGTGAAGATCGACCATAATCGGTTGTTGTTCCAAAAAACATTGATGCTATGCACAACATGATTGAAGAGGATCGACATGTGACTTACCGTGAGATAGATGTATTCTTAGGCATATCGAAGATTGCAGTATATTCGATTTTGCGTGAAAATTTAGCTGTGAAAAAGATCTCTTCCCGACAGATTCCGCATAATTTGACCGAAACTCAAAACAGGCTCGTGTCAATTGGTGTAAGGAAATGCTCAAAAAATTTGACCGAAGGCACGCAAAATCTGTATACAACATCGTAACAGAAGACGAAATTTGGATATGTTCGTACGAGCCGGATATTAAGCAACAATTAACTGTTTGGGTGTTCCAAAATAAACCGAATCCAACAACCATTGCTTTAGAGCAGCGGTCGACAAGCCCCGCGAGCCTCCTCCTTGCTGCCCACGACTGTTTTGTAAATAAAGGTCTTATTATTCGGAATTATTTTAACTTATGCGTATGCAGATTTATACTTTTTTATTGACTGTAAAGAAAAACCCCTCTGCTTGATATCCAAAAAAATATTGCTGTTCAAAAAGAATATAATCGCAAACGCCATTACGACAGCAAGCATAAAGCAAAATTTGAATGTCTTGTGGGTGATTTACGGAAAAATAAAATAAACGCACTCAAGTCTGGCCGACCGTTGACTGACAGCGAACTAGTAAAACAATGTGCTTTAGTCATGATTGAGGAGGTGTATCCAGATAAAAAAAAAATAATTCCAGAACAACGTGCACCCGGAGTACTGAAGATTAGAGCAATAATTTATGCGAGCAACTGCAGAAAATAGCACGATTATTTGAATGTTTCTGTTTAGCTACCGATGAAAGTGATGACGTTTCAGATACTGCGCAACTACTAATATTTGTTCGCGGAATTGATGAGAACTTTAATGTTTTTGAGGAGCTTTTACAGTTATGTAGTTTGCAAGGAACGACTACAGGGGAAGCTTTATTTCGGCACTTAGAACAAGCGTTAGTATTAACGCACCGTAGGTAAAATTGCTAAGCGGTATAATGAAGGCAGAAACATGAGTGAACAAAACAAGGGCCTGGTGGGTAGGATTAAAACTAAACTGTCAGAGATAGGTTGCGATATCCCATTATTTTTCCATTGTATTGTCCACCAAGAAGCGTTATGGTGCAAAGTACTTGCGTGGAAAGAAGTAATGGCCATCGTGATATCCACTGTAAACTACATCAGAAAAGGGTTGACACATCGCCAATTTCAACAATTTCTGTCAGATATGGAAGCAGATCACCGAGATGTCCTGTATTATTCTAAAGTGAGATGGTTAAGTAGAAGTGCAGTACTGAAAAGATTTTTTGACCTCAGAAAAGAAATCAACACTTTTATGATCGAAAAAGGCAAATGTGTTCCAGAACTTACAGATCCTCAATGGTTAATAGACCTTGGATTTTTGACAGACTTAACTCATGAGTTAAATATGCTGAATATGAGGCTTCAAGGAAAAAACAAATTAATATCTGATATGCACGCAGACGTAAAGGCATTTCAAATGAAAAACAAGCTCTTCATAAAACATATTGACGAGAAAAAGCTAGACCATTTCCCGAATTGTAAAAAGGCTGTCGAGGAAGTTGGAATAAATTTTAATTGGAAAAATGATAAAATGAAATGCATTTTAATGTAGCTACAAAATCAGTTCAATGACAGATTTTGTGACTTCGAGAAGATTTTTGGCAAACTGAAAATTTTTGCAAACCATTTTTCATGTGATATTGAGAATGTACCGAGTATTCTACAAATGAATGTGATGGATCTTCAATCTAATGACACTTTCAAAAACTCCTATGAAATTAATGAGCTTGTTAAATTTTATGGCAGTTGGCCATCTAATTTTGACAAATTGAAAAGATTTGCTTAGCATTAAATACAATTTTTGGCAGCGAACAAACTTTTTCAATTCTCAATTACAGAAAAAAAAAATATTGTTCTCGTCTTAGAGTTGAGCATTTAAGTGTCATTCTACGAATTTCTACAATAGAGATGACAGCAAACATTCTACAAATAGCCAGTCAAATACAGCTTCAAAAATCACTTTAAATTTTGATTCGATTCGCATGTATAGTTATTTCGAAGTTCTCATTTATTTTGTCTGTTTTTTTCTCATTTTTTTTGTCATTGTTCCTACTTATTAATAAAATTTAAATAAAATAGTGATGAATAAAATATAAAAGTAAATATTTGTGTTTTTGGATTTTTAATATTAACAAAATTGTGAACAGTGCGGTCCGCCTTTATTTCATATTGTCACTATGTGACCCTTGCCTGCCAAAAGGTTACCGACCGATTCTTTAGAGGATCGAAGAACAGTTAATGCTGAATGATATACAACAATTTGTTTGCCAGAAGTCATCGATGAAATCAAGTAAAACAACCCAAAACGTCGCATCATTCTTCATCATGACAATGCCAACTCTCTCACAGCACGTCAAACAATTGATTATTTGACGGAGAAAAACATCGAATTAATGTCTCATTGCCCGTATTCACTTGATTTATCACCTAACGACTTCTTCCTGTTCCCGAATGGACAGCTGTTGAACCCTTCCAACACCATGTTTTTTGAGGTACCAACTTCAGAGTGGAAAAAATGCTTCGAGAATTGTTCGAACACATGCAAAAGTGTATAAATCTTAAAGGTAAGTATTTTGGAGAAACAATGAACATGAACATGAATACCACAGCATGGAAGCCGAAGAACAGGCAGGCTTTAGAGCCGGAAGATCGACAGTAGATCACCTTTTTTGCCTCACCCAAATCATCGAGAAAAAATTCGCGGTAAATCAAGAACTACATATGTTATATGTGGACCTTAAAAAAGCTTATGATAGTGTGCCTCAGAACAAATTATGAGCAGCACTCCAACAAACAAATATCAACTCGAATCTAATATCCGCAGTTAAAAGTTTATATCAAAAAGCAGAAACCAAGGTTAAGGTAGGAAACTCAACATCTAAAGGTTTCTATATCAACAAGGGACTCAGGCAAAGGTGCTGTTTATCACCTACCTTATTTAAAATATACCTAGAACATGCACTAAAGGGCTGGAAACGGAAATGTACTAGTATGGGGAGACCATTAGAGAACAACAACCTCTACACGCTATGTTTTGCCGACGACCAGATTGTAATAGCGCAAGATCATGATGATATAGAATATATATTCTATATCATATGACTCAGAAATTGATAGAAGAATACAGAAAATGGGGCTTAGAGGTCAACATAAATAAAACTCAGTATAAGACGATATAAGATTAGAGAACGGCCAGCAAATAAAAAATTGTACCAAAGACACGTACCTAAGGGTACAATTGACTGATGATGACAAACTAGATGAGGCAATTAAACACAGAAACATTCAAGGACAAAGAGCTATTGCGGGGTTGAACAGTATACTGTAAAACCAAAAAATATCAAAAAGAAACAAGCACCGCATATACAATACGATTGTTAAAAGTATTCTACATACGGTAGTGACTCTCGAGGCGACAGAGATGGACTTTTGGAGGAAATCAGTCGGAAGATCGAGGCTGGAACACATAACCAACGAGCGAATGAGAGAGATAATGAAAGTTTCCCATTCCATAACCGAAGACATAAAAATAACACAACTCAAGTAGTATGGACACGTACAAAGAATGCCAGAAGAACGACTCCCGAAACAGGTATTAAACTGGACACTACAGGGTAGACGAAGAAAAGGACGGCCACGGCGAAGTTGGAAAGAAGGAGTAGAGAGAGGTATTCAGGACAGAGATTTGGATGAACACCTTTGGATGGACAGAGAGGCATGGAGAATAGGTATCGCAAGATGTCGGAAGACGTTGTGACGCGATATACAGTGTGACAATTTAAGTCCACATCATATGGGATTTTTTTTAAATAATCACTTTAGCCCAGATCTCGTTATTGCATCCATTTGTGCTTAAAATAATATCAGAAATAAAGTATAGTAAGTCATGTTTACGCATGACGTCACCTGTCAAAAATGACATTTTCGTCAAAAATTTTGAAAAAACGTATAATTGGCCAAATTTTAAAAAAAGTTATTAGACAAATTGGTTTATTTTTTAATTCTAGATCTGTTTGTCAAATTTCAAAGGCCTACTACGATTTTGAATTGTTGGCAGTTTTTTGACATTTCGGCAATTGTTCTTGATCTTGACTTATTGCAACCTTATTTAAAACATTTAATTTGTCAAAAATTAGGCACCTATAATCTATTTAAGAACAAAATGAAGTCGTGTCCGTAATTTTTTTATAGAATATTAAAATTCACACATTATCATGAATCATATTGATGCAAAGTTCGATTAGCTTTTGTTTTTAAATAGAAAAATATTCTCGCTTACGTATTTTGATAGTGAACACACATAAACGTTTGTAAATTAACACAAATCTTACGTTTTGATCTTTTTAGTAATGCATTTAAATTTTTAACAATGTAATGTTTCTTATTATAAACACCAAATTAACAACTTGCTGCTTTATCATATTTGTTTTTTTTTTTATACTTCAGCTAAAACCACTTTTTTAGATCAATAATACATTTTAGGTTCTAATTAGCAACCGTAATAAAAATATTACACATATTCTAGTTATTAATTTGGCAGTTACGCGTTAATAATACCACCGAAAAATTACATTAAAATGCTTTCGGTATCATTGTTGACGTAACTGCTAATTTAAAATAAATCCAGCCATATTTTAGTCGTTGCTATCAAAATTAACGTTCGCAAAATTAGAAAGGTGGAAGGTGGTTGTGCCGATTTCCTCCTGAAAACTTACCTTATACAGGAAAAACAGCTAAGCAAAACTCGATATTTCTATGCGTTTATTAATAGTAAGCCCTGGAAACAAGTCGTAAGCTATGAAATATTTAGTTAGCAATTCAAACTAGAATGGAAAGAAACAGATGGTGTCACAACGTGCTTTCTCTTCAAGAAAAAATTGAAATTGTTTTATTGTGTGGGGAAAATACACCTCATCGCATTGTTGCAAATGTTTTAACGAGCGTCATCCTGAAAAAAACTTGCAGCAATCTACTGTAAGCCGAATTATAAAAAGTTTAAATCGACTGGATCTGTGGGAAATGTTTTCCGAAAAAATCGTGTTGCACGTAAAGATACCGAAGATACTGAGTTATATGTGTGCTTAAGTGTAGTGGAAGAAGGCAAAACCAGTGTTAGAACTATTTCGAAGTCTAAACCGGAGATCGACAGGGAAAGTGTACGTAAAATTTTACACAAAAATAAATTTAAACATGGCTGTGGATCTAAGATATGCTCTATGGTATCAATTAGATGGTGCACCAATACATAATGCTTTGCAAGTACGAAACACTTTAAATGAACTATTTAATGGCAGGGTCATTGGGAGAGATCAGGTTAATTGTTGGCCACCTCGATCGCCCGACATCACCCCATTGGAATTCTATTTATAGGGTTATTTCAAACAAAAAGTATACAAGTCTAGACCATTTAGAGATATCGATCATCTAGAAACTATAATTAGGCAGTATGTTCAGGAGATATCTCCCGAGTTTGTGAAAAATTCCGTCAAAGAAATTTCTAGAAGAACCATTCGTTGCATTGAACAAAACGGTGGACACACACAACACAATGTAGAATATTGCAATATGCGTGTATTTGATACAAAGTATTTATTAAATAGGTTAAAATAGCCAATTGTTAATTTAGCGTTTATAGAAAGAAACATTACATTGTTGAAACTTTAAATACAATACTAATAAGATCAAAATGTAAGATTTGTGTTAATTTACAAACGTTCAAGTGTGTTCACTATCAAACTACGTAAGCGAGAAATATTTTTGTATTTAAAAACAAAAGTTAATCGAACTTTACATCAAATATGATTCATCATAATGTGTGAATTTTAATATTCTATAAAAAATTATGGACACGACTACATTTTTGTTCTTAAATGGATTGTAGGTGCCTAGTTTTTTGACAAATTAAATGATTTAAATAGGGTTGCAATAAATCAAGAAGAAAAACAATTGCTGAAATGTCAAAAAACTGCCAAAAATTCAAAATTGTAGTAGGCCGTTGAAATTTGACAAACAGATCTAGAATCACAAAATAAACCATTTTGTCTAATAACTTTTTTAAAAAAATTTGGCCAAATTATACGTTTTTTTTTCAAAAATTTTTATGAAAATGTCATTTTTGACAGCTGTTGTCATGCGTAAAAATGACTTACTATACTTTATTTTTGATATTATTTAAAGCGCAAAAAAAAATCCCATATGATGCGGACTTAAATTGTCACACTGTGTATATATAAATATATATATATATATATATATATATATATATATATATATATATATATATATATATATATATATATATATATATTGGAGAAACAATAAAACGATTGTGCCAAAAATTTTTATTGCTACTACTCGTACTATGCTTGGGAAGGTATTTTGGACACGTTTTCGAGCGATATAAAAATTTGTTCATATTATTGGTCACAATTCTTTAATAAATGCTTCTCGTTCTTATATCAACCAAAGCCCAACTTTAATTCGTAACCGAATAACTAAGGTTAAGATTCCTGATCCAAGCCGCCTTTCAAGTGATAATTCTCTACATTTTTCAGATTGACTTACAACCACTTTATTTATTGTGTAATAACTTCTGTCTCATACAATAGCAACTCCGTTTGCCGACATACGTCTCATAAACTTCTAACCGTGCTTTGTGGTCGACAAGGCATTAAATTTTACAGAGGCATTACGACTATAATATGCAGATTGGCGAAAGACAAAGAAGAATGAATACGAATAGAGGATACTTAATGTAATTTATGGCTATACCGGGTGTCCCATAGTAATGATTCATTATAATATTTATAAAAGTTATGAGTTTGAATTGTGAATTTTCAATGCCTTCATTTACATACACCTCGAATTTTTAAAAATTCGATTTTCTTTTTTTCACGGATTTTTATTCTCTATACTTCTAAGAATTATTCAAAAATATATTTAAAAAAATTCCATCATAAAGTTATACCATTAAACGTGACCTAGCGTCGGATTGGGGCCGCTACCTGTCTAAATGCTCTGTCTGCAATATTACTCAAATCAATTTTTAATATTTTTATTTTTTTTTTTTAAATTTAATAATTACTTTTTCTACAAAATGTCGAGAGGTCATTTTTTAAATTCTTCTAATATACAATTTTTTATAAATAACCCAGCCACACAAAAAAAGTTCATTACCACGAATCAAAATGCACGGTGCCCCATATGTATGGCACAATGCATTTATTAAGCAGTGTATCAAAAAATGTTTAAAAGTTATAGGATGTTATACGGCGCACATGATGACGTTGACAATAAAATGTTTTGAACAGTCAGTTCGAAGAAATTACACCATCTTAAATTTTTTTAAATGAAAAAATATTATTTTATTTTTGAGTCTTACTAAAAATTCTAGACACACACCCTTAGAGGGTGGTTTATACTGGCTCTAATAATGCACATGGATGTTATTGAAATTCGGAAAGGATCAAGTACTTTTATCTCATTGTGCCCAACATTCAAGACAACTAAATCATCTTCCTAATAAGGTCGAGGAGGAGGGGGGAAACAACCCCTTGAGACTGATGGATCTTAGAAGTTCTAGCATCTGAGAAAAAAAATACAGGCGTTCGTAGTCTCAAGCAGGATGGACAAATACAGCCTGTATTTTTTTTTCTCAGATGCTAGAACTTCTAAGATCCATCAATTTCAGGGGGTAGTTCTTCACCACCTAGGAATGATTTTCGACCTTATTAGGAAGATGATCCAGTTGTCTTGAATGTTTGTCACAATGAGATAAAAGTACTTGATCCTTTCCCAATTTCATTAACATCTATGTGCATCATTAGAGCCTAGAGGTGGTTTCTACCACCCTCTAAAGGTAGTTTATAGTCGTGTATCAATAGTTCAAGCGACTTTACTCCATATTTGTTCACCCTGCCTGAAACTACAAAAGCCTGAACTTTTTTCGTCGTTATTGAAACTTATGACATACCTCCGTAGGTGGGGATGGTTCTCACATCATATAGGGGTAAGTCTCAACCCTTTAAGAGTCATGTCTGGTTACCACATCAAATTCAGATATTTTTTCCTAAGAGATACAAGAATTTGTCCTTTGTACATGTTATTTAAACTTACGTACGTTATTTTGGTTTTAGAGGTACTTTTCACCCCCTATAACGGTGGATTTTGGTTTAATTCATAGAAATAGCTTACTGTGATTTGAATGCATATTCTCTTCTCTAGACTATAAAACATCTACCATTTTTCACACTTCATTAAGGGTCATTATATTATTACTATAGTTTTAGCCCATTTCGAGGGATGTTTTTGGCAAAAAATATCTTTTTTTTAATACAGATTCGAATTCAGAGTCGAAAAATACACTAGATCCATATATTTGGTGGCAATGAACCTTTCTTTTGTGAGAATGTGTAATTAAATATAAATTTTTTGGTCCTAAAATTGCGTACTGA
Source organism: Pachyrhynchus sulphureomaculatus (assembly GCA_019049505.1). NCBI lineage: Eukaryota > Metazoa > Arthropoda > Insecta > Coleoptera > Curculionidae > Pachyrhynchus > Pachyrhynchus sulphureomaculatus. The sequence goes on from CM032455.1 coordinate 89,228,923, forward strand.
AGTTTGAAATATCGTAAATTTTTTATTTTTTAAAAACCCTTCGACCATTTTTAACTACTACATTATTTGACAAGATTAATTTTTATTTTTGCATATTTGATTATTTTTTTGTGAAGTTATCCTGCAGACAAGGAGGTGCCATAGTTTTCATCAGTGGTCCATTTAATGCGATAAAAAATAATGTTAATTTAAAACATTAAAAAAAAAATTGTTATAATTTAAAGTACAATAAAAATATATAATCGCCGTTCTTCTGTATTATTTACTTAATGACCTTTAAAATATTTTTTTTTAAATATGCATACTTTTTGCAGCGCCCCGGTGTATGTAACTCTTTAAGTTCTTTAGCTTACTAGTGGAAATAAAAGGCAAAAAAAGCACATCAGTTTAACCCCTTCAATTTTATACAAATGGATAACCTTGGCCTCCTTATAATCACACATGCTCCCACTTCTTTATCCTCTAGCATCCAACTCTGAACATAGGCCTGTCCCAACTCTCTCCATGTGCCTCTATTTTGAGCCATGCGCTTCTAATGCAGGCTTCCAACTCTTTTCAAATCATCGCTCCAACTTCTTTGAGGCCAGCCTCTGGCTCTCCTTCCCAACCAAGTCCTCCACTGTTGGTTCATTGTCTTCCAACGATTATTCATCTGTCTGGCATTGTGGCCCGCAAAACTCCAGTTACGTCTGGCAATCCGTTCTCTCACACCCGACACCCCTGTGGTCTTCCTAATCCATTCATTTGTTCTTCTATCAGACAATTTTATGTTCAACATCGCTCTCTCCACGGCCCTCTGGGTCTTTGTTAGTTTCTCCATATTTGCTTTAGTGAGAGTCCGTGTCTGACATCCATATGTCATGATTGGCAGGAAGCACTGGTCGAACACTCTACTTTTCAAATAATGTGGCATTCTAAGCCCTTCTAGTATCCAACTCAACTTTCCGAATCCTGTCCATGCTTGTTCGTTTTACTACCTCAGCTGTGTAGTTGTCTTTGTTCAGCTTCAAAATCTGTCCCAGATATATGTATTCCTTGATCGTTTCTAGTGCGCAGCCTTTCACGATGATGGTTCTTGTGTCCTCAGTATTTGTCTTTTCCTTGTTCATCTTTAGTCCGACTTTTCCGACTCTTCTATTAGCTATATTAACATAGTCTGAAGGTCTTCAAAATTTGGGCTAATTAGTACGACGTCGTCTGCGTATTTAAGATGGCTGAGTTTTTTACCATCGATGGCTATGCCCATTTGTATTCAGTTTAACGATGTGAACACATCTACTAAGGCCAAAGCGAAAAGCTTTGGAGAAATTACATCGCCTTATCGAATTCTCCTTTTGATGGGTATGAGAGGTGTTTTTTGTTCTAGCAGCACTGTCTTTGTTGCATTGCTGTATATACTGCGTATAAGTTGTCTGTTTATGTAGTCGATTCTGCAGTTGTTTATTGCTTGTTCTGCGGACCATAGTTCAGTGCTGTCAAACGCATTTTCAGAATCGACAAAGGCTGTATATAGCGGCAAATTGCATTATTCGTTCGTTTTTTTCTATTAATGATCTCATTGTGAGAAGGTGGTCAGATGTTCTGTACCCTTTCCTAAATCCAGCCTGCTCGACCGGTTGATATGTATCTATTTATATTGTAAGTCAGTTATTAATGATCTTCATAAACAATTTGTCGACCTGAGAGAGCAAAGATATAGGACAGTAGTTTCTGATGTTGCTCTTATCTTCTATTTTAAACAGTTACTTCACTCTCTTCGTATTCTGTGGGAAGTTCGCTTTCATGAAGGTTTCTAAGAGTCTTCATAACAATTTCCTTTCCTTACTTAATCATTTCTGTTGGTATGCAGTCTGATCCAGGAGCTTTGTTGTTCTCAAAATTTTTTAAAGCTTTTCTATTTCATAGTCTTCTATATCTGGTAGCTCCTCGGAATTTACATTTATAACTGTGCGTTATATATTTTCCTTTTTTTTATTGTCTGGATCTTTCTTTGAGGCATACAGTCCGCAGTAAAACTTTTCCACTATTCTCATTATTTTTACCTTGTTTCTCTCGTTTTCTCCTGTTTAATGCTCTAGAAAACTCATAACGGGTTGGTCCAGGGTCGGTCTTAGACATTTTACCTTGATTCCTCTCAATCATCTTCTCTATAATTTCCTCATTGTGTTTTCTCACGTCTTCCTTAATCTTCCTTTGGATTGTCCTGTTTATTTCGACATATTCAGGTGTATTCTGTTTGCCTTTGCTCACAAGTACTTTTTTCCACTCCATTAGTAATCTCTCTCATCTTTCAATATGTTTTTCTTTGGCCTCTATTTCCTGGGCACCGTCTGTCCTGCACTGGTTAGTTGCTGTCAATATTTTTATCTTCGTGAGTTAAAGTCGGTGCATATACTTGTATTAGTTTCAATGTTTCTTTTTTATTAAGCTTTATTATTATGTAGCTGACTCTGTCAGATATCCCTTTAAAAGTTTGTACGTTTGCCTACAGTTTCTTCTTTATCAGAAAGCCCACGCCACCATAAGTTTCGTCCTTGTTTCCTATATTGTACTTCTGAGGGTCTCAGCAAATTTCACCATTTATCTTTCTCAGTTCTTCCTCTAGCTCGTGCAGTTTCTCATCTTTGGCCATGTACCTTATGTTGTAAGTTGCCACTAGAGGCGAATATTTTTCCGCAGTTCTTCAGTAACTTTGTTCGATGCTGATGATTTTTTGCCCCCTCCCAAAATCCGTATTTTTTTTTATTGTTTTCAACATGTCTTAGTAGGAGGGAAAGCATGAAAATAAGTATAGTAGGCAAAACAAGAACTTTTTTATTTAGTTCAAAGTACTTATATCGTTAAAAAAATTCTGAAAACTGCTCCGCAGATGACCTGAACCGGCCAAAAAATTCAATAAAATGCATTTTTTTCTTCGAAACCTGCCGATTTAAATTTATTTTTGGGTGTTTTGACCAATGTTGACATGAGAATCGTAGCAGGTTAAAAACCTGAATTTTTAATCCTATTACACCTTGTTATTCATTAACGCAATGTCGTCAGACACGTTTGATATGTGTTTTTTGCATTTTTTCTTTTCTTGGCACTAATGTGTCTATCTTTTTAAACTAATCATAAAATTGTGCTTATTGTATATTTGATTCTTTCCTGTCAGCTGTCTATCATAGGCGTGTGTTTGGGTTAAAAATTAAAAATATATATTACAATTGCTACATAAAAATTAGAAATAAAATATCTGCATATACAAGTTATTTTATTCAATATTTTATGTCAAGATCTGATATAGTTTTTTAAATATTATCGTATTTACTTAAAGTATTAACATGTTATCCATTTAAACTCGTGAACGTATCCCCTCATGAGTTTTATTTCTAAAAAAATTATATAATTTACATTATACAAAATATATGGCTTTTTAGTTTTCAGTACGGAACACTCCTGGGATCACTTCAGTGTCTGTGTGTCCGCCCGTCCGGCCAAAAATCCCTGTCCACTCACCCTATCTCGAAAAGTACTGATATATTTTTTTTTTTAATTCTGGAATAATCTCCATGAAGCCTAAGTTGAGCGAAAATTATCACGAGTGCATTACGTTTGAAAATTTATTTGATATATAAAAAGGACTAGTTGCCCGCCAAAATGGTGAAGGTTTATTTCATCGCAAGTTGTGAATTGAACCGAGACTGATAGCTACTGCCGAGAGAAAATAATTTTATTTTATTTATTTATAACTAAACAAATATTTAGGTAGTAAATATTTGTTTTAAACTTTTGCCACTAGATCCTAGATTTAGTTAGATTGATTTATAGGTACCTAAGATGCTATAACTATTATACATTATTGACTAAGAAAAAACGTGAAAATACATATTCGATCTTAATTTCTTACTTGGATTTTTTGTCTTATTTTGGTTGGTTTGGTTAGCCTACTGAGTCAGTATCTGACTAGACATGTTTGTAATCTCGGCTCTTAATTTTTTTATTGAAAACTGATTTAGTTTTATTGAAGTCACTGATCATATTATACTTTCGTAACAAAAAATTTTATTTTAAAGGCAATCTCAGTATGGAACACTAATTGCCCAAGTCCAACTTGCACTTGACTGGTTTTTTAAACATCAACGTTTGCAATGGATAACTTGAAAAACAGAATGTATAAAACAGCTACTATTTATGTTTCAAGAGTGCAAAAGTCTTATTAAAAAAACCTATAAATTCCTTTAAAAATATACTGTTGCCATACGGGGTACTTCCGAAAAGAACTTAATTAGTTTTATAACGCCCCGCCAAATTTTGAAAAGTGTATTGTCTTCAATTACTGATTCACATTTAATACGATAACACAGGTCTGGAACAAAAATGCTGTCTGGATGTTTTCAACTGATTTCTATATATTCCAGAACGTCAGGTTATTTTGCAAAACGCAAAATTTTATTATAAAAAAAGGGTTTTTTTGGGCTAACTTGAAGTCCTAAATAAATAGGTACAATTTTATTTTGATTACTGTTTTTAAATGTATACAGGCCATAACTATCATGACTTTCTAAATAAAGGACGCCCTGTGTGAGCTAAATTAACAAACATAAACGTTGTAACCAGAACGTGCGCGCTCCGATAGTGTAGAAAGTGGCGCTGTACAATTACGTGTTAACTCGTCATTGTTTTATAGATCTTGGTTCAATATAGTGCAATGTCATCTGTGCGGAAGTGTGTGAATTCGCCTGACAGTTTCTGTTATATTTGTGGCGAATATATGGTATTAAAGCAACAACTTAATATTACGGACTTTGTAAAAAAAGTATACTTCACGTATTTTCGCTTAAAACTTGGAGATCAGGATAAAGTTTGGGCACCTCATAAAGTCTGCAAACGATGTGTTGAAGACCTTCGAAATTGGTTTAAGGGCAAGAAAAAAGCTTTCCGATATGCGCTTCCTATTTTATGGCGCGAGCAAAAGAACCATAGTGATGATTGTTACTTTTGTTCGTGTAATGTGAAAGGGTATAATTCAAAATGGAAGCAGTCCATTTCATACCCCAATCTGCAATCAGCTATTCGTCCCATCCCTCATGGGACCGAAATACCAGTGCCCAAGGCCCCTGCTGCCTTGGAAGAGATTCCAAGTTCTGACGAAAATGGTGCTGTACCTGAACCCGATGACAAGTCACGTTTTCAATTTGAAGATGACAGCAGTCCGAAATTGTTTTCCCAGGACGAGCTAAATGATTTGGTAAATCTTCCCAAAAACGCTGCTGAGTTGCTTGGATCAAGGCTCAAAAGCAAGAACTTACTTTTGCCGGGAGTGTCTTCCTCCTGGTTTAGATATCGTGAGAAGCAGTTCACTTCCTACTTTGCCCAAGAGGACGAGTTGATTTATTGTACCAATATTGAAGGTTTGATGGATACATTTAATACGACCCAGCACAGTGGCGTATTTTCATAGATTCTTTAAAAAGAAGCCTTAAAGCAGTTCTGCTTCACAATGGCGGTTTCTATGCTTCCATTCCTGTCGGTCATTCCGTACACCTCAAGGAAACCTACAAGAACTTGGAATTGGTTCTTTGCGAATTAAAATATAAAGACCACGGTTGGCAAGTGTGCGGTGATTTAAAAATCTTGGGCATGTTGCTCGGACAACAATCTGAGTTTACCAAATTCCCTTGCTTTTTGTGTCTATGAGATAGTAGAGACCGAGCAAATCACTGGACCAAAAAGTGTTGGCCTCCGAGGGTGCTTAAAGTTGACGAAAAGAACGTCCTGCATGAAACTTTGGTGCCTCCTCATAAAGTTCTTCTACCACCGCTTCACATAAAGCTGGGATTGATGAAGCAATTTTGTAAAGTCACTTCCAAGAGATGGAAATTGCTTCAAATACTTAATATCAAAGTTTCCAGGCTTCTCGGACGCAAAGTTGAAGGAAGGTGTTTTCGTTGGACCAGATATTAGAAGGCTTATGGCTGATCCACAATTCATCACAACCATGACGGATCCTCAAAGAGAAGGGTGGATTGCCTTTAAAGAGGTCATAGAGAAATTTTTAGGCAATAACAAAGACCCTAACTACAAACAAATCGTCAAAAGAATGTTAAAAGCATTTCAAGCTTTAGGTTGCCTAACGAGTTTAAAAGTACATTTTCTTCAATCCCACCTCGACTACTTTCCAGAAAATTTAGGAGATCTGAGTGAACGATTTCACCAAGATATTAAGGAGATGGAAAAAAGATACCAGGGAAGATGGAGCGTCTCAATGATGGAAGACTACTGTTGGACGCTTCAGAGAGACCTTCCAGATGCTTCCTACAAGCGAAAATGTACCAAAAGGAATCTCACTGGGAAAAAGAAATGTGTTTAGTGCTTACTAATGAATGTATTTTAGATAAAAAAAAAAAAGTTTTGTTACGCAATTATAAAATAAAAAAAAAAATTTTTAGTCTTTTATCTTTTATTTTAAGATGATAACTTGTTTAACATAGATACCTACATTGTTAGAAAACGTGACGTTCTATAACAAAATAAAAAGTCATTTTCGGATTCGGTACACCAAAAAAAACATAAGAATTACGCAAAAAAACCAAAACAGCTCTCAATTTTTTTTTTGCAGGCTTGGGTAATTCTAGTTTTTCTGGATTTTAGTCGACAGTGTCTTGCCATGACAGTTAGGTTTAAATTAGTTTTAAAGGGAAACATATTTCAAAAAAAGGTGTTTTGTTTGTAGCAATATTCCCAGCAAGCTTATTTCCTGAAAATTTGTGTCGAAACTGAAATGATTTTATTTGTGAAGTTTCGTGTATTGCAATTCATTTATTTCATTCTGGATAATTATAACCTAAGAAATATATATATATATATATATATATATATATATATATATATATATATATATATATATATATATATATATACATATATACATATATACATATATATATATATATATATATATATATATATATATATATATATATATATATATATATATATATATACACATACATATATACATATATATATATATATATATATATATATATATATATATATATATATATATATATAATTAAACTTAAACTGACGTTTCGCCCTTTGGTTCAGGGCATTTTCATTTTTTTCTTTATTTCTTGAATCTCACATGTTTCATTTACTACTAGTAATAATACTAAATATTCATAAAATGAATCCAAATTCCAAGAATTGAATATATATATATATATATATATATATATATATATATATATACATATATATATATATATATATATATATATATATATATATATATATATATATATATATATTTATATATCCAAGGCATTTGACCGTGTTTATCATGATTGTTGGCTAAGCTACGCTCTTCTTGTATGTTTCCTCACAGAGCATTCTTTACGTGTGACAGTCGACGGACGAACATATTGCGAGCATAGCAAAGAAGCTTCTCAAAAGCTAGGAATATTATTTCGAATTAGAAAGCTTTACATTCCGCAACTGTTAATTCTGAACAAAACTCAAATTCGTCCAATGATGGAATACTCCTCCCAGTTTTCTTGCTCTGCTCTGCTCCAAACATTTATTGGATTCTATTCAGAAAAGAGCTATTCGTCTGATTGAAGACCCGAAACTGGCCAGCAAGCTTGATTCATTGGAACATGGGAGAACGATTGGCGACTTCAGTTTATTCTACCAGTATTTTCATGGAAAGTGTTCGTTGGATGTAGCCCGCGTAATTCCTCCTAGAGCGGTGCATGCTAGAAGTACCCGTCTCGCTAATGCCGTATGCAGTTCAGCTTGTTATTCCTCGTACAACTCTTTTCAAGAAGTATTTTTTATGGAGAACTTCATCCCTTTGGAATAATTTGTCCAGGACGATTTACAGTGATTTAAGACCAACGTAAATTGCTTTTTCCGCACACGTATCGCTCCTGAAGCGCTTTAGGGATTTCCCTGCTGCACGTGTGCTAGGCCCGTATATATATATATATATATATATATATATATATATATATATATATATATATATATATATCTATATATATATATATATATATATATATATATATATATATATATATATATATATATATATATATATATATATATACACATAACACGTAGACTGAAAATTTTTTGTTATTTTTTTTGTAAAATTCAATTTTATTCATCAATTTAGTTTCCTTCAAGAGCGATGCAAACAGCCCAATGCTTTTCTAACTTTCCTATAACTTTCTTGTAGAAGGATTTGTCTTTGCCGTGAAAATAGGCCTCAGTTTCAGGGACAACTTTTTCATTGGAGCCAAATCTTTTTCCCGCTAGCATTTTTTTGAGGTCTGCGAATAAATAATAGTGGCTGGAACTAAATCTGGAAAATACGGTAAATCAGGAAGCAATTCGAACTTTAATAAATGCAATTTTGCCATCGCAACCATTGACTTGTGACACGGTACATTGTCTTGATGAAAGAGCACCTTTTTTTTACTTACCTAAGTTGGGAATGTGGAATCTTTGGCACAATGATACTACTCAGTATATATCACCACTACACCAAACACTTTATTTTTGCACTCTTTAATCAATCATCGCTCCTGATGAAGCTAACATGGTTAGCGAAACGCGCGTCGAGTGCAAAAATAAAGTGTTTGGTGTAGTGGTGATATATATTGAGTAGTACCTTTTTTCTTGTTCATTTGGAGTCGTTTCTTTGCGATTTCTACCTTCAAATGCACCAATAACTTTATATAATATTCGCTATTGACGGTTTTCCTCTTCTCGGCATAGTCGATGAAAATTATTCTATGCTCATCCCAAAATACAGAGGCTAAAATCTTTCCAGTCGACTGTTGTGTGTTTGGTCGTTTCAGGCGGCTTTCACTGGCTGCTGTCCACTCAGCTGACTGCCGATTTGATTTCGGCATGTAGTGGTGGATTCATTCATTGTCACATATCGCACGAAAAAATCCTTTTTATTGCGCAGATCCAAACACCGCTCAGGAACATCAACACGTTGTTGTCTTTGGTCCACTGTGAGTAAAGGCGGTACCCATTTCGAACAGAGCTTTCTCATGCCCAAATGTTCATACAAAATATGTCCAACACGTTCTTTTGATATCTTTAGGGTGTCTCGCACAATTTCACTTTACGGTCGACCGCGTTTAAATTCAGCATACCAGTAAATGATGAGTGATTTTCCAGGGGCAGAATCACCGTAACACTTACCAAACCATTGCTTTGCTTGAACGATATGTTTTCCCACAAAAAAAACAGTGTTTAATCAACACACGAAATTCGATTTTTTCCATTGTTTTGAAAAAATCAAAAGTAGCGTCACTAAAACCACTGTAACTTGTAAACTATTCGTCGAAATGTCATGAAATTTTGACACGTATCATTTGAAGGTCGGTACTTCCTAAAAATCATATAGATTTTTGAAAAAGGTGACATCTATGTGTCAGACCAAAAACTTTTCAGCTTATGTGTTTTTATATATATATATATATATATATATATATATATATATATATATATATATATATATATATATATGTATATATATATATATATATATATATATATATATATATATATATAACAGAAACAGGAACAGAAAAATATAGTCATCAATCCTTCATAAAAATTAATATACAGGGTAGATTATCACTATTAGCACTATGGGCAAAGCCGCGGTTTCAAGTTATGCCTTTGTTCATTCTACACCAAATTAAAGATTTATATATAAGTAACTGCAATGCCATTTTCGTTATATGCGAACTTAGCTTTAATGCAATCTCACATACATTGAAATGCTTTTTTCGACTTGACATAAAACGAGTTTTTCGTTTGCATCTAATTAAGGTATATTTCTAAACTGAATACCATCTTCATCTTATCATTACTACTACAACCAGTAACAAAATTATTACCTCCAGGTATTACAAACATAGCTAAATACACACTTAGACGTTCCAAATGTATAATTTTACCTTTAAAGACATTTTGACGGGATTATCCAAAGTGTAATTATGTTTAAATTTAGACTCGGAGTTGAAAAAATCTAACGTATAAGCTAAAAATTAATATGCAACAGCTTCTTGTCTATGTTATTTCTGTTGCTAATTTTAGCTTTAAGAACAGTTATTTCCTTAGGACTTACGGGCACATTCCGTGAGGGGAGACAGGTGTATAATAAGACAGTTTATGAATCTGTGTGGTTCAGATTAGTTTGTGTAATGTTTCGGTTATAACAAATCCGACGCAAAGCACGAATCTATCCTACTAGACTTATGTTAGCTAATATTAGTTCTGGTTAGTTCAGGTTCATTTATTTTAATATAGAGGTAAGTTCTCATATAAGAATAAGACTACTTTTAGTAAGCATTTCGTAAATATTATATTATTTTTGTGCTTTCCAATCTCATGGCTCCAGAGTATTCTATTGTTTTTCTTCCGTGTTCGTCATCCATCAGCCGTCCTCTTCCACTAGGCCTCCTCTAAGAACTTCCACTGATCTCTGTTCTGAACGGTGTTAACCCAATTTCCTGTCACTCTTTTGATGTCATCGCTCCATCTTGTTGGTGGTCTACCCCTGTGCCTTTTGTCTTGTCTGCATCTCCGTTCCATTAGTCTTCTACACCATCGGTTATCATCCCTTCGGGGTATATGGCCTTTCCATTTCCATTTAAATTGCATAATTTTTTGGATAATACCTGTTATTTTGTTTCCTCGTCTGATAGTTATATTTGTTATTCTATCCTTCCTTGTGATACCCAGCATAGCTCTCTCCATTTCCTCCAATGTGAGTGTCTCAGCACCATATGTGATTACCGGCAGAACGCATTGGTCATAAACTTTCTTTTTTAAACACATTGGCAAATTATCTTGCAGCGTACCTTTCAGCTTCCCAAAAACTGTCTATCCCACAATTCATGACCCAAATACTTGTAATTTTGGACGTGCTCCACTTCGCTTTTGTTAAATTTCATATTACTGTTCGTAACTAGATTAGTCATAAACTTGGTTTTCTGAAAGTTAGTATTTAGACCAATATTTGCTGATGTTATTTGCAATTCGGCAAGCATTTGTTGGGCATTACCCAGATTGTCGGCTATTATGACTATATTATCAGTAAAGCGCAGGTAATTTAGGTATTCCTCATCGATGTTTATGCCTTTTCCATCCCACTTAAGTTCCTTAAAAGCATATTCTAACACAGCTCTAAAAAGTTTAGGGGAGATCATATCACCTTGTCTGATTCCACCTTCCACTCGGTATTTACTTGTGCATTCATGGAGTCTTACACTTGTTGTTATAAATGAATTTAATTAACTGAGTATATCTGTAGTCTATATTCATTTGCTGCAGAGCAGACAGTATCGACGGCAACTCCACGGTGTCAAAAGCTTTTTAAAATCCACAATTACTAATACGAGTGGTTTGTTGTATTCTATAGATTTCTCTATACGGATTTTAATGGTCTGTAAATGATCTTTAGCACAGTATCCACTTTTAAAGCCAGCCTGATCATGTGGCTGATAAAAATCTAGTTTTCGGTCTAGGCGTTTTGTTATGGTTTTGGTGAACCACTTATACAAATGGGAGAGCAAACTGATCGGTTTATAATTTTCAAAGTCGGTTATGTCCCCTTTTTTATAAATGAGGACCGTCACTGCGTTATTCCATTTGCTTAGGGTTATGTTATTTTTCTAGCAGAGGTTAAAAAAACCTTCGTGTTATTTTATCATTAATCTCCTTGTTATTTGTTCCTATAGTATCGAAATAAACTCCTAAGTAGATACAATGAGTACAAGTTGTTATTTTCCCTATTTCTGATCGATTGTTTGTTGACTCAGCTATTACGGGTTGATGCATATTAAGCCCTAACCCACACTTTTTGTATTTCTCTTGTAACTTTCGCTCGAGTGTAGGTGATACTCAAACCTTAATTTACTAGAAACCTGCGTGACATTCCGTTGCCTATTTTTATTCTTGATGTTGACCTGTTATACACGATTATTAATTAGAATATAACTAATATTGGTTTTCAGTAGCTCTTTTCCCAGCTTCTTCACAAAAACCGTGTCATAGGCTTTAGGGATATCTGTGAACATAAAGTGGGTCTCTTGATTTATGTTTGGCCCTTTTTTATTAGTTTTTTTAGTTTTTTTTTTATGGATTTAAAACACAAATAATTGCGCATTGTAATTTTGATATGTGATACAAACTCAATATTTTTTAAAACGAACACCCTGCTTTTTTTTTAGATTTATAACACTCATGATTTTAGAAACGCCAATATAACAGATTGTCGAAAAAGGCCTTATTTTCGCCTATCTCTAGTAATACTAATCGGGCATGGACATACAGACGCCCATTTGAAAGGTGTTATTTCAGAGAATATAAAGTTTCATTATCAAATGTCTGCGTCGAATTCTCCGCATAACACCACTCATAAGGAAGACCTCTGGTATCTCAAACAACAGGAATACACCGAGATATATTATTACGAAAATGAAAATGAATAGATCACACGTGACGAAAAGCCCATGACAATATAACAAAAGGTCCCTAGACTGGAATCCACAAGGACAAAGAGGACGCAGACGCCCAAGACAAAGATGGAGAAGATCTATCATGGGAGAACTGAGAAGAGCTACATGGGCAGAAGCAAAGATAATAGCAGCCAATAGAACACGTTGGAGAGTCTTCACAGAGGCCCAATGCTCTACTTAAGAGCTTAAGGAATTTATATATATATATATATATATATATATATATATATATATATATATATATATATATATATTATATATATATATATATATATTTATTTATTTCGGTCTCTTTTAATGATGTAAAGTAGCCTTCAAAAGAAGTTTTACACCGACGAAATAATGGTTCTACCAAAAATGGCAATAGATATTCAGTATTTCATTTAATAATCTTCATTTAAAATATGCATTGTTTGACTTTTGACCAGGAGACCATAAAGGAGTCGTAACGTAAATACATTTCCAAGAATATATAACATCTTATCTAAAACAATGTGGAAACAAAAGAAAAAGACTGCACAAAGAGGAGAGAACTACGAAAATGAAGATTATTTTGCATTTTTAAGGTACCTTAACCCTTAGGAAAAATAAACGAAAACCAATATTTACTCTTTTTTTGTTTCAAAAAATCCAAAAAACCGTATAACCGATGCAGTTGAAGATCTTGGCAAAACATACTTTAAGTATTCAAATACTTCATAGAAACATGGTTATCACCCAGAGAAAGGTTTACCAGTGCAGCAGTTAACCTAAGAAAACAACGAATTATGTTTATGCTTTTGTTTGTTTAATAAAATTGTTTAAAAATATGGGTCAGTCTTCTAAGCAGTCAAAATTTTTAATAGAAGAAATTTTTACTTTTGGGCTAAGAAAAATCCTTGGGCGATACGAGAAATAAAATATGCTGGAATGGAATCTGTTCGGGTTTGGTGCGGTATATTAAAAAATGGGTTCAGTATTTTGTAACAGAAAAAATAACGAAAATTATTAATACAACATAATAATAACTGATTTTTTAAATGAAACTTTCTCTTCATGGATTAGCAGTTTTGATGAAAAAATTACTCAAGTTTTAGATTCCTCGACTTAAAAGAACACTGAAACGAAGGTAATACGATTAAATATCGTGTTACCCTCATCTACTCTTTTACCCATTATGATTAAACATAAATAACTGAGATAAATGAAAAAATAACACACTTTTTAGGTTTCTAGATCTCCAAGAACCCTGCAAAGAATCTATAACTCTATACTGTAACTATAATTGATCATAATTAAAATATGATTAAATTTTTATATTTGTAGGCTGCAATCTCAATAAGATGTACAGCACGATGTATACCAAGCAACCCTCATTAACCTCTTAATTATTTAAAAATCCTCATATATATATATATATATATATATATATATATATATATATATATATATAATATATATATATATATATATATATATATATATATATTATATATATATATATATATATATATATATATATATATATATATATATATATATTTATATTATATATATACGAGGCTGGTTTGAAAAGTCCGTGCAAAGTCCGAGAGATGGCACCACCGGCGCGTATCGAGGTCCTGTTTAGTTAGTAGCATCTCTTGAATGAACGCACACCAAGTTTCAGCCATATTGGTCTATTTCTTTGTGTTTGGCATTCGTGTGAATCAAGGAAGTCGAGTGATTTTCAAGAAATGGACGAAAAAGAATTTTGTGTGGTGATTAAACATTACTTTATGAAAGGCAAAACGCCTCAGGAGACTAAAGAGAAGCTTGATAAACATTATGGTGACTCTGCACCTTCGATTAGAACAGTTTATAAGTGGTTTGAAAATTTTCGGACTGGCCATATGGGCACAAGTGGCGCTGAACGTTCTGGACGGCCTGTGGAGGTTACGACTCCAGAAATCATTGATCAAATCCATGATATGGTGATGGATGACAGAAGAGTTAAGGTGTGTGAGATTGCTAGTGCTGTGGGCATCTCGACTGAACGGGTACATAATATTTTGCATAAACATTTGGACATGAGAAAGCTATCCGCAAGATGGGTGCCGCGATTACTCACGCTTGACCAAAAACGGAATCGTGTGAAGTGTTGCAAGGATGGTTTGCAGCTGTTCCAGAAGAATCCGGAGGACTTTAAGCGTCGTTTCGTCACTGTGGATGAAATATGGATACATTACTATACTCCTGAGACCAAACAACAATCTAAACAATGGGTTACCAAGGGGGAATCTGCACCAAAAAAGGCGAAGACCGTTCCTTCGGCCGGAAAGGTTATGGCGACTGTCTTTTGGGATTCGCAAGGGATAATCCTCATCGAATATCTGGAAAAGGGTAAAACTATTACAGGTAAATATTATTCATCGTTATTGAATAAAAAAGGTTTACCCCAAGCACATAAGTAGTTTTTATTTTTGCACGGACTTTTCAAACCAGCCTCGTATATATATATATATATATATATATATATATATATATATATATATATATATATATATATATATATATATATATATATATATATATATATATATATATATATATATATATATATATATATATATATATATATATATATATATATATATATATATATATATATATATATATATATATATATATATATATTCCATTCTTCTCAAATAATGGACAACTAAATAAGCGGGATAATGCACTGAATATCTCCACCACATGGAAGAGTCTACTAGCTAAATTAAGGAATAATCAAAACATCGAGAAGACAACAGTCAGCATAGCGCCGGAACCCACTGATACGAGCATCCAGCCGGCAAACACCGATGTCAGAACGAACACTTCCGACCCCCACGTACAATCTACGTAGACGCCGAACTATAAAAGACGGCGGCCGCACTTCGGTCTCTCACTTATCTTCGAGCGGCAGCAGCAGCAAGATCACAGTATCGAATAGCAGCAGCAAGAACACTTAAAAATGCCAAATAAGATTTGGATTGAAACCCGGAAAGTTAATGTATTATATATATATATATATATATATATATATATATATATATATATATATATATATATATATATATATATATAGAAGCAATCATTTTAACGCCCTTCTACACCCCTTTAACTTCTTATGGAGTTGACTATAAATAACTATGCTTAAAATTTGTCTATTATCATATCCAAACACCAAGAGAAATTCTCATAATATTGAGAAAAAAATTATTTACCTCAACCCTCTCCCCCATAGCGATATCCCTATAGATTTTATTCCTACTTCAAATGGTACCAAATTTGAAATCGATATCTCAGATCTCTTAAGAGCTATCATGCCAACAAAAAGATAGACCGACAGGTAGACAGTTGGAAATAAGTGACTATGATTTTAATGGTTTAGGGACCCTGAAATGCCAAATAAATCCCAAGAATCTTGGAAAGAAATTTTCTCCCTGAATACAATAATTTTTTTAGCGAGAGAAGCAAAAATAATTGAATTAATTTTGGTAATTCAATCATTTTACATCAATTGTTACGGGGATGAATTGAAAAATTCACCAAAAAATAAATATAATATATTTATTATAGTACCTTCATTTGGTTCACACTTCCTTTGCTTGTCACAATGTAAAATTTTGTTGCTGTAGCGTTTGTGGTTTTTAGGTTAGAACGAGTTTAGGGAGACCAAGTGCAGCGTTTTTGGAAAAATAGAAAAAATTGAACAACTTGCAGTCATCAAGTACCTGTTTAAAAAAAAATTAATACCAAAGGAGATCCCCGATGACACTAGGGGAAACTGCTCCGTCATATACCACTGTGAAAAAATGGGTTGCAGAATTTAAACGTGGACCAGAGAGCATCGGAGATGACCCTCGCTCCTGCCGGCCCACGACGACTACAACTGAAGAAAACATCGGCAAAGTGTGTGATCTCATATTGAAAGATCATAGATTAATTATCAGGGAGATTGCAGACACTATACGCATCTCATATGAACGAACACAAAGCATCATTGCCAACGAACTCGGATTTTCTAAGATTTCCGCTAGGTGGGTCCCCAAATTGCTTTCAGTTGAATAAAAACGAATTCTACTGACTATTTCGCGCTACTATTTGGAGATGTTTGAGGCTGATCCGCAAGATTTTCTTAATAGGTTTGTGACAATAGACGAAACCTGGGTTCACCACTATACTCCAGAAATAAAACAACAATCCAAGCAGTAGCAAAAATCTGGTGAACCGACTCCAAAGAAAGCGAATGCAATTCTGTCGGCTGGAAAAGAGATGGCGTCAGTTTTTTGGGATGTTAAACGTATTTTTATGGTGGACTACCTTCCGAAAGGCGAAACAATAAACTCCACTTATTACTGCACCCTTTAGCACCGTTTACGTCAAGAAATTAAAGAGAAATGCCCAGCATTACTGAGAAAGAAAGTTTTGTTCCATCAGGACAACGCTCGCGTTCACACGTCTGTTGAGTCTATGGCTCAAATTCGTGATTGTGGTTTCGCTCCACTGCCCCACTCGGCTTATTCTCCTGATTTGGCACCTTCGGACTTTCATCTGTTTTCAAACCTAAAAAAACACCTTGGTGGCCAGAAATTTTCATCAAATGGAGAAGTCGAAGCTGCAGTTAACCAGTTTTTTGTAGATCTTGAGGAATCATTTTTTCAGACAGGTGTGGAAGCTTTGGAAAGCAGGTGGAAGAAGTGCGTAGAGCTAGGTGGAGATTACGTCGAAAAATAAAAACATTTTTATACATATTTTATTTTGTTTTCTTGATTAGGCCGCAAACTTTTCAATCCATCTTCGTAAATGTCATTTATTTCTAATTAAGAATAGAATACTTACTAACTGTCAAATATTTCTAGATAATTACTTTTACAGTACAATACTTACAGTAATTGAATTTCTTTCACTTTTACTTTAGCAGTAATTAATTTATAAAAAGTAATTTAAAAAAATGAATACCATCGAACTAATCTGAGAGTAATTGAAACACTATAATTGGATTACTCCAACGTAATTGTATCTCTATAAAATAATTGTAACAATTCAATTACTTTTTTCAAATTTTCGGTAAATGGTAGTTTAATTTTGAAAGTAATTGATAATAGCAATTAATTTACTGAGTAAAGTAATTGACGAGAGCTCTACTTCCAATATACATTTTTTAAATAATAATGGTATATTAATACAATAAGTTCTACAGGATGGAGAAAAGTTTAGCCTCAAAAACGTTTTTGCAATTAATAATAAAAATTCTCTCATGCAATCTAAATTTTATCGCGAACATTGTATTTATTTCTTTTTACAGTTTTCCAAGTTTAAAATTCGATACAATCAACACTTGTTGCCGTGAGTTAGGCTGATCTTACAGGAAAAAAACCTTTTTTTATATATAAGTGGATACAGGAGTAAAGATATTTTGTTTCTTTTTAGAGTCTCATCTTAATTAGTATAATAAATTTTGTAAAATTAAGAAACTTTCAAGACAAAATTAAAAAAAAAAAAACGGCCAAGTGCAAGTCAGACTTGCACAATCGTAAGTTGATTGCTTTTGAAATAAAAATTTTTGTTACAGAGGTATAAAATGATCAATGATTTCATCAAACACACCCCAAATGAGTTTTCACCAAAGTTTTTTTCCGATCTTTACTGAAAACTGATGAATTTTTTGTTTTTTTTTTATATACCAGATAAATTATTAAGGGTAATGCACTCGTGATAATTTTCGTTCAATCTACACCCTTTGAATTGTTTTAAAATTGTTTGGTTGATAGTGTTCGAGTTAAGGGGGGGACAGCGATTTATCGCAATTTTCTAAAAAGAATACAAAGGAAAGTGTGCGCAAGTATTACATTATATATATTTTTGAACTCGTGTTTTTACAAGCTTTTATTTGACACCCCAGTCGATGACCTGGTAAAAAAAAAAATCTTTTTCACTTTCGATTTCACCACCCAAAAATAACCTCTTAAGTCAAAATTTAACTTTCAAAACTACACGGCTCTGATGAGGCCACCAATTCCTATATTAGTGCCAAATTTCAACTTTCTATGTCAAATAGTTTCGGAGAAAATCCGGTGTGATAGAGGGCTGACAGACACCGAAGTGATCTTAAGTGTTCCGTACGGAACACTAATAATACAGATATTTTCCATACGATGAAAACTTTAAGGCAGATACTGCATATTGTATTTGTCTCCTTCTCTACTATTCAAATTTCACACTGATTTGGTCAGTACCTGTAGCTCATCTATTATTGGTCATTCTTTAATACGAATTGTGTATAAAAAGTACTCTCACACCGTAGCTCACAGCTCTTAGATGAATACCTCTAAGAGGTATTGCTCTAAGAGCCACATTCGAAGAAGGAAAGACCCATGAGAGAATATAAGAAAATTTGTGCTAACACCTAGCTGCCGATACATGCAGATATCCCTGACATATCACTACATAGATTCAAATCTAGAACTCCTCCAGTCGTTTCTGCAAATCAACTTGGCAATTTTAACTTAAATGAGAAACGAAGAGATTCCTGGAAACATGGAGCCCCATCTCACATAGCGTACACACTATACCCCACCACAAGTCTACCAGAAATGGAACTAACATGCTGCGAGTAGAAGACACTGCACAGAGTTGGAACCTCTCACGACCTTTGCCGTAACTCTCTCTATAAGTGGGAATATCACTAACCTGTGATTGCGGAAGCCTTCACCAGACTGTATATGATATCGTATATGAATGTCCCTTAACAGGCTACACAGGAAGCCCATTAGACTTTCTCCAGGCTACAGAAGATGCCCTCAACAATTGTACCGCCTGCCTATGTATTTATATGAAACTATTTATTTGTGATATATTTTATATACGTTATATGCTATATATCTGAATACTTATTATCTTGTATCCATGCGAGCCCTATGCTAAATAAACAAATAATTCTATTACTTAAGTCAATTATAACTGGCAGTAACCACAAAAGGTAAAATATTTTTCATAGTTTTGCTCGTATAAGATGTATATAGGATAAATGGTGTCCAATATGAAAGAACTAACGATAAAAGATTTTTTTAAAATTCAGATTACACTTTTCATATCCGACTTATAGTAAAAAAGCGGTAACAGAATTTACTCAGGGCTTTCTCTGCATACACCCAACTCTAAAATAAATTGATTGATGATTGCAATTTGATATTTTAAATAATAGGAACTTTGTAGCAAAATATCACAAAAAATAGTTGAGAGAGAGCTGCAGTACTATTAACCCCTAAAAAGTGACATTTCTTTTTATGTCTACGTATTCAGATTGGAAATAATGAGAAAGTAACATAATTTTTGGATTCCTCGACTCTAAGAACCCTGAAAATAAAGTATAACATGGTGTATTCCAAAAAATAATTCGTGTGTCCTATCTTTACTAACTCGTAGTTCTAAACTAAAGGCTCAAATTAATTTTTTCCATACTAAATAAGAATTCAAGCCATTTCAGGTAAAACTGGAAGTTTTAAACAAATAACATAATTTTCAAATTCCTTGCCTAAACACTGAAGAGTCCATATAACATGAAATATGCGACCTCTCTAATCCTCTCTTTCACCCTCCCCCTTGTATGTAACTAACAATAGTTATGCTTAAGATTTGTTTACTATCGCAATCAAAAATCAGGAAAAATTCTCTTAATACTGTTGAAACTATGAAAAAATTGTCGACTCTCACCCTTTTCGTGTCATTTTTCTTCTTCCCCGCATCAAATTATATATGTTAACCAAATTCTAAATCGATATTCCATTTCGTTCGAAAATTATCGTGTCAACCTACAGACCGTTAGAAATTAGCAAGGAAAGTAAATTATTGATTATGATTTTTATTAACGATTGAGTTATATAATTATAGTCCTTTTTAGTGTTCCGTACGAATACTTTTGGGATCACTGCGGTGTCTGCCCGTCTGTCACACCCGATTTTCTCTAAAACTAATGAAATTTTGACTTAATGGGTTAGTTTTGAGGAGTGAAATCGGAAATGAAAAAGAATTTTAGCTGGTAGCTAAGATGCTATACATTATCGACTAAGTAAAAAACATGAAAATATATATTGATCTTAAGATGTATAGGTACATGTCAGGAACTGTTTGTCTTATTATGGTTGGTCTAATAAGCCTGCTGAGTCGGTATCCTACTAGACATGTTTGCATCTAGTCTTAAGTCTGTTATCGAAAACTCATTCGGTGTGTGTCCACTAATCGTTTTAGGCCTCCGTCCCAAAAAAAAAGTAAATTCCGTCACAGTACGGACCACTAATTGCGCAAGTCCAACTTGCACTTGACCGGTTGTTTTTTTTACTAAAGGAAGCAAAGCGATTCTTTTATCGAACCTTCTACCCGTTTTCTGTAATTATCAGTTTCTGAGAAAATCGGGTGTGACAGACAGACAGACGGACACCGAAGTGTAATATGTGATGATTATAATCATCCCATATTAATTTATAAACTCTAGAATTGTTTTCGTTTTATTGGTGTATTATTAGTGTTCCGTATGGAACACTTATAAGATCACTTCGGTGTCCGTCTGTCACACCCGATTTTCTCCGAAACTATTTGGCATCGAAAGTTGAAATTTGACACTAATATAGGAATTGAAGGCCTCGTCAACGGTGTGGTTTTTAAAGTTAAATTTTTACTTAAAAGGTTAGTTTTGGGGGGAGAAATCGGAGGTTAATTTTATTATAAAGGTATTTCATGCAAATAAATTGTTAAAATCTAATTACGAACCGTGTCTCATGTCCGCACATCATTCCGATTTAACAGTTCTGCGATATCCACAGAAAAGTATTGGCTGATTATTCCTCGTGTCGATATTGAAGTCTAACTTGTCACTTTAGAGCAGTGTAAAGACTTATGATGCTTTAGTTTTGAATTTGTCGGAGTCCAATTATGGCAATTTGATTTTTTGACGTGGCCGATGAATAAGATGTTGATAAATTTTAAGCATTAAACTTTTGATTAATAAAATTAATTCTCTGAGCAGTAAGTAAGAACGTGTCCGCGATAATTCATTTTTGGTAGATGCGATTCTAACAATTTAACAACAAATCGGTATAGGGAACCTTTGTCTACGACGCATTTTAGTCATAGGATCAGTCGATTCCCAACTTTCGTCTAAATCATGTAAAATCGAAAATGAATCACTCGTTTGCACGTCGGTTCGAGGAAGTTTTTCTTTGTTCCCATCCAAAGGGGCCTAAAATGACACATTCCGCTAAATATATTAAAAAGTCGGTGTCGTTGGTCAAGAAGTCAGTAAATCGTTTTAACGAGACGAGAAATCTCGATGTCTTGCTAAAACCTGGCTCGGTAGACAAAGTCACTCCGCAAGTCGAAAAACGAATCGTGTCTTTGTTTTCACGAGACCCAAAATTGACGCTGCGTCAAGAAATAGCAAAATTAAGAAAATCGGGTTTGCATGTGTCCCATGAGACCATTCGACAACATCTTCATGCTCATGATGTCAAAATCCGAAGTACGTTGGAGAAACCTTTGCTGGGCGAAAATCACGTCGCGAAATGGCTTGCTTGGGTCCACGATAAGATATTAGAGTGGCCCTCACAATTACCGGAAGCCAACTCTATCGAAAATGTCTCCCTTGTAAAGAGAAAGCTCAAAGGAAAGATTCTGAGGACTTTGACTCAGTTGTCTCGCGAGATTCGAAAAATTTGGAGATCATTGCCGTAGTATGCAGAAACTCTCGTCGACAGCATGCTTCGGAAGATGTCAGGCGATTATTTATACAGGAGGCAATTGGGCAACTTACTAAGGCAATTACGCCACCAAAGAATACATTGATAGCAAAAAATGTTCTCAAAACACATTTTTTCAAGAATACAGGCGGTCACGTTCTTACTTAATAGGCTGTATATATAAATCTTTAGGAGGATTAGGTTGTAAAAATCTCCTGGGCACATTTACTGCACTCGCTCGTTGGTATATTGAGATACTCATAAACAAGCATTCCATCGCATTCCTTGTTGGTATTACTTCCTGATATCTGCACCCATTTTTTAATACTCGGAGCATCATTTATTCTGTGTAAATGATCTTGAATGCTTGATAGATGCAGAATTATTGTTTTTGGAAAAATCTCGCATACCAAAGGCATACTTCGTGCCGATGAAACTCTCCACAGTAACTAAATTTCCGAGGGCAAGGTTAGTGCTAAAATTCGATCAATTATATTGACTATGACTCTTTTTAAACCGTTATAAAAACAATTCATCTTTTATCTTTTAGCTGGATCCTGGTTTAAGGTAATTCACCGCTTTCCCCTGTAAATAATAAAATTATCTACTATATATTACTATGTTATCTATAAATCCTAACTAAAAAATCTTTTATAGCCACTTTGATAGCTATTAACATGTTATTGACTGTGTTTTTTTTAGCCAGAACACAAAATATTTTAAATAATTATTCAAATTATAAAGGTAAAGCCATTGCCCGTAATAAAATTATAATAATATTAATAATTATTATTTTTTTAATTTGTCTTTATTGTTTTTTACAAGTTATTTTTTACAGTTGCCGAGTAAAAATGGAATTTTAATTTCGTTTTATATTATGCAAAGGTGTGGTATAAACATCGTTAGGTGATGGGTAACTGACCGGCTGCTGACTGAATTTGAATAAATTCTTTGATAATTTTATTTACCCAAACCTGGAAAACTTGAATTACTGAAGTCGTTCATTCTTGTATTGTTTAATTATTCTGTTTAGTTAATAGTATTTTCTTTAGATCCCTAATATACCAGAAATGCAAGCATATCGCCATCCTTATTATATGTAATGAAAATTCCGAGTGGAATAGAAGGAGGTAGATATTCTTACACCATATGTTACTAATTCCCAATATAGTATAGTATATAGTATATAGCTTAGGTTTAAACCATAGGACGTGATTTGTATACGATTTATTTATTTAGCGTATGGCAGGAAACATTACAATATTAACATATTTAATTAGCAAACTCTTAGGCATTGTCTAAATCTTCTAGTCCTGCGAAGGTCCATTTGTATTACTGTCTTGATTAGCCATTAAAATGTCTCAGTCACGAGGAAATTCTAAGAATTGTCTGGTCGCCAGCATGTGCTGGTTCATTTAGTTCATGTATTTACGCTAGCCAGTAGGTACTACGAGGAGGCGAATTAGTTTTATATACGAGTAATGGCCTAACCCTTTTTTTAAAAAACTTATTTTTAAAAAGGGGAACAAATTTAGAGAAAGAGAGGAGAATTACAGACCTGTTATCGGTACTATACAAACTAGAATCATAACATATAGATTAACGAACAAAGTAGACAGTTATCAACCACGTGAACAAGCGGGATTTAGACGAGGATACAACACTTTGGACCATCTTCAAACAATTAGATTACTAGTGGAAAAAGCAAATGAATATAAGGTCACCTTGTGGATAGCAATGGTTGACTACGAAAAAGCATTTGATTTCATAGAGATATGGGCAGTCCTTAACGCCTTAAGTAAGAGCAGAGTCGATGAAAGATAAACAACCCTTCTTGAATACATATATAAAAATGCAACATCATAAATAATGCTTGAAGAAAAAAAACAAATAAAATCAAAATTAAAAGAGGAATTAGACAAGGCGACTCGATATCCCCAAAGCTGTTCACGTTGATTCCAGAAGACATGTTCAAATCGATACTAATACTAATGGACGGTAAACGATTAAATCACTTAAGGTTCGCAGATGATGTCACTCTGATCGCCAGCCTAAAAGAAGAATTGCAAGAAATGCTGATGGAATTGAAAAACAAGTCGCGAGTAATAAGTTTAAAAATAAACTTCACCAAGACCAAATATTTGAACAACAAAAGTGAAGATAACAGCCAGGAACTGTTAATAGAATGTCAAAGAATAAGAAAGGTACAAACATTCATAAGGACAAAAAATCGTACGCTTTTTGCGTTAAGTCGAAGTGTCAGAAAACTACTATTTAGAGAATCTTTTATCTTGATATTTCCTAAAAGATTTGTGTAAACAACGAATGGTCCGAGATAAATAATCTCAGCGACTCAAACAAGTACGCAGCAGGACACGTTGATACATCAAAGCATGGATGGAACAAGCTAATGATGATGAATGGTCTAACAAGTAAGTCTAGGTGGAAGAAAATTGCTTGGAGCTATGTGTAGCATAGGGGAGAAATTGAAAAGTTGATAATTGATGAAGAACCAGCTAGAAGATCCAGATAGTTCGTGGTGTTACCAGATGGTAATGAAACTTCGACTCATCATAAGTCTTCGCATATCTATCATGCACTCAACATTGGTTGATTACATCGAATAATAATAGTTCTGGCAAATTTATAAGGTTGTCAAACTCCCAAAAATTTCTTTCTTGGACTTCCGACTGAAGATTTAATTATCAGCAGAATATTTTTAAAATTTTTATTTTAATAAGTTACATATAACTGATATAAAATATATTATATTTAACTAGCTAATAAAATTATCAGATATGAGTCAAACGATATTACTGTATCCATAGCGTTATGTTCTATAAAACAGCAGGCGAATATTCAGTTTTATTTGCGAGATTGTATAAAAGTGGAATAAACGTGCTGAAGGTCGGAGAGGTTTACAATTTCGTACACTTTTTTCTACTCTTCTACTACCTCCGCATTCATTAAAATTTCAAATGGATTATCTGTTTAAAGCGAAATAATTTTATGGACTGCATTCTCGGTTTCCCCTTTCGGCATAAAACGTCTATAATTCATCACTGTAAGCCTGAATCTAAACAGGAGTCTATACAAAAAAGGGCACAACATTACCCTACACGTTCGACGTTGTTCAAGAAATACAAAGAAAAAAGATAAGATATCGGCGGAGAATACTACATAAGACTCTGGCAATACCTATCAAAAAAAAAGAATGGACGCACGCAGCCTTGCTTTTGCAAGACAATGTACCTCCAACAACAATGTTGCGAAGACGGTTCTTAACAAGTGTAAATCATTGGTCCCCCCTAACAGTCTATACCTGGCCCCCAATCATTACTATTTGCGCTCAAATTTAAAAAGGGTTAAAGGAGGAGGATAAACAACTCATACCAGCGATTTCGGCTTATGTTAACTCCATGGAAAAACATATTTTATTGAAACCGTATCAAAGTTAATTTCAAGTCTGAAAAATATATTGAAGTACATGAACATTACATTGAAAAGAAAATAATAGTTTCAGTTTATTTTTCTTCTACAATTAGTTCATTTTGCAAACTTTTTGACCACTCATCGTCTAATACTGGACAGCTTGGAAGACAACTATCCTAACCCATTAACAGTAGCCAGGGGATGTGGATAATTTCGAAGACGTTTGCCGGTCATATTCTATCCTATATATAATCTCTAGTTGCTGCTCATGAGCTTACTCGCTCCGCAATATACCGTTTTTGGAACTTGTCAGGTAAATAACTATTCCTGAAATATAATAAAGTCTGGAGTATTAAAAATATCTTAAAATAGGCTCATCCAATTTTCTATAATAACATATATTTTTAATACTGAAATCTTAGCTGAAGGTATGCAAGGTAAAATTGTACTTTTTTTCGACATTTAAATTCTATGATCGTTATTAAACATTGTTTAGCAACGATCGTAGAATCTTATACCTAAATTAAACAGTTTCTGAGATATGAACATTTGACAGAAGCCCCCTTTTGCATTTTGAAAGCCTGAAATATCGAAACGATGCATTTCGAAAACAAAGCATCTACATTCAAAAATACCAGCTAAAAGATAAAAACAAGAACAGACTCTTCAAACGCTCTGGTTTAGTCGCGGCGATTAAGTTCCAGCGAGATTACTTGACGCTAGTGACCTGACAGCAGTAAACTTAACTGTAATACATAAAAATATTAAATACTTAAAAAAAATCCAAAACACGTAAATGTTAGGTTCAGTTAGGCAAAAAACTTCATTTTGTTCTGCTTGGACTGGCTCATCTGATGTAAACGTATAAAACATCTCTTTACGTCACAAGTTTTCGAAGAAGTACAACAAAAAAACTAATAGCCTCGAAAGGAAAGTAATTATCATAGTTTAATATTTGAATATGTAGATAGATCATAACATATTATTATAATCTACGCCACTGAAACAGTTTTTTTCCTGCTTCTTCTGGCGCCTGAAGATTCTCTGCGACGCCATCGCATCCGCAACAGCAATCATCGACCATCACCCATCACCATCACTATTTCGTTACCATTGCTTGATGTCATTACCATTTTGTTACGGTTACTGAAGTTGATTCTGAGAGACAGTTTTTATAGATTATTTGTTACGTTTATAAGGTCTTAATCGAATGTTTTATTGCTTTATTGGCGCCATATTTTTCTGACAGGTTAGAAAATATTATGGGTTAATAAATACGTTGACATTGCCTATTAGTAGTTTGCTTTACACTTGATTTTCTTTTCTTAATTTTGTTTTTTTGTCTTTCAGATATTAGATATTTTATAATAATAACTAGCCGTGCCCGCGGCTCCGCTCGCGTGGACTTGATTCACCTTTATCGTTACTGCTTATTCGTTATGTTTATATTATTATATAGCTCGAGGGGCCTTAGAGGCCCATGTAGATCGAGGTCTACCCTTGCCTCTTCTTCCAACCACTCCTCTTATTAGGGCTTACTTTGCCTGTCTGTCTTCCTTCATCCTTGCCACGTGTCCCAACCATCCTAATCGCTGGCTACTTATGATTTGGCTTATAAGGGGTTTCGTATATAGGCATTTTAATTCATAGTTTGTTCTTCTTCTCCACAGTCCCTCTTCTTTCCTTTCTCTCTAGATTCTTCTCAAAGCTTTCCTTTCCCACACCTCCAACTTCTCCTTTTGTCTTGCATTCAGTTTCCACGTTTCGCATTCATATGTCACCGTTGGTCTGACAACTGTCGTATATATTCTTTCTTTTACTTTTCTTGATACATTTTTTAATTTCAATATTGGATTCATTGTCCCCAAACATCTCTGTCCTTTCGCTATTCTTTCTTGTATCTCCTTCCTTTCTTGTCCACTCTCTGTGATTGTTACTCCCAGATAATAAAATTTGTCTACTTTTTCAAACATATATCTTTTCCCTAAGTTTTATATCTAAACTTTTGTTATTTTTATTATCCTTCTTCTTTGTAATTTCCATGTACTTTGTTTTTTCCTAATTTATGTTTAGACCTCTTATCCTTCCCCTTTTTTCTATCCTACTTATGGCTTCTTTGGACTTGCTCTTTTACTCTTACAATCACTGCTACATTATCCGCACAGGCCAAGCATTGACAGGTTTGTTGGTATATTCTTCCATTTGTTTTTATATCTGATTCCCGGATTATCGTCTCTAGTACCAAATTAAATAGACATGTCGACACTGGATCCCCCTGTCTTAAACCTCTTAAACTTGTCTGATACTTTGCCCTCAACCAACACTTTATTTTCTCATTCAGGGTCATTCTCACCATGAGAATTAATTTACTTGGAATTTTTAGTTATTCCATTATCTTGTGGAGTCCTTCTCTATTTACAGAGTCATATGCTTCTCTGAAATCTACAAAGACCAAGTGTGCCAAATTTTGTTCTAAGCTATTATCTTGGATTTGCTTAATCGAAAATATCTGGTCTGTAACCGATCTATTTTTCCTTAATCCACATTGGTACTCTCTCAGAATAAACTCGGCTTTCTCTTCTGGTCTGTTTTTGATAGTCACCACTACTATCTTGTACACGCCATCCAGTAAGGCTACTGGTCTATAATTAGCACAAATAGTTTTTTCTCCTTTTTTGTATATTGGACAAATGAGCGACTCTCTCCAGCTCACTGGCATCTTTTCTGTTTCCCATATTTCTTGCACCAACCGGCATATTTCATTTTCTAGATCTACTCCTCCAGCTTTTATCATTTCTGCTGTTATACAATTTCCACCCGGGGCCTTATTTTTTTTGGAGATTCTGAGTATTTCTCTTATTTCTTCTTTGCAGGGTTTGTTTGTCCCCTCCAGCTTCCTATTGCTCATTCATTTTTATCTCCATTTAATGTTTCTTTAAAGTATTCGGCCCATCTATTCAGTCTTTCTGCCAAGCTTACTGCTAAACTTCCATTTTTTTTCCTACATATTAGCATTTTGTCTCTGTTTATTCCCTTTGTATTTTATAAAAAACACGTAAATCGGATAAGTGGTTCTCGAGTGTTAAGCGTACTAATGGACAGACAGACAGACAGAGAGACTTTACGTTTTATATATATTATACCATAGATTTTTTTGATATATATTAAATTAAGAATTTAAAAAAAAACACGTAAATCGGATCAGTGGTTCTCGAATGATAAGCCCACTAACAGACAGACAGAGAGACGTTGCGCTTTATATATATTATATAGATTATTATTATTATTATTATATAACGTGGCCAGAGAACAAATGTATGAATTAAAAAAAGAACACGTAAATCGGATAAGTGGTTCTCCAGTGATAAGCGCACTAACGGACAGACAGACAGACACACAGACAGACAGAGAGACGTTGCATTTTATATATATTATAGATATTCTTTGCTACATAATATTATTCCATAGTTAATGTTTTAGGCAGTGTATTGCAAGTGCTAGCGGCAAACTTTTTTCCAACTTGATTCACCATTATCGTCACTGCTTATTCCCTATGTTACCTAACGTAATAAAATATATCCTATAACCTGGCCAGAGAACATATGTATGTTTTTTTTTTAAAAAAAAAAAGCACGTAAATCGGATAAATGGTTCTCGAGGGATAAGCGCACTAACGGGCAGACAGACAGACAGAGAGACGTTGCATTTTATATATTATAGATATAAATTATTATTATTATTATATAAATCTGGCCAAAGAATATATGTATGAATTTAAAAAAAAAGACGTAAATCGGATAAGTGGTTCTCGCGTGATAAACGCACTAATGAACAGACAGACAGACAGAGAGATATTATAGATTATAGATATTCACTGCTACATAATATTGTTCCATATTTAATGATTTAGGTTGTGTATTGCAAGAGAACGCGTTAGCGGCAAATTTTTTTCCGACTTCATTCACTATTATCGTCACTGCTCATTCCTTATGCTACCTATCGTAATAAAATATAGCCTATAACCTGGTCAGAGAACATTTGTATGTTTAAAAAAAAAAGTACGTAAATCGGATAAGTGGTTCTTCAGTGATAAGCGCACTAACGGATAGACAGACAGGCAGAGATACGTTGCATTTTATATATATTATAGATGTAATAAAATATATATCTATAACCTGGTCAGAGAACATATGTATGAATTTAAAAAATCACGTAAATCAGATAAGTGGTTCTCGAGGGATAAGCGCACTAACGGACAGACACACAGACAGAGAGATGTTGCATTTTATATATATATATTATAGATATAGAATATTATTATTATTATATAACCTAGCCAAAGAATTAAGTATGAATTTAAAAAAAGAGAGGTAAATCGGATAAGTGGTTCTCGCCTAATAAACACACTAATGGACAGACAGACAGAGAGACATTGCATTTTATATATATTATTGATTATAGATTATAGATATTCTCTGCTATATAATATTGTTCCATATTTAATGGTTTAGGCCAGGGGTCGGCAACCTTTTAACTAAGGGGTGCCAGTTCTCATCCATACAACATTTTGCGTGCCGACATAGGTACTTACTACAACTAAAATTAACAAAAATTAACTTAAATTAACTTAAAATATTGCTTTTAGAAGGTTTAATTACAAAAAAAATTTAACATTTAACAAATAATTTTATTATACTAGTCCTAGGACCTAGTGTGAACCCTGTGCTTGAAGTTCTTTTAGAGAGTTTTCTTATATCGGTTCATGTCTGGTTATTTTCAGTGTCACACATGCTTCCGAGTTGTCTGTTGTCAGCCTGCTTCGGTACGGGTTTAAAACCACTCTCATATGGAAAAAAGTTGTTTACAGATATAGGATGATCCGAAAGCTGTAAGCATGGCAAACGCTACTTTCTTAAGACAAATAAATTTCTCTGGTAAACTCATCTGAGTATCTCGTTTGAATGGTTCTGGCAGTCACCTTCTAATACCCTTCTTAATTCTATAAATTTCGTGTTCCATAACTCGGAGCTTTTAAATTCAATGTATTGAAGATCAAAATCATTAATGCCCATCCATGAGAAAAGAGATATGTCACAGCAACTGCTGGAAAAATCCATTAAATCTGACCCCTTTCGATAAACTCCTCTTTTAAATTAATTATATATTTAAGAATTTCGTCTATTAGTGCACCATCGTCGACACTGGATATATAAGTTTTTAAATTAGGAAAATATTTATATGTGTTTGTAGTAATATCGCTGATAAATAAATCTATTTTTAATTTGAATGATTTCCAGGATTCGTATAAATCCAGAACTGTTTTGCCTGAACCTTGTAACTTTAAGTTGAGTTCACTAAGATGGTTTGTAATATCAGTAAGAAACATTAACATACAGATCCAGTTCTTATCTTCTAGTTCAGGATAAGCATCCACTTGATTTTTTTCCAACAAGAACGATTTAATTTCGCCCAGACATTGCACAAATCTAGAGAGCAGTTTACCACGGTTGAGCCAGCGCACATTATTGTGCAATGGTATATCTAAATATGCACTTTCTAATTCCTGCAGAACCGCCTTAAATTGTCTATGGATCAGTGAAGAACGACCGACAATGTAGTTAACTATTTTAACCACCCTATCCATCACGGATTTTAAACTTCCAGCGGAGATTTTAGCGCACAAACTCTCTTGGTAAATTATGCAATGAAAATTCAAAACTGATCGACCCATGCGTTCAATAAGAAGGGAAACAAATCCTTTATGTCTCTCAATCATAGCAGGAGCGCCATCTGTCGTTACGCAAAAAATTTTATTTAAATCAATGTTCCGCTTTTCAAAATTCTGAAAATATATCATCTCCTCTTGTAGTTCCCTGCAATGGGAGCAGACAAATCAGCTCTTCATACACACTGCCATCATCGAAGTATTGTGCAACGATTGCCAGACGGGCAATGTCATCGACACTTTCATCCAATACTACACTAAATACAAAACTCCGTTTGATAGCGTCTCTCTGCTGGTTTTGGACATTTTGTGTCATTTCGGTAATTCGTCTCTCGATGGTCCGCGCTGATGCCGGTATATCCCTAATCCTGGCCAATATTGTATTCTTATTGGGCAAGTCGTCGAATAAAATCTCTCCAGTACTCAAAAACGTTTGCTTCATAAATTCTCCGTCAGTGAACGGCCTACACTTTTGTGCCAACGATTGTGCAATTTTGAAACTGCATTCAGTTACCTGATTTTTTCCTTGGAAAACTTTGCTAAAGAATGTTGACTGTTTCTCGTATTGTTTACTTGCTCTTTGTATTGCCTCCCTTTTATCAGCGTTATCTTTAAATGACGATTCATGTTTTATCTGGAAATGTGGTTGAACACTAGATGTCCGGAAAACTACGCTTTCCCGACATAGGACACAAATGGTCCGATCGTTTTACTGTACAAAACCGTAATCTGTTGTCCATGAAGTTTGAAATGGTCGAACGTCTACCTTCTGTTTCTTCGCGGCCATAACGCAACGTAATTTTAATTTTTAAACTTTTCGACGACTATTGACTGGAAAGGATGTTACTTCTATACTAAATGATCCAAACGTGTAGCCGCTTGCTATATATAGAAAAATAATGTTTCCAAAAAATTCAATAATTACGTTTATTAAATTTCTTAGAACAAAAATTATTATCTACAACGCGCCTATTGCAATCAAAGGGCCGCGGCCGCCTAGAAGTTAAATCTAACAAAAATTAAAGTTCGGCAATATAAAAAGAGTTGCGGCGCGCGTCGGAACGATTGAAGTCAAGTCAAACAAAAACCGCCTTATAGCGGCTCTTTTGATCTGAATTGAGGACGTTTATTTGTGTTTTTGCCTAGGCTTATATTTTGAGGCTTGCCGTCTTTAATACTTGCCGAAATTAAAGCCAAACCAATGCATTCAGTACAATTATAAATTACAAAATATATATTTTTGTAGTTTTTGGTAATAATACCTAGTGACCTATATAATATATCGTTTTTGTTTGTATCGTTAAAGTAATACTGTCTTCGATTATTTACTTAATTTCGAAACATGTCACAGATTACAAAATTAATGTGTAAACTATGAATAGGTACGCGTGCCATTCAAAATTGCTTGGCGTGCCATTCAAAATTGCTTGGCGAACCAGAGATGGCACGCGTGCCATAGGTTGTCGACCCCTGGTTTAGGCTGTGTATTGCCTAGCGCTAAACTTTTTTCCGACTTCATTCTCTATCTATCGTCACTGCTCATTCTTTATGCTACCTATCGGAATAAAATATAGCCTGTAATCTGGCCAGAGAACATATGTATGTTTAAAAAAAAAAGTACGTAAATCGGATAAGTGGTTCTCCAGTGATAAGAGTACTAAGGGACAGACAGAGAGACGGTGCATTTTATATATATTATAGATCAAACTCTTTTCATTACACTTGTAATTAAAGGACAGCACCCAATACAACTGAGTAAATGTTTGCTAAACAGACAACAGACGTATCACATATCGCATATCACTCAAGGCCTTGATTTCTCAACAGATCGCGATCGGGTATCAGGAAGAGCATTTGTGGATGTTTTTGAATATTTAATTATTCTGTTTGGGAAAATGCCAGACGCCAGATTAAATGTATTTAAATCATGGGTATTCCTAACGAAAGCAATGCATTTGAAACAGTAGATACTTTCAAAAAAGTGGGCTGTAGTGTTCATGAAAATTAACGAGGCAATATGAGAACAAATTGGTAACCGAGAAACGAAGAAAAAAACTGCCACAAACTCAGACAATTAACGCCTGAAAACTGTTGACAAGTCTGCACCAAATTGCGAGTCATGTTGCCAGAGCGTGATTTAGTAAACAAGATAGACATGCTGAATATCTAGACCAAGAGGGCGACCTAAAATTTTGACCTCTTGACTAACCGTCTGTCTATAGTGTATTTGTTTGGAGTTGACAGCAGAATTCTCTCATTGTAGATGCAAATACATTTTGGGATACCAAAAAAAAAGAGATTTCTTATGCATTTTACTGTTTTGAATTACTTTTAAGGGTTCACCCTATTTTAGGCAGAATACCTCTGCTATACAATAGAGTCATAAAATGTAAATGGGGGTTCATCGGTAGCATAGCTGTCCGAGCATAACCTGCTTTTAGTGTTTAATAAATAAAATTATCTTATAAACAAAGTTATAGAAATATAAGATTTATTACTAAAAAATTTTTAATCTATAGATCTATGTATATATGCAAATTCACAATCACGATATATAAGTACTTAAATTAGAATCAAAAACAATCATCATCTTCAAAATCTGAAGACTCGACTTCTCTTAAATTGATAATTAAGGGTTCTATTTCCACAGTTTCTTCAATGTATTCGTCAAGGGTCCACATTTTATTTTCTTCTTCTATAACATGTCGAATGGCATTTTTCCAGTTATCCTCTTTGATTCTCTCTATTCCGGCGAGTAATAATTGTCTTATGCCTTGAAATTTGAACGAGGTGTTTTCCTTTGCAACGAAACCTTTCATTTCTGCTCAAATTAGCTCTATGAGATTCAAATCCGCAATGATGTAGAGGTAATCTAAGCACTGTGATATTCCGTTCCTTTGCCATCTCATCGACTGCGTATTTCTTGAACTTGCCTTATTTTGTTTCGCAATTTTGAGAAGTTCCACTTTTAACATACCATCTTTATGTTTGAGATTTTTGTCTCTTATCCATTGAAGAATATCCGCTTTCTTCCATGAATTTGTCGGGAGTTGTTCTAATAATCGAGAATGGTATGGGGCATTGTCTAATACTATAACTGATTCTTCTAGTATACATTCAATCATTTGTTGGAAGTACTCCTCAAAAACATCGGCCGTCATTTCCCCTTGGTAATCCGTTTTCACTACCAATATGTGCTATAATTAGCCTGGCACTCTTTATTGTTTTTGTCAATCCAGAATTTTTTCACTATGTGTCCCTCATTAACCCAAGTCTCATCTAAATAAAAAATATTTCTTTCTTCGGCTCGAGATTTTCTGATTGCTCGTAGATATTCTCTTCTCCAACAAATTATTCCTATTTTATCGATAAGAACAGATTTTCTGTTGTTTTTTTTTTAAATCTGGTAAGTCCTGGCCTTCTCTGACTTTTTGCAAAACTTTATGTAGTGTAGGTATTTCTTTCTTGATATAAAAATGGTGTACTTTTCTTCTTATTACGTTTTTAGAGTCTTCATCGACCTCTAAAGGCTCCTTTCCTTTATGATTCTGAGGTTCGCTGCAAGGACCGCGTTTTCTTTCTTTTAGAAATCTATAAATAGTTGCTGATCCAACTCCCGTCATGTTGGCACAGATTTCCACAATTTCACGGACTTGACTTGTTGGCTGTTGATGCACTAGGTATCGTGGACGTTAAGTATCATTATTTTTACAGACACACCGCGAAGTCTGACCGGGGCAAAACTGAAAGTTGAAGCCATCGCTGTTCTGATTTGAACTAAACATATTATAGGTTTTTGCTTTATTTTTATACTTACACAGAATATTTTTATTGCATACTTAGGTACTTAGGCACCTACCTACCGATAAGTACTTTGGTTAATTATATTCCAAGAACTGCTAAAATCTCAAATAATTTAATTGTACCTGTTATCATTAAGCTTTATAATACTGTAGATTTCTAGTTCTGAAGAATTGTTAATTATACTCATTTATCATACAAATAAGATTTTTAGTTTCATCATTTACTCATTAAAATTAACTTGAATTGCGTTGATTTATATATCTTATTGTAAAGTTTAGAAGGCATGTAATAAAATATTTTTTAGAAAAAGGTCTCATTGTTGTATAGAGATAGAAAATAAAGGTGATTAAAATTAAAAATGCGAATAATTGGTAGAGAAATTTTGAACGCTTATGGTTTATGACATGTTTATAACCCATGTTGTGTGCTATCAACTCCAAACAAATGAACTTTAGTTGTTCATTCTATCGGGCGAGTCGAATAAAAGCCTTTAACTTTATTATGATTATGATTTTGCATGCCCTGGAATGCTCAGATAAGGCTCAAAATGCTAACTCCTAAAGTTTCTATTCGAGTGGCGTGTCAAATGAAAGCTTGTAAAAAGACGAGTTCAAAAATATATATAATATAATACTTGTGCACACTTCTTTTTCTATTATTTTTTAAAAGGGCAAAAAATCGCTGTCCCCCTTATCTCAAAAAGTAGTGATTAAAGAATTTTGAAAAAATTCTAGAATATTCTCCATAGGGTGTAGATTGAACGAAAATTATCACGAGTGCATTACCTTTAATAATTTATCTGGTATATAAAAAAAACAACAAATTTAATGTCATCAGTTTTCAGTAAAGATCGGAAAAAAACTTTGTTGAAAACTCATTTGGGATGTGTTTTATGAAGTCACTGATCATTTTATACTTCCGTAAGAAAAAATTGTTATTTTAAAAGCAACATACGGAACACTAATTGCGCAAGACCAACTTTGAATTTATACTAGAATTTAAAAGCATTTTATTTGAAAATGCTTTAAATATCTAGCAAATACTTAATTTTAAGTAAATACTTTAAAATTCATTCAAAGTTTTTTTTAACAGTGTAGCCTATAATAATGATTTCAATCATCCGGTACGAATTTTATGTAAAACCTATAATAGCGTTTATACTATCAAAATTCCGTTTTTTTTTTAACTTTGAAAATTCCTTGGCTTGTTTGGGTACAAGTGAGGCGTCTACCCTCGTAATATTTTATTCATTAAGCTCTAAATTTTCCAAAAATAACTTGAGCAGACGCGTGGGACCCAAAACTTGGGACTTACAGTCTTATTTGTTCAAGAATTCGAAAAACGACCGTTCTTGACTGGAAAAAGCGGGTCCAGCTTCGTAATCCGGTATTGATGGCGTCTGCTTCTTGCAGGTTCTCTCTTATTTTATCAAGAACAAACCAAATTTATTGATTTTATATAGTTAAATGACAGTCCATTTGTGGATCGATCGAAACTATTTGATATAGAAAGTTGAAATTTGACACTAATATAGGAATTAATGGCCGTTAAGTTTTGAAAGTTAAATTTTGACTTACGAGGTTAGTTTTGGAGGGTAAAATCAGAAATAAAACAAAATTTTGGGGTGTCAAATGAAAGCTGGTAAAAACACGAGTTCAAAAATATATACAATGTAATATTTGCGCACACTTTTCTTTGTATTATTTTTAAAAAATTTGCGAAAAATCGCTGTCTCCCCATAATCTCGAAAAGAACTGATCAAAAAATCTTGAAGATTTTCAGCGATATGACCTTAGGAGAAGGGGGTGAAAAGTGTGAGGGTCGATAAATCGGCTTCAAATTTGGGATATACATAATACTTAATGCAAGAAGAAGTGGGTGAAAATGGAGGGCATCGATAAATTTTCAATATGATCAATTTTCGATATTTTTTTGCTCAAGCAATAAACTATTACAGGGATTAAAGGGATGAGAGAGGGTGTTAGATGGGTTGCTACGTATATATCATTTTATACGCCCTTTTCAGTGTTCTTGGAGACGAGACATATGAATATGATATTATATCCTTATTATTTTTAATCATTTTTAAGTAAATATATGAAAGGTCAAGAGGTGAAGAGGCAGTTAGAAAGTTTCTTTGTCTAGGATTTTATATAGTCTTTGCAGGATTCTTGGAGTCGGAGAATCTGAAAGTAGTGTTATTTTTTCATTATTTTCAATTATTCGTACACGTAAAGAGTTAATAAGGTAGAAGATAGGGTTAGAAGGGTTACTTCGAATGTATTGTGGCATATGACCATTTCAGAGCTTGTGTTGATGAACCTGAAAACTGTGGTATCTTTATTTATTTTCAATGGGTCAAATTTGTAAGTATGTAATGAGGTAGAACTGGTTAGAAGGATTTCTTTGTATATATCGTCTTACACTTCCTTTTCATGGTTCTTAGAGTCGAAAAATTTAAAAATCGTATTATTGGTGTTCCGTATGGAACACTTATAAGATCACTTCGGTGTCTGTCCGTTTATCACATCCGATTTTCTCCGAAACTATTTGGCATAAAAAGTTAAAATTTGGCACTCATCAGAGCCATGTAGTTTTGAAAGTTAAATTTTGCCTTAAGGGGTTAGATTTAGGGGGTGAAATCGGAAGTGAAAAAAAAAATTTTTTTACTAGGTCATTCAGTGGAGTGTCAAATGAAAGCTTGTAAAAAGACGAGTTCAAGAATATATATAATGTAATACTTGCTCACAATTCTCTTTGTACTATTTTTTAAAAAAAATGCGAAAAATCGCTATCCCCCCTTATCTCGAAAAGTACTGATCAAAAAATTTTGAAAAAAATTTTGGAATATTCTTTACCGTGTGTAGATTGAACGACAACTACCTCAAGTACATTACCTTTAATAATTAATTTATCTGGTATATAAAAAATAAAAATTTCAAGGTCATCAGTTTTCACTAAAAATTGTAAAAAAACTTTGTTGGAAACTCATTTGGGATGTGTTTGGTGAATTACCTTTTTTTTGATAGGAAGCGTCTATAGGTTACAGAGCTTATAGGTATAATTCTTTTGGATTTTTCCTGTGCATTGACAAAGTGATGCTGACGCTTCACCGATTATCCTGCCGGCTTCTTCAGAACTTTTCGGAACACACTCTGAAAAAGCCAGCAGGATGATCGGCGAAACATCAGCATCACTGTGTCAATCGACACAGGAGAAATCCAAAAGAATTATACCTGTAAGTATTGTATTACGCTTTTAATATTTTTACTTTTAAC
The DNA here is from genome assembly GCA_019049505.1 of Pachyrhynchus sulphureomaculatus. NCBI lineage: Eukaryota > Metazoa > Arthropoda > Insecta > Coleoptera > Curculionidae > Pachyrhynchus > Pachyrhynchus sulphureomaculatus. Next base: position 89,267,438 of record CM032455.1, read on the forward strand.
ACAAGTAGTATATAGAGGTAAATGTCAGGTTTCAGTTATAAATATCTCTGATGTTTTTTCTCTCATCTTAGTACCGAAAAGGTAAATTTTATATAATTTAATCAAGGTCGTTAGGATCAGAAACTTCTCTTTTTTGTAAAAATTGTGCAAATATTAACGAAGTGGTAATATTTCATTAAAAAACCTTTAAAATTTGTACAATTTGGCATTTGGTTTAAATTAACTAGAACACAAGTAAGTTAACAAAAGTTTGTGAGGATGTGACTGTAAGACCAGAAAATGAGTTTTTATTTATAATTAAACCGTTAAAAATGAGATGTTAAAATTCTAAAATCTGTTATATTTCCTTCTTTTGATTTTTATAACACATGTTTTTTTAAGTTTATTTGGTGAAATTTTAGTGCATCTAACTGTTCAAGTTTAAATTGAGCAGATTAAATTAGCAGACGAAATTTTCTTTTTAAAACTTATAAAATTTATTTAAAATAAAATAACCGGTCAAGTGCAAGTTGAACTTGCGCAATTAGTGTTCCGTACGTTGATTGCTTTTCAAATAAAAAATTTTCTTACAGAGGTATAAAAATGATCAGTGACATCACAAAACACACCCCAAATGAGTTTTCAACAAAGTTTGTTTCCAATCTTTATTGAAATCTGATGACCTTGAAATTTTTGTTTTTTTTATATACTAGATAAATTATTAAAGGTAATTCACTCGTGATAATTTTCGTTCAATCTACACCCCGTGGAGAATATTCCAGAATTTTTTCAAAATTTTTTGATAAGCACTTTTCGAGATAAGGCGGGTGGACAGCGATTTTTCGCGATATTTTTAAAATAATACAAAGAAAAGTGCGCGAAAGTATTACATTATATATATATTTTTTACTCGTGTTTTCATAAGCTTTCATTTGACACCACACTCGATTACCTAGTAAAAAAAATTTTTTTTTCACTTCCGATTTTACCCCCCAAAACTAACCCCTTAGGTAAAAATTTAACTTTCAAAACTACATGGCTCTGATGAGGCCATCAATTTCTATATTATTACCAAATTTCAACTTTCTATGACAAATAGTTTCGGAGAAAATCTGGTGTGACAGACGGACAGACAGACGGACAGACACCGAAGTGATCTTATAAGTGTTCCGTACGGAACACTAAAAAGCATGCCTGTTTTCACCAATTTGTATTTCATAATAATTTAGGCAGGTGATGGTAGTCACGTGTCTACCATCGCGTAAGTCATTTTGTTTCTATATTTAAGTAAAAGCTAATGTTCAAATTGAATCTCAACTAAAACTCATTGTACCATATGATGTGATCTTTGTAAAGGGAAGTATATATACTTTTATAAAAAAAAATATATATAGAATAACAAAAAGTATCTCCAGTATCAAAAAAATACGATTAAAATATTCTTTATGATATTAAGCTAGAGAATTATAATAAAAAACAATCAGTAAATGTGCAACAGGAGAGAAAACAACATTTTTTAAAACCCAAGAAGTTGAGAGTCAAATAAAATGATCTATATCTCTATAATTTCATAAAAGGAAAAACTGTACGGGATGTCCAAAAACGTACGTTAAAGATATATAACATATTTAATTTGTAATGGAACGCAGACTACTAAATGAATTCTTTTGAGTAACTATTTGAAAGGTTCGTTAAGATGCCTTGAGCAATAATTGCTATGTTGTACCAAAAATGAACCATGTTGGACATTAAGTGCTAATTCCCTAGCAAGAAAAAATTAAATATCAAAAGGAAGGACAATTTACAAGGATTTTTAAATATAAAGTAACGATCGCGAAAATTTCACTAATTCTTTAATAAAATTATAATTTTTAGTGTTCCGTACGGAACACTTATAAGATGACTTCGGTGTCTGTCCGTCTGTCTGTCTGTCCGTCTGTCACACCCGATTTTCTCCGAAACTATTTGTCATAGAAAGTTGAAATTTGGTAGTAATATAGGAATTGATGGCCTCATCAGAGCCATGTAGTTTTGAAAGTTAAATTTTGACTTAAGGGGTTAGTTTTGGGGGGTGATATCGGAAGTGAAAAAAAAAATTTTTTACTAGGTAATCGAGTGTGGTGTCAAATGAAAGCTTGTGTAAACACGAGTAATATATATATATATATATATATATATATATATATATATATATATATATATATATATATATATATATATATATATATATATATATATGTATATAGATGTAATATTTGCGGGTACTTTTATTTGTATTATTTTTAAAAAATCACGAAAAATCGCTGTCCACCCGCCTTATCTCAAAAAGTACTTATCAAAAAATTTTGAAAAAATTCTGGAATATTCTCCACGGGGTGTAGATTGAACGAAAATTATCACGAGTGCATTACCATTAATAATTTATCTGGTTTATAAAAAAACAAAAATTTCAAGGTTTCAGTAAAGATTGGAAACAAACTTTGTTGAAAACTCATTTGGGGTGTGTTTTGTGAAGTCACTGATCATTTTATACTTCCGTAACAAAATTTTTTATTTTAAGAGCAATCAACGTACGGAACACTAATTGCGTAAGTTGAACTTGCACTTGACCGGCTATTCCTTCATTACTTAAAATTTTATTTTAAAACAAAAATTTGTTAAAGAATTTTCCCCATCGTAATTTCAAAATTATATTTGTTTAGGAAATATACCTTGATCACAGGAATTTAATCCGTGTTTATTTTCTCTCTATTCAAAATTATGGTTATTTTTTTTATATATAAATTAACTGAAACAAAACTTAAAAAAATATATTAAAATGCCTCTTGGGTCTGTAAGTAGTAAACAAACTCTATAATTTTGAATACAAGGCGAAGAAATATAACTGTACAAGAAAATTGTTTCGCTACTATTATTACAAATACGTCAGAAATCGATCAGATAAAAAAGAGGATGGTCTCAATCTGTCCATCTTCGGTTATCATAAAATTATATAGATCGAATTAGATTCTAACTGTTGTCTTGGTAAACAGCTGCAAGTTCAAATGGGTTAATATTTAAATAGGGACAATTCGTTGTCCTTTGTTAAAGTATTTGACTACAGTATTATTCGTAGATGTCAGCTATTAGAAATTGCTACAAAATTAAATTTTAAAATTATTATTGTTTCCGTCTTATTTTAAACAATAAAAATGTCAGTAACATAGCTTGTCAAGTTTATAATTTAATAAATAATGAACACTTTTTTGATCATTCTGTAATGTTGTACAAAACAACTTTATTTGTATATGTTAAAATCGTAGTACACTCTGTAGCTATTTGAGTATTTTGTAGAGAAAGCGATTCGAACATTTTGCTCAAATTCATGTTTAGATATTTCGTCTTTTTCTTCTCAGACAAAAACTTTATCAACAAAAACTTTACTTACTTATATAAATGAGAAAATACAATAGAGGCACTATAAGTACTACTCATATACAGCCTTGGCCAAAAGTATTAGGCACCCCTAATAAACACGTGAAACTCATAAAATATTAAAAAAAAGACTAATTGTTTTAACAATACTATAGGCGGCGCTGTCAAAAGCTTAACTTAAACAATAGACAACCTCTTTTATGGTCCTTTTACACGGTCATGTCAGTCCTCAGTTCAGTTTCAGTTTCAGTCGAGCTGTCCGTTTTTCCTATGTGTAAAAAGGAAAAACTGAAAACAGAACTCAAACGGAGACTGACACCTGACGGTATGGGGTTCTTTTCTTCCACCGCTTCTTCAACGCCACAGCTAAGGCTACTGCAGTGAGACAGTCTTCATACATAAGCTATTTTACACATGTACACTTTGGGACAGGTATGTTGAACGCGAAACACACATAACACTTTGAAAGTGTAACTCGGACTGAAAACTGAACGGACGGTGTAAAAACAAACCTCCTTCCGAACTGAAATAAAACGAAAACTGAAGCTGACACAGAACTGAGAACTGATATGACTGCAAAAGGAACATTACAAGTCCATAAAATACCTGGCCATCAAAATTGGGATAATGAGGTTTTTTTGGAAAATATTTTTTAATGTTCTATCAGTCTCTTTTTACCACTTGTAGTGTCAAGAAACTTCCGTGCGTGTTTTATTTGTGAACTGGACATTCTTATATTTAAGAAATGCCTAAGAAAAATAAGCTTGGTATCAAAAAACGAATTAAAATTCAAACCCTACATGAACAAGACAAGTCCCAAGTAGAAATAGCCAAGTTAGTGAAATGTTCTCGGTGCGCAGTGCAATGTGCTATTAAAAGGTTTGTGGAGACTGGCTCCCATGCCAACAAAATGAGAACGGGCAGAAAACGTAAGACTAATGAGCGACAGGACAGAAAATTCATCCTCGAGTCTATTAAAAATCAAAAAAAAAACATCATCTGAGCTCGCTGCAACTCTATCGGAAGAGATTGGGATGCCGATGAGTCCTTGAACGGCAAGGGGAAGACTGGCAGAAGCTGGTTTAAGAGGGTGCAAAGCTAGAAAGAAGCCTTGGCTTTCAGAGACCAATAGGAAGAAACGCTTAGAGTGGGCTCTGAAGCACCAACATTTTAGCGAAGAGGATTGGTCTAATGTTGTATGGTCCGACGAATCCAATTTTCAGGTAAGTTTTTATATGATTTATTTTAACAAATAACTACATACAATTACTCTTGATTTAATCCGTTTTAATCAAAATAATAATGAATTTATAATTGAGTATTTTTTCTGTTCTTACAGCTATTCGGAACGTCAGGTGTGATATTCGTGAGGCCACGTATCGGCGAGGAATACCATCCAGATTGTGTGGTACCTACTGTAAAACACGGAAATGGCAGCATTATGATCTGGGGCTGCTAAAGGTGTCGGCGAAATGTTCGTTTGTGAAGGACGCCTGAACAGCCAAAAGTACATAAATGTACTAGAAACCGTACTGATGACGTCGCTAACGCGCATTTTTGGCGACACTAATTTAGACGACATCAAATTCCAGCAAGATAATGCACCTTGTCATAAATCAGCAGCTACGATGCGCTGGTTTAGAGACAATAATATTGTCTCCAGATCTAAACACTATAGAGCATCTTTTGGGTATTTTGTAGCGCAAGATACGGGAGCATAGCATAACATCAAAGGCAGCGCTAAAAAGCGCTTTGATGGATGAGTGTGATGCCATAAGTACAACTGAATGAACTAGGCTTGTACGCAGCATGCCCCAAAGAATTGCTTCTGTAATTAAAGCTAAGGGCGGACACACCAAATATTAATTTATTTCATAATTTTACCTCAATATACGATTTTACAAAACATACGAATTTAATTTTTTACCCTGAAACACAAGAAATGAAGTAAATTGTGGAATGCCTAATACTTTTAGCCAAGGTTGTAAATCTCAAATAAATCATATACAGCACTTGTTATTTTACTACTACTTATATAAATGTTAATATATGTCGTATAACTAATCTTATTAAAAGTAATATATACAATGTGTAGGTATCATATTGGGACAAAAATACATTAAAAAAATATATATTATTGGGTGGATAGTATACTACTGAACATAATTGACGGGCTTTTTCCAACGCGGAGGTAGCAACATATGAGTAAACTAGTGATATGATATAAACTTGAAACTCATAACTAAAATGTATATATATATATATATATATATATATATATATATATATATATATATATATATATATATGTATCAACCATTGCTATCCACAAGGTGACCTTATATTCATTTGCTTTTTTTACTAGGGATTGTTGGACGATGGTTCAAAGTGCTGTATCCCCGTCTAAATCCCGCTTGATCATGTGGCTGATAACTGACTAATTTGTTTGTTAATCTATATGCTATGATTCTAGTGAGGATTTTGCATAGTACCGATAATAGGCCGATGAGTCTGCAATAAAAACAAACAACAAATAATAAACAAACAAATAAAATCAAAATTGAAAGAGAATTAGACAAGGCGACTCAATATCCCCAAAGCTGTTCACGTAGACTCTAGAAGACATGTTCAAATCATTAAAGTAAGAAAATAAAGGAATACTAATGGACGGTGAACGATTAAATTATTTGAATGATGTTACTCTGATCGCCACCACAAAAGAAGAATGAAAGTGAAGATAACGGCCAGGAACTATTAATAGAAGGTGAAAGAAAAGAAAAGGTACACAAACATTCATATATTTAGAAGAAAAAATCAAAATGTCAAAAAATAATTTGCTGATTTGGATAGAAGAGTCTCGTTAGCTTAGTCTGCGTTCGGAAGGTTACATTCTATATTTAAATTCTACATCCCAAATACAATAAAAGCTAGAGTGTTCGATCATTATGTA
>CM032455.1:89281280-89353780 GCA_019049505.1 Pachyrhynchus sulphureomaculatus
ACTTTCGCTATATTATTAAAAGCATAATCTAATCTAATAATAATGAAGTAAAATTATCCTGCATAGTTTCAATTAATAGAATCGAAAGTCATTTATATGTTTATAAGAAACAGCTGAATATTTTTTAAATTTGTACTTGTTTATATAACCACATATAACTTACAATTAAAATTAGTACATGTAAGTGACAACACTGGTACGTACTCACTGCCGATTTTACTAACAGAATATGTGCGCTGATTTCGGTTTTTAGCGGCGCTGCACGGATGCGGGATACGTTGTTTTTTTATCCGTTTGACAGGGTTGGAAATCAGTCCAGTGTTTTCTACTTATCCTTACCGTACTCATTGAAGTTTTTTATGGATCATTGATTTGGCGGGAAACAATATTATGAATAATAGACTCTGTCGATTCTTTTTTGTGTCTGGGGTGTAAACTCTGCGATCCGCTTCGTTTGTGTTCTTTATCATGAATTGTCCTTCTTGATTAGAAGATCCAAGGAAAATGCTAAAAAATTTGTAAATGCAACGAAATTTTTATCAGTTAATTCATATTCGTTTTTTCTATATGATCTTCAGAAACATAGTCTCTGAATATCATTTTCTTCCTTTATAAGTAACACTGTGCCAGAAATAAGTATCCATCATTATATAAGTGCAATGGCATATAGGACAGAAAAAATGTGCCAATATAAGTTTTCATGGTTAATAATAAACTCGAGCGATGTCAGAGGTATCGGCTTATCTTTGATTGAAAGGTTAAGAAACTTTGTCCTTAAATTTGATGTCATTAACGTAGATAAATTTAAAATTCTTCAAGAAATTGTGAACGAATTGTTGATACTAAGAAAATTTCATAAGAGCTGCGTTAGTTGTTCCGGAACGTAGTAGACTGGTGCAGTTGTAAAAATGATAATTAAAAACTTGGTGGAAGTTTTTATTATATCACTTTACAAATGTTGTCCTTGTATTAGTCTATAAATAAAAACAGTATTTAAGTACATTCCAGCTACAAGTATTTTTACATAACATCAGTAATCTGTCACAGAATCAGTTTTATATTTTTATGAGTTTACCAAAATTTTAGACTCTAGTAAATCTTCAATTATTCAAATTGTTCATAACGCAAGAATATCCCAAATAGATAGATGATCTAGATTCTAAGGCAACTATGATTTAGCAGATATAGCCTATGGGCGTTTTAAAATATCTGTAGTAGTAATGTGTAAAGACTGAAGGCATCTATTATGAAGTAAACGTACATGAGCTTTGTTCTTTTAATTAAGATGTATAGTTAGAAAGGCAGGGTTCATTCACTTCTCCAATAACAGGTCAGTTCAGGCTAAGTTATTCGTATTTCTAAGAAAAAAAATGTGTTTTTCGTTCCATGGTGTAATGTATTAATTAATAAATAATAAACTTTTTTCATTCTATAATTAATTTTTAATACGGGAGAGAAAAAGAGGATGAGAGGGAGCGGGAGTGAGAGAAAGGAAGAAAGATAGAGTCGGAAGGGAAGAACAGGTAGAGATAGGAAAATAGAGTGAGAAGGGAGGAAGCGAGGAGAGGGGAGCTTGAAGAAATTCTGCTGTAGAAAAAAACCTGTAGACACTTAAAATATTGCATAATTCCTAAAACTTCTACACACACTCACTTATTCCCGAAGCATCTCCTCGGAAATGATATTACGCTTTAATATCTAGCCAGTGTAACTTCATACACAGGTGCACTTTTGTTGAAAGCGCGCATCCGTTGGGTGTAGTAGTATGTGTCCAACATCCATTTATACAGATGTCATTCTAAATAGTTTATTAGTTTTATAATAAGACCAAAATTGAAAATTAATTCTTTGGCGTCTTTCAATGATTTTATATTTTCTTCTTCCTATTTAATTGAATTTAAAAATCTCACCTTTCAACCTCACTGGTCTCTCTGATCACTTCGGCTTGTTGATGGAGTGACGTATGTCATCCCTGGATCACATTCGCGGTGGCACTAGAGTGAACTACAAACTCATCACCCAAGACGGTCTATTTTGTTTGTACAACAGAATTGAATTGGTTGACTGGAGCTTCATTACGAAGAGTGTGGGTGGTATAGATGAGAAGTTTTCAGATGTTTATTGACATTCTCACTGATTCGATTGAGGAATGTTTTCCTCTAAGGTCGAGGTTGGTGTCGACCAGAGATCGGGCTATTAAGGTTCACTGGTTCAACCAGCATCTTCATGAAATGAGGGAGAGACTCAGATTGCTGGGTTTGTTGCATAAACAGAATCCAATCTTGGTTCTCAAAAAACTATTCAGTGCCTACAAAAGCCAGTAAGCCAGTATAGGAAGAAAATATCAAATAAAAAAAAATCGTATGATAATGTAGTGAGTAAATCCATAAATAAACAAACTACCATATGGAAAATAATTAAATCAAATTCTAATTGCAGACCATATTGTCAAAGAACAAATCTGAGTGCCGAAGCTCTGAATAACTTTTTCGTCAATATTGGAGAGGAGCTGACGATACAATTGCCTAACCCAGAAGTATCCTTTCATCCAAGAACACTTTCTCATCATTGCTTAAAGTTGCCAAAGTTTTTCTTATCTTTAAAAATAAAGGATCGGTGGATGATCGTAAAAACTACCGCCCAATATCCATTCTACCTGTTTTTTCCAAAACATTTGAATCAGTCATGAAAAATTAAATTACTGTATACTTCGAGCACAAGAACCTTTTTATGCAGAGTCAGTTCGGTTTTAGAACTAAAACATCTACTATCCTGGCAATAAATCGGCTTACCGAGTATGTGACGGAGGGACTTGAGATGGGATTGGATACCTATACTTCTTTCTTTGACCTATCAAAGGCTTTTGATTGTGTTTTTTCAGAGATCCTTCTTTCGAAACTGTCCTATTACAACTTTGGTCCTTGTAGCATAGACCTTGTTAAGTCATATCTTTCTAATTGCTCTCAATATGTGAGCTTTAACATGGAGGTCTCTAACAAACAGATTATCAAGCATGGGGTTCCCCAGGGTTCGGTCTTGGGACCATTACTGTTTTTAATTTATATAAATGATTTGGCTAATTATACTGATAAACCTAATTTAATCCTAATTGCAGATGATACCACCAGTCTGCTCTATCATCCTGGGGATCCAATACAGCAGACTGTTTTCGACATGCAGCATAACATAGGTGGCTGGTTCTTGGCAAATAGGCTCACCCTAAATCGTAATAAAACCCAGAGTCTGAGGTTTACCCTAAGAAATTCTCCATCTGACCTACCTACAAATTACTTCGTTAAATTTCTGGGCGTGTTCCTTGACCCGGCTTTCATGGAAGAAACAGTCTCTAAACTGGTGTCTAAACTTTCCAGAATGATTTTCGCAAGAGGTTCTCTTAATCGCTTATCATGCATATTTTGCATACAACATGTCTTATGCTGTTGTGAACTCGGGACACTCATCGCATGCACAAAGAATTTTTTCACTTCAGCGACGCTGCATTCGCGTCATTATGGGACTGGGATATCATGACTGTTGTCGTCGCTATTTCTCCGAATTGAGGATATTGATTTTCCCCTGTGTCTACATATTCCAGTGCTTAACATACATTAAACAAAATGTGAGGCTGTTCACTACCCATGAAAATCTCCACAACTACCCCACTAGAGGTAACCAAAATCTTATACCTAGCTTCCACAGAATAGCATGAACTCGCAGAGGCACTGACTACTATGGGGTCAGTTTCTTTAATACATTACCGGTGGCTGGAGCTGTCGGACGAGAGCTTTGTCAGGAAGGTGAAATCCTACCTGATTGCAAGATCATTTTACTAGCTGGATGAATTTTTGAACATAATTGTAATGACTTTTAACTATGTAACTAATATGTCTTACATTTTCCTTTTTTTTCTCTATTCATCATGCAATGTTATTTTGTTCTTTTGAAATGTTTTAATTGTTCGTTGATTTGTAGCTACATATCTTTGATATTTTAATATTTTAACAATTCTTTTGATTTTGTCATGACGTGTACTTATTACCAATAAATATTTGATTTGATTTGATATGACAAACTATTAACTACATTATTTGACACTGCAATATATTTTTTTTATTCATAAAACTATAATAAGTATAGATGAAGCGTAAGTTAGTGTTTTGTTGACTCCATCTGTTAAATGCAGGAAAATAAATAGTTGATAACAAATACCTTACTTGTAACGAAAATACGGCATTAAATTGAAAAATATTTTTTAAATGTGTTTTAATTTTTATTTTGCATGATGATGGTGAATATTTATTTATCCTTTTGTTGTTTACAAATTCATTATACCCATTTATCGTGCCTACTGTAGTGCTCAAATTATCTATGAAGTTATAGTATCAACGTGTACAAAATGTCATTAACATAGGTGTTACAATCTTTAAAGCTCCGCATATGAAAATTTTGATTTAAAATAGTCAAAGTATATTCCTAAAGAAGAGTGTTGTGATGTAACTCAGCGTGATATCTTGGCATAACACTCATGAATATAGTATGTATATGATTTATTAAACCACTCGAATAATACTGGATAATCTATCTGTATCTTATTAGTATATTGTAACGCAGCTCAGGGCAATTCTAATTCCGCCTACGTATGGAATCTTTTGATCTAAAAGAGTACTCATCTAGAACGAAATCAAGATATACAAATAACCAGTGAGCATAAACAACAAATTAACCGTAAACCTACTAATAGTCTAATCAGAATTTAATTACTGTTGTGTCTTTAACCTGTTATCTTTATGTGATCATTATTTTGTATAAGTAGTAGGTCACAAATTTGTACCCAAGGAGATTACTGCCGTTCCCTACAAAAAAATCTGTAAAATTATTTATCTATAACTTGCCTTGAAAAAATAAGTTTTGAAATTATTAATAATTTTATGTAACACGTAGGCTGAAAGGGTTTTTGGTCCGATACAGAAATGTCGCCGTTTTTAAAAAACCCATACGATTTTTAGGAAGTACCAACCTTCAAACGATACGTGCCAAAAATTCGTGACATTTCGACGATTAGTTTACAGGTTACAGTGATTTTAGTGACGCTACCTTTGATATTTTCAAAACAATGGAAAAATCGAATTTCGTGTGTGTTGATTAAACATTGTTTTTTGATGGGAAAAAATACCGTTCAAGCAAAGCAATGGCTTTATAAGTGTTACAGAGGCTCTGTCCCTGGAAAATCACTCATCATTTACTGGTATGCTGAATTTCAATGCGGTCGTATAAATACAAATGATGCTGAACGCTCTAGACGCCCAAATGACGTGTTACACCGGAAAACATCAAAAAAATCCACAGAATTGTTTCGGATGACCGTAAAGTGAAATTACATGGGATAGCTGACACCCTAGAGATATCAAAAGAACGTATTGGTCATATTTTGCGTGAATATTTGGGCATGAGAAAGCTCTGTTCGAAATGGGTACCGCGTTTGCTCATAGTGGACCAAAAACAACGTGTTGATGATTCTGAGCGCTGTTTGGACCTGTTTAACCGCAATAAAAAGGATTTTTTTCATGCGATATGTGACAATGGATAAAATATGGAATGACCACTACACACCGAAATCAAATCAGCAGTCAGCTGAGTGGACAGCAACCAGTGAAAGCCGTCCGAAGCGACCAAAAACACAACAGTCAGCTGGGAAGGTTTTGGCCTCGGTATGTTGGTATGCGCATGGAGTAATTTTCATCAACTATGCTGAACAGGGAAAACCATCAATAGCGAAGATTATATAAAGTTATTGGCGCCTTTGAAGGCAGAAATCGCAAAAAAACGGCCCCAAATAAACAAAAAAAAGTGCTCTTTCATCAAGACAGTGCACCGTGTCACAAGTCAATGGTTACGATGGCATAATTGCATGAATTGAAGTTCTCTCCGTATTCTCCAGATTTGGCCCCCAGCGACTATTATCTATTCGCAGACCTCAAAACAATGTGAAATCGAGGCTATTTGTTTAGATTCCTCAAAATTGATGTTGTGACCAGTATCATGATGGTGCTGAAAAAGAGCTGATGTTGTTTGTTTGTTTTTGATACTTATTTTATGTTCTTGGATCCGGGTGGAAATTCTTCTGTTTGTTTGTCCTATGTACAATTCATGGTAGTCTCCGCATGGGATGCTGTAAACTCCATGGTTTTTCTCGTTTTTCTTGTCCTTGAGGTTACCCAGGATGTCTGCCAGACCACAAACCACAGACCACAACCACAAAATATTCTGACTGAACTAAAACTCAATTTTCCAGGTATAAAGATTCTTCATAAAAAAGAATCCTTTGATATAATGAAACCCTAAATACTTCTTCCAATAAAGAAAAGTTCTGTTCTTAAAAGAGAACTATTTCATGCATCCATGTGACGGACGATACCCCTTTGCCTTCACTTGGCTAGTTCACGGACACTGAAATATTATTGCAGATGTTTATATTTCTTGATATTTTGGCGAATGTGATGAAATAATCTCTTCGTAGAACAAGAACAAATTCGTATACAAGGAATCTAGTGGAGAGGCAGATAGGTTATTTTTTAACAGAAAAAAATACACGTTCAGTTATTTAATTGATTACGAAGTAGTATTAATAAATTATCTTCCCCTATGTCTTCACATGTCTCAGAAAATGTTAAAGAATTTTTTTAACGTTTTTTAGAAAATGCCTGTACCTGTCTTTTATTTTTCAATATCAGACGTCAAATTTCATTAAAGTTGGTGGTGACAAATAAAGACATCTCCTTATAAATGACCTTGGTCCATATAGAATTCATAATATATGAATCTAGGGCCGGCCATAATAATCTTAGCTGTGGCACATGTAAGTTCATCTCTCCAAAAAGCCGTTTCCAATAATAATTTAGCTTTAGGCAGATAAAAGTTCTTACTTCTAAAAACTAAATCTATAAGCTTAAATATTAGTTCTTGAAAAATTCAACAGCCCTAGGGTGATTTCTACATCGCACCCAACAAAAAATGTGACAAAATTTAAAACCAAGCCCAAAACTTCCAGTTTGTAATAGTAAGGAGTAATTAAAAAATCTCAGATATTAAAAATAGACTTTAGCTTGTGGCGTAGCTAAAAGCAAGTAGAAGAGCACGTGAGGCATATGCCCCCTTCCTTGACATTAAAATGTAATGTCAAAATAAATAATTAAAATTAGATAAAAAGGAAAGTCTTAAAAAGAAATGACAAGACTAGAACTTGTGCGAGGATTACCGAAATGGTACTTGTAATTTAATATGAACAGAGATGATTAAAAATAAGACCAAGGTGAATCTAACTAATAAAATCAAAAAACAACTTTCAAGTATGTAGCTGAATTACAGCCCAGCGGTGGACACTGTATGATGTAGTATTGAAAGAGAGAATTAAAAATGATACAGAAATCTAAATAAATCAATACAAAGGACAGATTTCAAATTTCTAGTATTTAGTAAAGGTTTAATAAAAAAAAACGGCCAAGTGCAAGTCGGACTTGAGCAATTAGTGTTCCGCACGGTGATTGCCTAAAACAATGTTTTTCGACGTTTTTTCTTAGTCGATAATGTATAATAGTTATAGCTTCCTAGCTATCTAATAGCCATTAAATGTCTAGCTCAATCTAGCATCTAGTAGTAAAAATTGAAAATTAACATTTACTACTTAAATATTTGTTTAATTATAAACAAATAATTATTTTATCTCGGTACTCGGTACCTGTTCGTTAGTAATCATGGAAATTTATTTTATCTGTGATTGGCCAAATGCAGTAATGTACTGAAAAGTATATGAGTATATTACTGCACCGAATACGTATTGATATTTCTTACCTCCCGTTTAAAGTTAAATCTTTCCAAGAAAAAAACTTTCACCATATTATCAAGATATCTATGATTTTTTAATATCAGATAAATTATCAAACATAATGCACTCGTAATAATATTCGCTCAACCTACACTTTATGGAGAATATTCTAAAATTTTTTCAAAATTTTTTGATCAGTACTTTTTGAGATAGGGGGAGATGAGTTTTCGCGATTTTTTTAAAATAATATAAAGAAAAGTTTGCCCTAGTATTACATCATATATATTTTTGAACTTGTATTTTCACAAGCTTTCATTTGACACCTCACTCTTAGAATTTTTTTGTTGAACTTCCATCTACAACCCCTTAAGTCAACATTTAATTTTCAAAACTACACGGCTCTGATTGGGCTTGCTGGGCCTATGGTGAATGTTCCCAACTTGCTGAGTATTCCTCTGTCGTAGACGGCCTCCGATTAAAGGCGCGTATCTTTTTTAGTTTTAGGTACAATTTATTATATCTTACCACGGTGTTACGCCTATATGGGAATAAGTACTCGAAGTGTTGTTCCCTCGTTTGTTGATCCTAACTCGACTGCTGAACCGTGATATGGCGAAACACGGCTTGAGATAAACAGTGGATAGACTGCTGAAATATGAACTTTTTCCATTTTTACTTGTTTTACATTGAACGAGTCAATATCGTACTTATTAATATTTTTCATAAAAGTGTCCTCAATAAGATTGTATTTTTGCCTGTATATTTGCTATTTAAAAGTCGAAGTAGCTTTGATGACTTCATATTTTCTTTTGTCAATAGTTCTCGACAAACAACTTACTGCGGTTTATTGGAAATAAACAGTAATACCATATTCGAAATATTCATATATATATATATATATATATATATATATATATATATATTATATATATATATATATATATATATATATATGTATATATATAATATATATATATATATATATATATATATATATATATATATATATATATATATATATATATATATATATGTATATATATATATATATATATATATATATATATATATATATATATATATATTATATATATATATATATATATATATATATATATATATATATATATATATATATATATATATATATATATATATATATATATATATATATATATATATATATATATATATATATACAGGGTGTCCCAGTATTCTGTATACATAGAGTTACTGTGGATTTCTGGGATGAAAATATGACCATTTAACCCAACTTACTTTAGTCCAAAAATTCGTAATTTTTGAGATACAGGGTGTCAAAGTTATACTTTTATTTTAGTTTTTCTTCAGTAGCTTTCTTGATAATTGTACTATTTGTACAACATTCGGTGCTAAGGAGTTTTCTGAGATGAAAAATCGAAATCAGCTCACAGTTTTGTTGTAAATTATAGGAGGCGCTTGCACTGTGTATATTTTTAAATTATCATAACCTTTTTATACCACTCTCTATAATATTTTTAATTGAATATTCGTATTCTCCGCCTTCTCTTGTCTAAAAAAGCTCTCTTGGTAAATGTTGCTCCGAGCAACAGTTTCTGAGATAGAGGGATGTTCGTTTACATTTTCCATTGTCAAATTCGCAAATGCGTCTCTTTACACTTCATCTAGGCTTAGGACAAGTCCAAAAGAATAGTCTTTGAAATTTGGAGCGTGTTTAAAGGCAAGCAGGCTAACAATAATGATTAATTTAGATACCAACGGGCCAACAACAGTAAGAATGTAAAAACTAACTGGCTAAGGGCATAAAAGATTACCCACAAATTGATAAATTCGAAAAAAGTTTAGTCGCTCAACTGAAAAGGTATTGGTTTCATAATAAATGTTCAATATGGCCGCCACCTTCGTTAATGCATAAATTAATACGTCGCAGGAAATTTAAATGTACTCTTCTTAAAATGTCTTCTTCTTGTAAAGCGTTAGCAGCATTTTGAATCCTGTTCCATTATTGCCCAATGTTGTCGATTTGAACTGAATAAACTTTCGATTTCAATGCACCCCAAAGGGAAAAATCGTGTGGATTTAAGTCTGGGGAACGAAGTGGCCCGATCCATTTATCTGGGTTACTTTGGTTCAAAAAAATTCTCACATTACGTGCAAAATGGGGTGGTGCACATGTCGCGACGTAAATTAATGGGTAAGTTTTCTAATAATTCAGGAATAGTTTCACCGATAAAATTCAAGCAAATGTTACCATCAAGTCGATCTCGTAATCTAAACAGCCCGATCAAATAGTTCGCGACAAATCCCATCCCGACACTAATACTGAATTCGCGTTGAAACTCTCTTTGTTATACAGCATGTGGGTTTTCTTCGGCGTCAACATGATTATTATGCATATTTAGTTTACCAAGTCGAGTGAAGCGTGCTTCGTCTGTAAATAGGATTTAGTGGGAAAAGTCAGAACAGTCGCTATGCGTGCTCGAATAATTTGTGAAAAATGCAAAAGGGGTCCAAGATCTGGAGGTAAGGGTTCCTGAACGGACTATATATGAAAGGGATGAATAATTTGTTGTCTAATGATCCGGTTAGTTGTACTTTTTGATATTCCCGTTTGACGTTCAATTAAACGAGTGCTGATACCATGATTATCGTGTACATTTTCAAGGATTTCCTCTTCAACATTGGGTGCTTTAGCATGTGAAGGCAGCATTATTCCTGATCGGCTTAAATTGTCCAGTTTCTAGAAGTCGCCTCTTAATATTGGCAAAAGTCTAATGGTTAGGAGTCCGATGATGCGGAAATCTTTCGTGATATGCGCGAAAATTTTTGCGACCGTTGCCGTTACAAAAACCAAACACTAAAATCAGTTTGCTCACCAAAAGTGTACTCCGTAATAATCTAGATTTAAAACACTGTTGAGCTTGAGAAGGGATTTTTTTTAAATAATCACTTTAGCCCAGATCTAGTTATGGCATCCATTTATGCTTCAAATAATATCAGAAATAAAGTCGTTTTTACGCATGACGTCACCTGTCAAAAATGACATTTTCGTAAAAATTTTTGAAAAAAAAAACTTATAATTTGGCCGAATTTTAAAAAAAGTTATTAGACAAAATGGTTTATTTTGTGATTCTAGATCTGTTTGTCAAATTTCAACGGCCTACTACACTTTTCAATTTTTAGCAGTTTTTTGACATTTCGGCAATTGTTTTTCATCTTGATTTATTGCAACCTTATTTAAATCGTTTAATTTGTCAAAAACTAGACACCTATAATCTATTTAAGAACAAAATGAAGTCGTGTCTATAATTTTTTTATGGAATATTAAAATTCACACATTATGATGAATCATATTTGATGCAAAGTTCGATTAACTTTTGTTTTTAAATAGAAAAATATTTCTCGCTTACGTAGTTTGATAGTGAATACACTTGAACGTTTGTAAATTAACACAAATCTTACATTTTGATCTTTTTAGTAATGTATTTAAAGTTTCAACGATGTAATGTTTCTTTATATAAACGCTAAATTAACAATTGGCTATTTTAACCTATTTAATAAATACTTTGTATCAAATACACGCATATTGAAATATTCTACATTTCGGTGTGTCCACCGTTTCGTTCAATGCAACGAATGGTTCTTCTAGAAATTTCTTTGACGGAATTTTTCACAAACTCGGGAGATATCTCCTGAACACACTGCCTAATTATAGTTTCTAGATGATCGATATCTCTAAATGGTCTAAACTTGTTTACTTTTTGTTTGAGATAACCCCATAAATAGAAATGCAATGGGATGATGTTGGGCTATCGAAGTGGCCAACAATTATCCTGATCTCGCCCAATGACCCTGCCATGAAATAGTTCATTTAAAGTGTTTCGTACTTGCAAAGTATTGTGTATTGGTGCACCATCTAATTGATACCATAGAGCATATCTTATATCCACAGCCATGTTATCCAGAACTTCTAAAATTTCGTTATTTAAAAAATCTAAATATCCTTGTGAGTTTAAATTATGTCTAAAAAAATATGACCCTATTATTTGGTCATTTACAATGCCACACCAAACGTTAGTTTTAAACGAGTATTGGTCACGACACTCAATTATGAAGTTTGGATTTTCTTGGGCCCCACCATCGACTATTCTGTGAACTTACTACTCCGTTAGAAGTAAACGTGGCTTTATCAGTCCATAAAACATTATACGGAAATTTGGAGTCCTCTTCTATTTTTACTTGGTACCAGAATGAAAATAGCAACCGAATATTAAAATCTCTATCCTGTAGAGTGTTTATCAATTTCGGTTTGTATGGTTTAAATCTATTTTTGTGTAAAATTTTACGTACACTTTCCCTGTCGATCTCCGGTTTAGACTTCGAAATAGTTCTAACACTGGTTTTGCCTTCTTCCACTACACTTAAGCACACATCTAACTCAGTATCTTTAATATGTTTACGTGCAACACGGTTTTTTCGGAAAACATTTCCTACAGATCAAGTCGATTTAAACTTTTTTATAATTTGGCTCACAGTAGATTGCTGCAAGTTTTTTTCAAGATGACTCTCGTTAAAAACATTTGGAACAGTGCGATGAGGTGAATTTTCCCCACACAATAAAACAATTTCAATTATTTCTTGAAGAGAAAGCATCTTGTAGCACCATCTGTTTCTTTCCATTCTAGTTTCAATTGCTAACTAAATATTTGACAGCTGACGACACCATATTGCGATCTCTAGTTCTCAATTGTTTCCAGGGCCCACTATTAATAAACGCATAGAAATATCGAGTTTTGCTTAGCGTGTTAATTTCTCTGTTTAGCTCTTTTTCCTGTAGAAGGTAAGTTTTCAGCAGGAAATCGGAACAACCATAAAGGGTCTTTTTAATTTTGCGAACGTTAATTTTGATAGCCACGACTAAAATATGGCTGGATTTATTTTAAATTAGCAGTTACGTCAACAATGACACCGAAAGCATTTTAATGTAATTTTTCAGTGGTATTATAAATGCGTAATTGCCAAATTAATAACTAGAATATGTGTAATATTTTTATTACAGTTGCTAATTAGAATCTAAAATGTATTATTGATCTAAAAAGTGGTTTTAGCTGAAGTATAAAAAACAAACAAACAGGATAAACCAGCAAGTTGTTAATTTGGTGTTTATAGTAAGAAACATTACATTGTTAAAAATTTAAATGCATTACTAAAACGATCAAAATGTAAGATTTGTGTTAATTTACAAACGTTTAGTGTGTTCACTATCAAAATACGTAAGTGAGAAACATTTTTCTATTTAAAAACAAAAGATAATCGAACTTTGCATCAAATATGATTCATGATAATGTGTGAATTTTAATATTCTATAAAAAAATTATGGACACGACTTCATTTTGTTCTTAAATAGATTATAGGTAGTTTTTGACAAATTAAATGATTTAAATAAGGTTGCAATAAATCAAGATGAAAAACAATTGCCTAAATGTGAAAAAACTGCCAAAAATTCAAAATCGTAGTAGGCCGTTGAAATTTGACAGACAGATCTAGAATCACAAAATAAACCATTTTGTCTAATAACTTTTTTTAAAATTTGGCCAAATTATAAGTTTTTTCAAACATTTTTACGAAAATGTCATTTTTGACAGGTGACGTCATGCGTAAATATGACTTACTATACTTTATTTCTGATATTATTTAAAGCACAAGTGGATGCAGTAACAAGATCTGGGCTAAAGTGATTATTTAAAAAAAAAATCCCATATGATGCGGATTTAAATTGTCTCACTGTATATGTATATATATATATATATATATATATATATATATATATATATATATATACATATATACATATATATGTATATATATATATATATATATATATATATATATATATATATATATACATATATACATATATATGTATATATATATATATATATATATATATATATATATATATATATATATATATATATATGTAGTAATGGTTTTTCGGGTATCCCGTGTTAGCTTGAAGTCCCTTGATGGACGGTTTCGCTGACGTTTCGATGGAATCTCATCCATCTTTTTCAAAGCGTTGATCACTGGTCGGTGTCTTGGCGTTGAATGAATATATATATATATATATATATATATATATATATATATATATATATATATATATATACTTTTTTAAAATTCTGTTCTTATTTAACAAAATAATGGGTATAATTGTTACGTTAATTATTTAATATTTCACTTAGTAGTCACCAGCATAGCACATAAGTTGGGAATAATGCTCCATATATAAAACGTTTCCAGATGACTTCAGTGTCACCTAACACTCTCTCGAAAAGTTCCAGAATCACGAATAGAACAATTGTGGTAAAGTTGCTGTTTAATTATAAATGAAGTCCAATAGGCTGGGGGAGGAGGCTGCCAAGAGAATCCTTTACAATAAGGTTTGACTTTGCTCTTACTGACCACTGTCCCCAGTGTAAGGAGGAATGTACATATTATAGTATGTGTAGAATCCTTAAACTAACTTATGAAATCTTAAGGTGCATGAATTGACCAACAAAACTACCATTATAAGATCCAGATAAATAATCCCTTTGCACTGGTTCATTTTTGTATTTTTCCTTTTGTACCTAACATAAATATTAACTTCTTGGAAACTACAAATATTCATGAAGGATAGCGTTATCGGAGATGCTATCAAATTGAACAAACACACGTTTCTGGCATTGTTATCTAATTTGTGCCTGTTTTTGCATCACGCAAAAGTAATTGAATTGATCTTGACGAAATTTTACATGAAGATAAAATCAAGCTGTAGTTATATTTTTCCCCAGACATTTCATGCAGTGTGGATTACAAAAAAGGACGGAAATCATCATCATTAGTTTATTCCATCCCTAGTGGGATGTACGCCTCCCCAAGTTGTTTCTAATGAACTCCGTTGTTTGCTTTTTGCATCCAGTCGTGTACCGCTAATCTTTTTATGTCGTCCGTTCATCTTGTCTGTGGTCTACCTCAGCAACTTTTATGTTCTCTAGGCCTCCATTCAACCATACGGCGTGCCCATCTGTTATCACTCATCTTTGCGATATGTCCCGCCCAGTTCTACCTTAATATACATATTCGTTATATTACATCTGCCACTTTCGATCTTCTTCGTATCTCGATGTTAGGAATACAATCTTGGAGTCTAATATTTAGCATTCAAAAAGCTCCATGGCTTTTTGGGTGACCGGGAGTTTATTTATTATACTTTTTTTTAAAGCCTACGTTTCAGTGACATGTTAATACCAGCAGTACATATTGATCGAACACCCTGGCTTTTATTGTATTAGGGATGTCCAATTTAAAGGACGGAAATACGTTAACTTATATTAGTGATATAGGACATCATAGGTTCTCTAACTACTATTCGTATAAAGGGTGTGCTATAACAATGGACCATTATTAGATGTGCTGAAATAATTTAATCTCTTGTTGTTATCGCTATATCATTACGCCGCGCCGCGCCGGTTTAAAAATTTCATTACTAGCGGGCAATATAAAAGAAAGAGCATTACTACTTCACAAGATTAAATTTGCCCGGTACTTTATTTATTTTGCTATTATAATGAGCTACCTAAAAAACATACATGTTTATTTCCATAATAATATATTTTCTGGAATGTGTAATGGTAAACGAGATTTTTTGCCAGTCATACGTAAATCATTAAGCGAGTTACGGTTCTTTTTTGCAAAGTGTTCCGGGTTCTACGTTCTTAGAATTTTATGATTATAGATTTTACTTTGTAAGGAACCCGTTAGATTTTAGGTTTAGAGATTTAGGTAATTCATGCATAACAAGTGCAAAATACTTATAAAGCTGATAAATTCGCGCTAAATTGCCTTTTGGAAAATATAAGAGTTTTCTGTAAATTTAATAATAAATCATGTTCTAAAGGGATATTAGGTTAATTTTCAATAATGAAATACACCGCTTTACAGGTCTACATCGAAAAAACAACACATAGGACGAGTAACAGGATTTTTTAATTTGTTCTACAAATGAACTTTGACCAGAACGTATGTTATTACATATGTATTAGCCATTATATATAATAAAATCATTACAGAAATTGTACCAAAACTGGCAGTTAGAAATTATTCAATGTATATAAAATAACTTGTATTTGTTCCGATCCCATACAAAAATATCTAAATATAATGTTTCATGAAGATAATGTAGGTCGGGTGTATTCTCTATTGCACATAAGGGTATTTCAGCTTTTAGGTGGCCATAAATCAATTTCACAAAACTTGGCCCAGGTAGTCAAATTTTTCACCTAACAATGTTGAATAGGGATAGAACAATAGGCGACCTCTCCCGTTACTCCTTTGGCCGCGCGCGCGCGCCGGAGTCTCAGTCGAAATTTGATCATCGCTCTGAGCGGTCGTTTCTCTTCTCGGCATTCGTTACAAGACAGTTATTTAAAATAGATATTGTTCTTTTTTGAAGTTTATCTTGAAGAAAATTGTGGTAGATTTGAATATTACAGGAAAAAGCACATGCTTATTGATCATGTGTCATAATTAGTAATATTTTAAGGTAGAAAATGTTAGTCAAAACTGTTGCACGAAAACCCGTTTTTCGGTACTTAAGAAGGTATTTGTTATACTTCAGGATGCATCCCAGTGATTTCATTCGTTTTTACAGAGTTTTAAAAAGAGTATTTGCACTAATCAAATATATCAATATTAGCCGTAATTTCCCGTGAAATCGAGGTTATCATGGTCTTTAAATCAGACAGTGAAAACTACGTTTTTATTTTGTTCTAGGATCCTAGGGTATTTCAGGTGCTCGAGTAGTAACGCGTAGACTACTCTTTGACAAAATGCAGAGACAAAAGATGCCAAATTTTAAAGAAAAATTGACATATCGTAAGATGAATATTGTGATGAGCAAAGGAAGAAAGTGAAGCATAAGTTATCCTATTTGAAATCACATTTCAAGAAAAAATGGACAGTAATGCATAAAAAAGGAGGAGTTTTCCTGAAAAAGAATGACGACGAATGGTTACAAGGAACATTTGAAATTATTATTATCTCCGTTATAACGTCTTGCGCCGTTGTCCGATTCCTAGCTTCCATTCTTTTGTGTTGTAGCATTGATCTTTTGTAAGATTTTTTTCGCTTATAGATTTTCGGATTCTCTGTATCCACGATTTTTTGGGTTTTCCCGCAGGTATCCATTCCATTGTCTGCTTAGGTAGTCTGTCGTCCATTCTACGAACGTGTCCATGTCATCCATTATTGTTCCTTCTATTCCCATACGTCGTTTAATTTCTTCGTTTCTGATTCGTTCTGTTCATGAAATTCTCATCGCTCATCTGATTGCATCCATTCGGTCGCATCCACTATTTTTTTATTTCTTTCCGTTTCGCATCCACATAATAGTGTACATTTAATCATCGTTTCAGACGTCCAATAATTTCCCTTGCTTGTACTACTCTCCTGTTCCTTGATCATCGGTTCCCTTTCTGTTAAATGATGTTCCCAAGTATTTATAATCATTACATGTAGTTATTATTTTATTATTGTCAATCTCAAGGTTTTCTGGAAGTCCTCCAATACACAGGTAGTTTGTTTTTTCAGTGTTGACTGTTAGGCAATACTTTCCGTACTCTTCAATTAGTTTTCTTACCATATAATAAATATCCTCCTTATCGTTTGATATTATGGCTTGATCATCCGCGAATTGTAGATATAGGCATCTCTCATTAAGTCCTATACCCATTCCATGACATTATCTTTTCCATTTTTGCAATGCCTTAGCTATAAAGATCTTCAATAAAGTTGGAAATACGCGACAGCCCTGGTGTAATCCTTTTGTTCATATTAATTCTAGCTGTTGAACCTTCATAAAGATTTTGTAATGCCTTTATTATAGTGTGGTTGATATTTGATTCGTGTAAGGCTTCCCATAACTTTATAATTGGCACAGTATTATAGGCTTTGTGGAGGTCTATGAATCTTATATGTACTTTTTCATAGTATAAGTATTTTTTCAATTATCTGTTTTAGACAGAAGACGTTATCTGTACATGACCTTCCGGCTCGGAATCCGCTTTATTCTTCCTCCTCATATCTACTGTATTCTTCTTCAATAAGGTCCCTTAAGATCCTTCCATATATCCTACTGATTGTGCTAATTACGGAGATTCCTCGGTAGTTATTGGGGTCTTTTTTGGTTCCCTTTTTATATCTAAAGGAAATGTAGGCCGGTTTCCATTCTTTAGGTACGGGGTGACCATTTAGGCATTGGTTCATTATATTTCTCAACATTCGATAAAGTTTTTCGTTCTATTTGAAATACCTAGGGTAAAACGCCGTTCTTCTGGTCGACCAACAAAGCCATTTGAAGAATCAAGTGAGAGGAGCAAATGTAAAACAAAAAAAAACAGGGCAAGTACACAGTGCTGTAAATAAAGACGTGCTGCTCAAATATCTCTTCAAAGTTCTGGAGAGAGAATTGCATCCAGTATTCTAAAAGACATAACTGAACTAACCTGAACTAACTCTCCCCAGACAGCTCAAGCGTACCAGAAAGCATACAAAATGTCAAAGGAGTATGAAAATAGTTACAACTAAATCAAATAGCTGCCCTCTCAACGTTTGTAGAAGCTGACCTATCCAGGAGACAGTATGAAGTAATAAGGAAGAAATATTATTCGAGTTATACCGTGTTACAGCAAGCAAAAAGGACTTTGTTATTAGGCGAAAGAAACTTATCGGATAACTGAAACAAGTGGTGAAATTAACTTACAACATTTATTGGATCACACGGCTAAACGTTTGGCTACATATTTGGAGGATGTACTAAAAGAATTAAATCTAGAAGAGCGTCAATCACTGACACTCATTTCGAAATGGAGATGTAACGGATCGCAACAAGCACAATTTACGCAAAAAATGCTAGAAGAAGATGCAATGGACAGCAACATTTTTCAAGGTTGCTTTGTTCTACTACAATTAATTTGTGGGACAAACAAGAAAGTTATTTGGCAGAATCCAACCCCTTCTTCGC
Source organism: Pachyrhynchus sulphureomaculatus (assembly GCA_019049505.1). Classification (NCBI taxonomy): domain Eukaryota; kingdom Metazoa; phylum Arthropoda; class Insecta; order Coleoptera; family Curculionidae; genus Pachyrhynchus; species Pachyrhynchus sulphureomaculatus. The sequence continues at coordinate 89,300,168 of CM032455.1, forward strand.
CACGATACTGTCGGCCAATGAGGATTAGATTTGTTAAAAAAAATTGAATATTACAAATTCTGAAATTACTCACATAGAAAATGCAATAAACGCTTTTGTAAACAGCGACTTCGTACAAGGAGATATCTCTTTTTCCATGAAACATGTAATGACGCTAATTATGATCGATGCAAAGGTGTGCAATGCTGCTACTTTAACAATGAGATACATTTGTGGTGTTAGTTCAAAGCAGTTTAATGACCTTAAAGTAAAAATAACGTCGACACAGATGCATTACAGTTTGGCCTGTTTGTATTGCACGGTAGGATCCGATTATTCAAACGTATCCTGCATTGGTCATACAAACTTCTTGTGCAAAAGTCGGAGCTAAGATCGGATAGTGACAAAGAAATTGTCAAGCAAAAAAAAAGGCAGAAATACAGGCAAAATTCAGAGAGCAAACGGGCTTAATCATAGATGTGCCAAGAGCTGGATTTGGTAACACGAATGATGGTCATACAAGTAGGAGATTTTTTGCCAATCCAAGGATGGCCGCTGGAATTACCGGTGTCGACTTCAACCTCATAAATCGCTTGAAGTGATTTTGAAAATAATATCGAGTAGTCCTAAAGTCGACTTGAAAAAATTCGCAGGCCGCTAAAATTTATGTGGAGTTGTATCCCTGGCATTCTTTGACTCCTACGATGCACAAAATATTAATTCACGGTTAACAGTAATGAAAAAGGCACTTTTGCCCATTGGATTACTGTCCGAAGAAACATCAGAGGTGCGAAAAAAGCACTTTCGCTTGTACCGGCAAAATTTTGCTAAAAAATTCTCAAGAGAAGAATGGAATTTAGGTGCCCTGGACAGATTATTGCTCAGCTCAGATTCCTTAATATCTAGTATAAGACCAAAACTCAAAAAAAGATTTATGTCATTTACTAAAGAAGCAATACAGATTCATGTTTCTGCTGAACCCAATAATAATGACGAAAGTTCCAAAGAAGAAGATAAATCCGCGGAGGAATCTGCAAAGACAGCCGAGGAATGGAACTCGGGCGCAGACGAAGAGACGTGGGATTTTCACCATAAAATTTTTATTTTTTCCCAATATATTGTTTTTTATGTATTAAAATGCATTTTTCTTCAAAATATGCACTCCAAGAAGCTTTCACTGCTATATTTAAAAATAAAAGCCGATTTAAAATTTCTAAAAACAAAAAAATAATTTTGGCCGCATAAAACGCTGAAATACCCCTATGTGCATTAGTTATTACTAATGACTCAGTAGGATCCATTTTATTCCCAAGAATTTTTAATCTAATGTGTATCACAAAATCCACAATTACTTTTTTGAACAATTTCTCTGCCAACAGAGAACTTTGACTTATATAAATTACAGAATAATAAGGGTATTAAAATGTTTTCACACAGCTCATACGCAAGGATGTCACAATAATTGACCATGATTTATTCGGAGACATTCGTTTACCAATTACTTATATGATTTGTGTATATATATATATATATATATATATATATATATATATATATATATATATATATATATATATTTATATATATATATAATATATATATATATATATATATATATATATATATATATATATATATATATATATCTATATATATATATATATATATCTATAATATATATAAAATACAACGTCTCTCTGTCTGTCTGTCTGTCTGTCTGTCTGTCTGTCCGTTAGTGACCTTATCACTGGAGAACCACTTACCCGATTTACGTACTTTTTTTTTTAAAACATACATATGTTCTCTGGCCAGGTTATAGGCTATATTTTATTACGATAGGTAGCATAAAGAATGAGCAGTGACGATAATAGTGAATGAAGTCGGAAAAAAGTTTATCGTTAGCGCGTTCCCTTGCAATACACAGTCTAAACCATTAAATATGGAACAATATTATGTAGTAGAGAATCTCTAGAATCTATAATATATATAAAAATGCAATGTCTCTCTGTCTGTCTGTCTGTCCACTGGTGCGTTTATCACGCGAGAACCACTTATCCGATTTACGTCTTTTTTTAAATTCATACATATATTTTTTGGCCAGGTTATATAATAATAATAATCTATACCTATAATATAAACAAATTGCAAACTCTCTCTGTCTGTCCGTTAGTGCGTTTATCCCTCGAGAACCACTTATCCGATTTACGTGATTGTTTAAATTCGTACATATGTTCTCTGACCAGGTTTTAGATATATATTTTATTACATCTATAATATATATATAAAATGCAACGTCTCTCTGTCTGTCTGTCTGTCTGTCCGTTAGTGCGCCTATCACTGAAAAACCACTTATCCGATTTACGTACTTTTTTTTTTTTTAAACATACATAGGTTATAGGCTATATTTTAGTACGATAGGTAGCATAAAGAATGAGCAGTGACGTAAAATAGTGAATGATGTCGCAAATCAGTTTGCCGTTAGCGCGTGCCTTTGCAATACACAGCCTAAACCATTAAATATGGAACAATATTATGTATCTGTATATGTATAATCTATAATATATATAAAATGCAATGTCTCTCTGTCTGTCTGTCTGTCCATTAGTGCGTTTATCACGCAGGAATCACTTATCAGATTTACCTGTCTTTTTTTAAATTCATGCATATATTCTTTGGCCAGGTTATATAATAATAAAAATAATCTATATCTATAATATATATAAAATGCAATGTTTGTCTGTCTGTCTGTCTGTCTGTCTGTCCGTTAATGCGCTTATCCCTCGAGAACCACTTATCCGATTTACGTGACTTTTTAAATTCATACATATGTTCTCTGACCAGGTTATAGGTATATATTTTATTACATCTATAATATATATATATATATATATATATATATATATATATATATATATATATATATATATATAAAATGCAACGTATTCTGTCTGTCTGTCTGTCCGTTAGTGCGCTTATCACTGGAGAATCACTTATCCGATTTTCGTACTTTTTTTTTAAACATACATATCTTCTCCGTCCAGGTTATAGGCTATATTTTATTACGATAGGTAGCATAAGGAATGAGCAGTGACAATAATAGTAAATGAAGTCGGACAAAGTTTGCCGCTAGCGCGTTCTCTTGCAATACACAGTCCAAACCATTAAATATGGAACAATATTATGTAGCAGAGAATATCTATAATATATATAAAATGCAATGTCTCTCTGTCCGTCTGTCTATCTGTCTGTCCGTCCGTTAGTGTGCTTATCACTGCAGAACTACTTATCCGATTTACGTGCTTTTTTTTAACCATACGTATGTTCTCTGGCCAGGTTATAGGCTACATGTTATTAGGTGACATAAGGAATAAGCAGTGACGATAATAGTGAATTAAGTCGGAGAAAAGTTTGCCGCTAGCGCGTTCTCTTGCAATACACTCCCTAAAGCATTAAATATGGAACAATATCATGTAGCAAAGAATACAATATATATATAAAATGCAACGTCTCTCTGTCTGTCTGTCTGTCCGTTAGTGCGCTTATCACTCGAGAACCACTTATCCGATTTATGTGTTTTTATAAATTTATACATATGTTCTATATAATTCGATATAAGCCTAGATAATGGGAGATAAGGTGAGATAATTGGAGATAAGGAGAAATAATGGGAGATAAGTCGAGATAAGCCTCGATAATGGGAGATAAGGTGAGATAATGGGAGATAAGTATAAATAATGGGAGATAAGGAGAGATAATGGGAGATAAGCAGCGATAAGTCTAAATAATGGGAGTTATGGTGAGATAATGGGAAATAAGGAGAAATAATGGGAGATAAGGAGAAATAATGGGAGATAAGGAGAAATAATGGGAGATAAGGAGAAATAATGGGAAATAAGGAGAAATAATGGGAGATGAGCAGAGATAAGCCTAGATAATGGAAATTATGTAGAGATAATGGGAAACAAGGAGAAATATTGGGAGATAAGGAGAAATAATGGGAGATATTTTATTACGTTGGGTAACATAAGGAATAAGCAGTGACGATAGTAGTGAATCAAGTCCACGCGAGCGGAGCCGCGGGCCCGGCTAGTATATATATATATATATATATATATATATATATATATATATATATATATATATATATATATATAAAATTATGTAAAACGATATAAACGCTGTAGCTAGTAATCATATTAACGGTGGGTCTCAATAACAGAGACATATTGTTACCATAAAACCATTATATAAAATTGGAAAATCTCTTAGTAGTAGTCAATCCGTAGCTGAGTGATAGAAAACATAACTTTGCCTATTAAAAAAAAAGGTGAAGTGATTTATAAACGCGAAGTCTAAAATAAACAATAAATTTGAGCTTCTCACACGAAGAAATAACTTCATTCAAGTATTAAAACTAAGTATTTTACATAATACTTTTTAAATTTTTCGACTCCAAGAACATTTAAAAGGAGATATAATACGATGTATATGAAGGGATTCCTCTAACCACTGCCTTCACCCTTTTATGCTCTTATGTGTTTTACAATTATGCTTCAAATTTGTCTATTCTCTCAACCAAGAACGAGAAAAATTTCTTATAATATTATTTAAACGCCCTTCCAATCTCTTTCGCTGTTAGCACTGTAAATAATGAGAGAATAATATAGGCACTAATAATCCTGGTTAGATAATTTACTTTAAATAATTATGCTTAAAGTTTGTCTCTTGTCTCAACCGAAAACCCGGACATAATCTCATAATACTATTGAAGTTAACAATATTTAACAATCTCTGCCATTTTAACCTCTATTCCTTGTTAAAATTGAAAGTAATTAAAAAATAAATTAATTTTCAAATTCCTCAATTCTAAGAACCTTGAAAAGGACAAATAATATGATATATACAAAACAACCCCTCTAACCGCATTCCTACCCCTCTTTTCGGACTTTTCTACTCTGAGAACCATGAAAGGTAAATATAACACCTTATATCTCTCCTACAGAAAGGGAATATTTCCTTCCTGCTGGAAATGCGTTACAGTTCAAGTTACTTCAGGTTAGGCAAGAAGGCCTTGCCAAACAGCTACCGACCAGTCGCATTACTTTCATAATATCGAAAGTCATCTATCTATCTATCTATCTATCTATCTATCTATCTATCAATCAGATTCAATATTATTAGCAACCATCAGTATGGCTTTCGTAAACATAGACCAACAGGAGATCTTCTAACTTATGTAACACATGTTTGAAACAACGCAGTTGAACACTTTGGAGAATCTCGAGCAATTGCTCTGGATATATCCAAGGTATTTGACTGTTGGCACGAAGGACTCTTGGCCAAACTACGCTCTTCTGGTATGTCTGAAAAGTTCTGTTTATGGCTCTGAAGTTTCCTGAGAGAGCGTTCTTTACGAGTGGCAATCGATGGGTTTCTTTCCAACATCTTCACTATCAACGCCTGTGTGCCCCAGGGTTCCATACTGTCTCCTACTCTTTTTCATTTACATTAACGATCTGCTGGAAAAGACCAGAAATCTAATCTACAGCTTTGCAGATGACAGTACGCTTATCTCATCATTAATTTTGAAGGCTAGAACATCGGCATGCCAATATTCACAGAGAGCAGGACATCGTTCAACTTAATAAAGACCTGGAAGTAATTCTCTCTTTGGGTGATAGTAACCAAGTGAATTTAACGCTACAAAAACCCAAACGGCAGTGTTTTCTAAAAAAGTGAACGTTGCTGAACCCGACATAGTTAAGTCGGGGCACTCCATTCCTCTAACATCGTCCCTCAATTTGCTGGGCGTTTATTTGGGAGCAAATATGTCTTGACGTGAACATGTTGCATAGCAAAGAGAGCTCCTCAAAAGCTGGGAATATTATTTGGTACTAGAAAGCTTTACACTCCGCAACAACTATTAATTCTGTACAAAGCTCAAATTCGACCAAAGATGGAATACTGCTCCCATGTTTGGGGCTCTGCTCCCAAACATACACTGCATTTATTCGATTCTATTCAGAAGAGAGCTGTTCGCCTGACTGGAGACCCGGAACTGGCGAGCAACCTTGATTCATTGGAACATCGAAGAACGGTTGGTGACTTGTATCTATTCTACAAGTATTTTCATGGAAAGTGTTCGATGGATGTAGCCCACTTAATTCCTCCCAAAGTGGTGCATGCTAGAAATACACGTCGTGCTAATACTTCACATCCGTATGAGGTTCATCTTGTTACTCCTTGTACAACCCTTTTCAAGCAGTCTTTTATATGGAGAACCTCATTGCTTTGGATTAATTTGCCCAGGACTATGTTTCCGACCAAGTACAATTTACAGCGATTCAAAATCAACACGCTTTTTTCCGCACACGTGCCTCTCCTGTAGTGCTTTGGGAATTTCTCTGCAGCACGTTTGCTAGGCCCATAAAAAGAAAGAATTTCCTCTTCCTTCCCCTTTAACCCCTTATTTGGTTATACATACAAGTCGTGTATAATCTCAGCAAGAAAAATGGAAAGATTTATTATTATTATTAAAACCATACAAAACACTCGCTTTCATCTTCTTCCCCTACACCAGTATCGTTCAAAAACTATAGGCGTTATCCCTTCTCTAGGTATGATATGTGGACCAAATTTCAAATTAATATCTCATGTTGTTCAAGAGTTGTCGTTCAAACAGACCGATAGACAGATACGCCGACTGTTTTTCATAATCTAGGAACCCTAAAACGTGAAGGAACGCAAAAATCTGAGAGGGTGTTTTTTTCACGAATACGATCACATCATGAAAGTAGTAAATATTATTTTTAGTGTTCCATACGATTTCCCCGAAACTGTTTGACACAGAAAATTGACACAAGTATAGAAATTGAAGGCGCAGTCAGAACCGTCTAGTTTTTAAATTTAAATTTCGACTTAAGGGTTAGCTGTAATGAGATTATTAATGATATTGCTCCCCTAAAAGAAATTAAGGTACGGGAAAATGATCTTCCTTAGTATGATTGGGAAATAAGAGAGATGTCAAAACAAAAAATTAGGGTTTATAAAGAATTCTCTAAAAGCTCTGACATTAATGAGAAAATAAAATATTGGTCTACTTATTGTAAACAAACTTAAAGGGAAATAACCGGTCAAGTGCAAGTTGAACTTGCGCAATTAGTGCTCCGTTCGTTGATTGCTTTTAAAATAAAAAAAATTGTTGCGGAGGTATAAAATGATCAGTGACTTCACAAAACACACCCCCAAATGAGTTTTCAACAAAGTTTGTTTCCAGTCTTTACTGAAATCTGATGACCTTGAAATTTTTGTTTTTTTATATACCGGATAAATTATTAAAGGTAATGCCCTTATGATAATTTTCGTTCAATCTACACCTCGTAGAGAATATTCCAGAATTTTTTCAAAATTTTTTGATAAGTACTTTTCAAGATAAGGCGGGTGGACAGCGATTTTTCGCCATTTTTTAAAAATAATACAAAGAAAAGTGCGCGCGAGTATTACATTCATTATATATATATATATATATATATATATATATATATATATATATATATATATATATATATATATATATATATATATGTATGTATATATATATATATATATATATATATATATATATATATATATATATATATATATATATTTTACTCGTGTTTTCACAAGCTTTCATTTGACACCACACTCGATGACCCAGTAATTTTTTTTTTTTTTATTTTCGATTTCACCCCCCAAAACTAACCCCTTAAGTCAAAATTTAACTTTCAAAACTACATGGCTCTGATGAATTTAAAACAATAAATTTTCCTCCATATACTATTGCTGTTGGAGAATGTGTAATTACGGAGAACTTTAATTCATACTTTGTTGATAGCATCTCTGAGGTTATTAAGACTATACCTCCTACTCATAACTGGTCTTCTGGAGATTTGCTATTGATACATTTTGGATTTACCCGTTTTACGTCCCTCTCAATGGCTGCCTTGAGAGGCATTATTGCCTCTCTTGGTAACAAGGGTAACAGTGAGGATTTATTAAATGGTAAAACAATAAAAAACATTTTTGGTACAGTTGGTCATGTTTTTCTCAAACTCTTGAGAATACTTGTTTAGAAACAGGTGAATTTCGATCCAGCCTTAAAACCACTACTGTAATTCCACTTCCTAAATTTTCTAACAGTAATGATGTTTCTTCCTTTCATCCTATTTACACACTTCCAGCCTTGGAGAAAATCCTTGAGTTGGCCGTTTATCATCAATTGTATAAATACTTTACTACCAACAATATTCTTTTTATAAACCAATCTGGCTTCAGGAAGAAACACTCTTGTGAATCTACCATACAACTAACAAAGGCTACATGGAATAAGCTCATTAACAGCAATAACTATATTGCGGCTGTTTTTCTATATTTTCTCCGTTCTTTTTGAAACTGTTGATCACAGCATAAAACTATTACGGTGTTGGTGGTGTTGTTCTACACTGGTTTATGAATTACTTAGTAAATCGTAAACAGATGACTAAGATTAATAGTTGCAAGTCAGTGAAAATTCCAAATAAGTTTGATGTCCACAGGGGGGGGGGCCTTGAACCACTTCTTTTTGTGGTATATCTAAATGACATTAATCATTTTATCGACTCTAAATTCATAAACCTTTTTGCAGATGACATTTTAATTTCTACTAGTGACAAACTCTTAAATGTCGCTATCTCCAAGCTCAATTTATAGCTAAGAAAAATTTAATCATACTTCAATGTCAATAGATTAAAACTAAATGTCAATAAAACTAAAGCAATGATTCTAACTACTAAATATCGATTTTCACATATCAATCAATCAAAAAATGTGAATATTTTTATTAATAACCAAAAACTAGAAGTTCTTTCAGAAATAAAATACTTGGGCTTTTTTATTGATTCTTGTCTAACATATAAAAGTCACTTTTCATATATTTATAGGAAAATTGCTAAGAAACTTTTCTTCTTTTCACGAGTATCAAATAACCTTTCTTTTCATTCCAGGCTGTCTGTTTATCAAAGTATTATACATCCTCACTTTACTTACGGCGCAAGCCTCTTATATTTTCTTGATAACAATAGTAAATCTGCCTTACAAAAATTGCAAAATAGGAGCATGAGAATTATCTGAAAGTGCATTAGATATACGCCAATGGCTTTAATGCAGGAGTGTTTAAATTGGCGACCACTTGATCTTCACTTTAAATACTTCACCATGATATTCATTTTTAAAGTAATAAATAATCTGTTACCTACTTATCTACATAACTATATTAAATATTCTTATGAAATATATGATTATCAAACACGATCACGAAATGATTTCTACATAGTACGAACAAATTACAAAAAAAACGTGAACTCACTATTTTTCAAAGGGCCGAATGACTTTAATAACTTGCCTTTACATATTAAGGAGTGTACCAGTTTAAGAGTTTTCAAAAATAATCTCAATAACTTTATGAAAAATGGTTTATAGTTATTCTTAAAACCTTCTTAAAATGAAAAAATTAAATATATAATAAAAGACTGTTTTTAGTCAATTTCCACTGGTTTATTTAAATTGCGATGACGCGTTTCGCTGTCGATGCAGCTTCTTAAGATCTACATTTTACACTGTCAAGTTAGCTTTAATATTCACAGTTTTATATAATTTCTTAATTATAATATTACACCTAATTAAATTACATTGATAGTATTGGAAAATCCACACAGATTTGGAGTTAGGAGTTTCAATAATGGTGAATTGCTTAAATCTACCTGGTCGTTGAGTAAAGTACCTGTAGTCCTTAATCGATTTATTGGCATTGTCTCTAAAAGGTTTAGTTTTAAACCTTTTTGTTGGGTGTGTAAAATTTTGAAATTCTTGTTAAATGTGTGATTTTCTGTTAAAAGATGATTAGCATATGTTGAATTAGATTTTCTATGGATGAAACTTTTTTCGTGTTCTGTAATTCTTTGTCTAAATGTACGTCCAGTTTGTCCGATGTATGTTTTAGGACATGACCCACATATTAATTGATAAACCCCTGATTTATTGCCTTTATTGATTTGTGGTTTGTAGTTTTTAAGTGTTTTAAAAGTGGTATTTCTGTCCTTAAAACGTGGGTATATTTCTGAGATTGCCTTGTTTCTAAATTTTTTCCTAACGATACTATTGATTAAAGTAACCGAATAACCGTTGTTAACGACTACTTGTCTTATGTAGTTTAATTCTTTAGTAAAATTTTCTTCTGATAAGGGGATATTAGTTAGTCTATGTATAAAACTATGATAAGCTGCAGGTTTATGATGGTTAGGGTGGTGAGAACTATTGTGGATTGTGGTATCTGTATGACAAGGTTTGTGATATATTGCAAATTCATGTTTTTTCATGGCTTTACTGATTGTTAAGTCTAGGAAATTGATTTTCCCTTTGACTTCTTCTTCCATTGTCTTGTCTCCACAGTCTTTTATTATATATTTATAATGAATTTCCATCAAGTAAAAGCTACAACCATCCAAAATATGACAAAATTAATATTCCAAAATATCTTGCCTGGTATTACTTTAAAATTATTGTGTAAATATACTATTCATATGTGGGAATGAAATTATTTTGTAAATCTGTTACTTGTAATTGACATATTGTATTTGAAGAATTATATTAGGAGTTTCTATTTAATAAAAACAAATTATTGTAAGGGGAAGTGAAAAAAAAATTTTTTTCTAAGATCGAGTGGGATGTCAAATGAAAGCTTATGAAAATATGAGTTCAAAAATATGTGTGATGTAATTCTAGCGCAAACTTTTCTTCATATTATTTTTAAAAAATCGCTGTTTCCTTTTGAAGAAATTTTGGAATATTCTTAAGATTGAGCGAAAATTATCATGAGGCCTTACGTTTGATAATTTATCTGGTATAAAAAACTATTTACCTTGACATATGGTAGAGTTTTTTCGTGGAAAGTTGTGAATTCTACCGGAACTAAGAGCTAAGAAATATCAATACGTATTCGGTACAGTCAGTAATATCATTGTGACTGGTGACGAACGGATAAGTACCTAGACAAAATAATTTTATTTTATTTCTTCATAATTAAACAATTTAGGTAGTAAATATTTGTTTTAAAACTTTTACTATAAGGATGTCACGCTTTTTATATATTCTTGGTAATTCTTATATTGAAGATAACTGTCTAACTAAATTTCATAGAATACTTCAGCAATCACGGTACAGAGCACTAAATGTGCACGTCATACATGCACTTGGTCAGTTTTTTATTCTTTATGGGTGGTACACATGTCAAATAATTATAAGATAAACTTTCATGAACAATAATTGGGTTTAGGTTCATATTATTTCTACCCCGGGTATAGGCTGGTTTTTAATCTAAATGGAGAGCGCCGAAAGAATTTTTATAGGAATTGTAAATTTTCGTTTCAACTTTTGTCAAATAGCAGTGTAATTGTACACATTTTTTAATGAGCTAAAAGAATAAAATAGACTGCAGTGAAAATTTTTTAAAAATGTAAAAAAAATTTAACCATTTATGTAAAAAAATTGTAGATATTTGCTTAAAATTTACATTTTACAATAATAACCTGATCATGAAAAAACAGTTTATGATATCAAACAATTAATATTAATGCTTTATCAGTATATACTTTTTATTCATTCCAGATGCCTAATATTGCCCTCAATACAATTATGGATTCATCATCAACAAACATTGTAACCCTTCCAAGCGACGTCTTTTTGGATATGCCTTCCAGAGATCTTCTCCTTAGGCTTTTAGAAATGACACCTAACAAACGGCTCAGATCTATAAGGACTTTAGGAACTATAGCCTTTTATAAAGGCTATAATTTCGATGACGTAAAAGAAAAGAAAGTGAGTTTTATAGTAAGAAAGATTAGTATTTCAGAAAATTATTCAAAAAGTTTATGGGTTAAGAATGGAGTGAGAAGGGGTAGCTCTGAATAAACGACATTATAAGGTATTGTCTGTTTTCTTAGAGTCAATGAATTTAATTAACAAGTCGCCCTAAAAAAAATTTCTTTTTCTACGTAAATAGATTTTAATGAAATTTTGGTTGGAATGTATTATTAATGAATTTTTATTATTATATTATTATTAAGATATTTGTTATTATAAATGTATTATTAATTGTCTATCGTAACAGAAATTTTAAGTTGATCATACAGAAAATTTTAGAGCCATCAAAGGTTTAATCAATCGAAACTTATAATTTACAAAATTCAATACCAGTTTTTTATTACGCATTTCTTAAGCATTTTGAGGAGTATGCAATCTTCCTATCAGCTGGTCCTCTATTCAGTCTGTTAAGTAATAACGTGTCCGCGATACTTCATTTTTGCTAGATGCGATTCTAGCGATTCAACAAAAATTCGTAGAAGAAAACTTTTTTTACGACGCATTTTGGTAAAAGTATTAGTCGATTCCGAACTTCCGTCGAAATTACGTAAAATCCAAAATGAGTCACTTGTCTGCGCGTCGGTTCAAGGTAGACTTTCCTTCTTCCCATCCAAAGGGGCCTAAAATGACACATTCCCCAGCCGCTAAATATATTAAAGAGTCGGTATCGTTCATGAAAAAGTGGGTAAATCATTTTAACGAGACGAAAAATGTCGACGACTTGCCAAAACGTGGCTCGGTAGGCAAAGTCACTCCGAAAGTCGAAAAACGAATTCTGTCTTTGTTTTCACGGGACCCGAAAGTGAAGCTGTGTCAAGGAGCGGCAGGATTAAGAAAATCGGGTTTGAATGTGATCCATGAGACCATTCGACAACATCTTCGTGCTCATGATGCACGTTGAAGGAAAATTTGCTGGGCGAAAATCACGTCGCGATGGGCTTGCTTGAGCCCAGATACTAGAGTGGCCCTCACAATCACCGGACACCAAATCTATTGAAAATGTTTAGTCCCTTGTAAAGAGAAAGCTCAGTGGAAATACTTTGACGATTTGACGATTATTGATGCAGAAGGCGATCGGACAACTTACTAAGGTAATTGCGCCGTTGTTAGGACACCAAAGACTACATCGATGGCAAAAAATGTTCTCGAAACACATTTTTCCAAGATACGTTCTTGACAGAGAGTATATGTCTTAATAAGGTTTCTTTTCGTTCTTCATATCGAGTTGTAATGATTTGGTTCTTCTTTAGTTTGAGAGAGCAAATATTGCTATAAATTACATTTATAAAAAAAGTTCCGGATACATAATTTTATCAAATTTTATTAGCAAATCAAGTATGTAAAGCCACCAGCACTTCGGGATAAATTCGAACAGAAATTGTATTACATGCGAGTATTCTTTTTTATATATATCTAAGTGAAAATAATAATAATAACTATATATTAATTTCTTCTTAGTGTTCCGTACGGAATTTAATGGGAGGGGGACGGGTTAGAGAGATATATCCTAAGAATATCCTTGGCTTCAACAAAATGTACCTTCATTAATTCCACAGAAGATTGGCCTGCAAGTCCTGATTTAAACCCTTTAGATTATAAACTATGGTCCCTCTTTGAGGGTATGGTTTGCTCTAAAAGACATGCCAATCTTGATTTATTAAAACGAGCTTTAACAAAACCCGTGGACAATTTTCCGTTGAATCAAGTGCGTACTGCCATAGGCGAATGCCCTAATCGTTTGAGGTGTGTGGGAGGAGTGTAAAAGCAATAGGTGGACATTTTGAGTAAATGTTAAATTAATTTTGTCATTATGAATATATGAATAAATTTCAAAATAATTTGTTTCAATTTTCATAGAAATTAAATGTTTAGGCAATGTTTTCAATGTAACAGTATTTATGATGCGAGTAACAGGTATATAAATGATTAAATGGGAGGGGGACGGGTTAGAGAGATTGTTAAATATATATCCTAAGAATATCCTTCTTAGGGGTTTTGAAATCGAGTAACCTGAACATTATATTATTTTTAAAGGGTCAAAGTAGTGAGGGTTGAATTGGAAGGGTTACTCAATATATATCAGGTTATACATCCCTTTAAGAGTTTTCAGAGTCAGAGAATCTAAAAATGTGGGTATTCTTTTATTATTTGTATTTGTTTGACGTTAAACATACAAGGGATGTAGAGTAATAGGAGTTGCTCTTTATATTTCGTGATATATGACCTTTTCGGGATTATTGAAGTCTCTCTTTCTTTGCTGAATTATATTTTATAAAAATAGTAAGGAAAGAAAACTGAGATATTATTACTGACTTCAGAAAATAATTATTGAACTTTTTACTTGTTATCGTTCCGTACGGAATACTTATAAGATTACTTTGTGTCTGTCTATCCGTCTATCTGTCCGCCTGTCTTCCATCTGACTGTCCGCCTGTCTGTCCATCTGTCTGCCCGTCTGTCTGTCCGTCCGTCTGTCTGTCCGACTGCCACCCTCGATTTTCTCCGAAACGATTTGACATAAAAAGTTGGAATTTGGCCCATTACAGCCGTGTAGTTTTGAAAATTATATTTTGATTTAATGGGTTAGTTGTGGGGGGATGAAATCGGAAGTGAAAATTTTTGATGACCTTGACATCAGTTTTCAGTAAAGATCGGAAAATAAACTTTGTTGAAAACTCATTTTGTGAAGTCATTAACCATTTTATACCGCCGTAACAACAATTTTTATTGTAAAATCAACTTACGGAACACTAATTGCGCAAGTCCGACTTGCACTTGGCCGGTTATTTACTTTCTTTGCTGAGCGAACCATTGTATTCGCTAACATTTTTGCTTTCCTGGTTATAAAATAGATCTGGAACAAAGCTAACAAATCCTAATCTTACCACACCACATTCGTATAAATTAATATAAAATATTATAAATAAATAATTTATCAATTTGTCAAAATTCGCACAATACGAAATGTTGACAAACACTTCGTCGTTATGGTAATGCTATTCAAGGACTGTTGTTTTAATCTTTATTCGAAAAGCCAATTTCATGGCTTACTGCTGCTGTTTACTAAAATCGTACGAACTAGTCCGGTAAACACTGTTGTCCGAATAAGAACTTGGTCAAAAAGTAATCAATTTCCGGGCGAATGCACAAAAAAGTTGTTTACGTGTCATGTGCGGTAAGTGGCATTTTCCAGGACAAGCAATCAATTTAGAAGACTACGTCGCAGACAAACCTCTGAAACCTAACGAATCCGGCTACAACACTACCATGTTTTTGCACATGACGTATACAACATTTTTTGTGCATTCTTATAATTTACTGTGAAAAAATATTACAATATTTGTTTGCTAAAATTTGCTTGACATATGTCCGGCTTTTTTTATTCTAAGCCAAGGTCAAATTTTTAGGGGGACGGTTTCCTAATTTGTCAAATCTATTAACAGTCCTTCAACATTTTATATTTGTACTTATTAAACAAACAGCTATAAAACAGCTTAATTTCAAAAAATATGGAAAGGTATAAGTTTTTAAATTAATTAGAATTTTGAGTTTAAAACTAAAAAATAATCAGTTTTACTGATTAGTTTAAAATAAAAATTTTTGTTATGGAGGTTCAATCAATAACAAACAATTTTTTTTTCCGATCTTTACTGAAAACTGATGACCTTGATATTATTTTATATATATATATATATATATATATATATATATATATATATACCAGATGGATTATTAAAGGTAATGCACTTGTGATAATTTTCGTTCAATCTACACCCTGTAGAGAAAATTCCAGAATTTTTTCAAAATCAGTACTTTTCGAGATAAGGGGAAGGACAGCGATTTTTTAAAAAATAATACAAAGAAAAGTGCGCGCAAGTATTACATTATATATATATGTATATATATATATATATATATATATATATATATATATATATATATATATAATATATAATATTTTACTCGTGTTTTCACAAGCTTTCATTTGACACCACACTCGATGACCCAGTAATTTTTTTTTTTTTTTTTTTACTTTCGATTTCACCCCCCAAAACTAACCCCTTAAGTCAAAATTTAACTTTCAAAACTACATGGCTCTGATGAGGCCATCAATTCCTATATTATCACCAGACTATATTTATCACCAGACTATATTATCACCAGATAAATTATTAAAGGTAATGCACTTGTGATAATTTTCATTCAATCTACACCCTGTAGAGAAAATTCCAGAATTTTTTCAAAATCAGTACTTTTCGAGATAAGGGGAAGGACAACGATTTTTCGCGATTTTTTAAAAAATAATACAAAGAAAAGTGTGTACAAGTATTACATTATATATATTTTTGAACTCGTATTTTTGCAAGATTTCCTTTGACACCCCACTCGATGACCTGGTAAAAAAAATTCACTTCCGATTTCACCAGCGAAAACTAACCCCTTAAGTCAAAATACAACTTTCAGAACTACACAGCCCCGATGAGGCCATCAATTTCTGTATTAGTACCAAATTTCAAGTTTCTATGTCAAATAGTTTTGGAGAAAATCGGGTGTGACAGACAGACGGACGCAGAGACACCGAAGTGATCTTATAAGTGTTCCGTACGGGACACTAACAAGTAAAAAGTGGAATAATGATTTACTGAGGTCAGTAATAATATCTCAGTTTTCTCTCCTTACTATTTTTATAAAATATAATTAAGCGGAGAAAGACTTCAATAATCCCGAAAAGGTCGTATATCACGAAATATAAAGAGCAACTCCTATTACTCTTCTTCCGCCTTTTAACCCTTTGTATGTTTAAACAAATGCAAATAATAAAAGAATACCCACATTTTTGAATTCTCTGACTCTGAAAACTCTTAAAGGGATGTATAACCTGATATATATTGAGCCACCTTTTCAACTCACTCACTACTTTGACCCTTTATGTGTTTGACCTTAAATAATGGAAAATAATGAAAAAAAAAAAAAATTTCAGGTTACTCGATTTCAAAACCCCTAAGAAGGATATTCTTAGGATATATATTTAACAATCTCTCTAACCCGTCCCCCTCCCATTTAATCATTTATATACCTGTTACTCCCATCATAAATACTGTTACATTGAAAACATTGCCTAAACATTTAATTTCTATGAAAATGAAAACAAATTATTTTGAAATTTATTCATATATTCATAATGACAAAATTAATTTAACATTTACTCAAAATGTCCACCTCTTGCTTTTACACTCCTCCCACACTCCCAAACGATTAGGGCATTCGCCTATGGCAGTACGTACTTGATCCAACGGAAAATTGTCCACGGGTTTTGTTAAAGCTCGTTTTAATGAATCAAGATTGGCATGTCTTTTAGAGCAAACCATACCCGCTAATAGGGACCATAGTTTATAATCTAAAGGGTTTAAATCAGGACTTGCAGGCCAATCTTCTGTGGTAATAAATGAAGGTACATTTTGTTGAAGCCATGCTGTGTTGTTTTAGCTTTATGTTCGGGTACAGAATCTTGCTGGAAGACTCAAAATAGTATGATTTAGGGGTTTTACAACGTTCTCTAAAATAATATGATATATTTTAGCCAAAGTTTTCACACTACATCAAAGTTGGCTTCCCATCAAACCATAACCGATGCTGGATGATGACCCCTCTGAATTTTTGGAACAAGTTCAGACCCTTCCTTAGAAGATCTGGTATAAATCCAATTATTTTGCTTATTGAAAGATTGTTCCACAGTGAAAATTTTTTCGTCGGTAAACAAAATTTTTCTGTGTTTGTCATTAGCTTATTCCTTCAACAAATTTTTAGATTTTGTTTTCTCTTTAAATGTTCCATTAGCAAATGACCAATATGTCTCTTAAAAACGCCGAGTCTTAGGTCTTCTATAATAATATGAGACAGAATTTTCAGAAATTTTCATCTCGCCAATTAATTTTTTTTCTTTGCGGAGAGTATTTCGGTTAATTCGTGCTTTTACAACTTTACAACTACAACAGTTTATGGCATTCGAACTGACCTTGGTCTTCTTGAACGTTGCCTGTCTTTTATGTCTCCCCTTTCGGTTAAATAAATTTATCGCTCGGCAAAATGTCTGCACTTAAATACAACTATAACAGCAATCCTATTTTCTCAATCACCCCACTGTAGCAGCCCGTGGCTCCGTGGCGTAGTACCTTGCTTACGGTGCAGAAGGTCGAGGGTTCAATCCCGCATGTCGGTATACTTATTTATTAAATTATTTAAGTATATTTGGCCTGGCCACGTACATAGGTACATATAGTAGTTGTTCGCACAATTGCAATAACGTTCGAGGCAGCACTACCACGTTGTCTAAAAGGTGCTTCCGTACTTGGACAACGTGGACGGGTATTACGTCATGCTCACCAATATCCTTAGGCTATGAAAAAGGGTGAAATCCCTACTTAGGCGGGGAGGTGAACGATAACTGCATTGTTTAAAGAATTCGAATTGTAAATATGTTTACACACAGTAAACTGTTTAAGAACTGAATAACATAAGCTATAAATAATTCCATCAAAAAAAAGTTTTAATGCGTATGGCGGGCGTATGTGAAAGTTTGTAATAGTATTTATAGGAATACTGGGTATCTCTTTCGCGCGAGCATTTTTTTAAGGTCTGCGAATAGATAATAGTCGCTGGGGGCCAAATCTGGAGAATACGGTGATGAGGAAGCAATTTGAACTTCAATTCATGCAATTTGGCCATCGCAACCATTGACTTGTGACACGGTGCATTGTCTTCATGAAGAAGCACTTTTTTCTTGTTCATTTGGGGCCGTTTCTTTGCGATTTATGCATTCAAACGCATTAATAACTTTATATAATATTCGCTATTGATGGTTTTTCCCTTCTCAGGATAGTCGATGAAAATTATTCCATGCGCATCCCAAAATACAGAGACAAAGACACAACAGAGACTGTTGTGTCTTTGGTCGCTTCGGGCGGCTTTCACTGGCTGCTGTTCACTCAGCTGATTGCCGATTTGATTCCGGTGGGTAGTGGTGGATCCATCTTTCATCCGTTGTCACATATCGCATGAAAAAATCCTTTTTATTAGGGTTAAATAGGTCTAAACAGCGCTCAATCGCTCAGAATTAACAGCATGTTGTTGTTTTTCGTCCACTATAAGCAAACGCGGGACCCATTTCGAACAGAACTTTCTCATGCCCAAATGTTCATGCAAAATATGACCAACACGTTCTTTTGATATCTTTAGGATGTCCGTTATCTCACGCAATTTCACTTTATGGTCATCCAAAACAATTTTGTGGATTTTTTTATGTTTTCCGGTGTAACCACCTCATTTGGGCGTCCAGAGCGTTCAGCATCATTTGTATCTGTACGACCGCGTTTAAATTCAGCATACCAGTAAATGATGAGTGATTTTTCAGGGGCAGAGTCTCCGTAACACTTATCAAGCCATTGCTTTGCTTGAACGGTATTTTTTCCATCAAAAAACAGTGTTTCATCAACACACGAAATTCGATTTTTTCCATTGTTTTGAAAATATCAAAAGTAGCGTTAGTAAAACAACTGTAACTTGTAAATTAATTTTCGAAACGTCATGAAATTTTGGCACGTATCGTTTGAAGGTTGGTACTTTGTAAAAATAATATGGATTTTTTGGAAAGGACATCTATGCGTCAGACCAAAAACTTTTCAGCATACTTGTTATTAGCAGTCACCTCTCTAACCCCATCTCTGACGCTTTTAACCCCTTATATCGTTAACTGCAAATAATTATGTTTAAAATTTATTTATTAGCTCATAATAATGTAGAAAATATCCAAATTCATCGACCCCCCAACCCTCCTTCTCCTTAAATTATATCGCTCAAACAGTATAGGTCCATTTATCTACTAAGTGTTATATGTGAACATGTGCACATTAGAAGCCGATACTTCATTTCATTCGAGAGTTAGCGTGCCACCAGGCAGATAGTCGAATGGAGCAGAGAGAGTGTATTTTTCATGAACTAGGGATCCTGAAACGTGAAGAGATGTAAAAGATCAGAATATGAATGTCATTTGACAAACACAAAACTTTCCTTTAGCAAAAGAGGTAAAGATTATATTATAAAACGTAAGACAGATAGTATTTTGTGGAGTTGAAAGTCATTTAAAACTAAAATTATCATTAATTTGATGTCAACATTGTGTGTAAGTAAAAAGAATGTGTTGGAAACCTGCTTCAAGGTGAGAATGTAAGTAAAATATAACATTACTAGTATCTTTTTAAGGCTTATTTATATTCATATTTGTTCTATTTGATTAATTTAAAATAAAATGTTATAAATATAACGTAAAACATTAAAATTGAAAATGAAAATATAAGAATAATGTTACTAATAATGAAAAATTTAACAGAAAATATAAAAAAAACGAACTCTAGAATATTGCTGATCACAGCTAACATCATGCTATTATCTAGTAAAATTGTATCGGCGATTTCATATTCTAGATTAGTCCCTAAAATGTAATTTTTTGAACCAAAAATTACATAAATACACGAAAATATTTTCATATTTCCGTCTACCTATTTGGCGGTCTGCCTTCTATTATATAGTCAGTCAATAAGTTTTGAAATGAGTCGAAATACATTTATTCTTCAGTATAATCTCCCTTAAGCTCAATACATTTTTCCAGCAATTTTCCAATTTGTTTACCCCATTCTGGAAGTGATTTTCCGGAAGATCTTCAGAACACCCATCTGTTGATACTATCACCTTATCATTTGTGTAAACACGCTTCCCACGTAAAAATCTTTTGAAGTTGGGAACAGATGGAAGTCAGATTGAGCCAGATCTGGCAAATAGAGTGGTTGTTCCAACAATTCAAACTTTAATCCGACCAGTTTTGCCGTTACTAAAGCACTTCTGTGAGCACGTGCATTGTCATGAAAAAAGATGATTTCTTCTCTCATCCAGCTGGTCTACAAGATTGCAATAATACTCTCCTGAGATTGTTTTACCGGTTTTTTTTATAGGTCTAGCATACGTGCTGCAGGGAAATCCCTAAAGCGCTACAGGAGCGACACGTGTGCGGAAAAAGCGATTCACGTTGTTCTTGAATCGCTGTAAATTGTACTCGGTGGGAAACACAGTCCTGGGTAAGCCATTCCAAAGGGATGACGTTCTCCATATAAAAGACTGCTTGAAAAGTGTTGTACGAGGAGTAACAAGCTGAACCTCATAGGGATGTGAAGTATTAGCGCGACGTGTACTTCTAACATGCACCGCTTTGGAAGGAATTAAGCGGACTACATCCCTCGAACACTCTCCATGAAAATACTTGTAGAATAGACTCAAGTCGCCAACCGTTCTTCGATGTTCCAGCGAATCAAGGCCGCCGGTCAGTTCTGGGTCTCCAATCAGACGAACAGCCCTTCTGTGAACAGAATCCAACAAATGCAGTGTATGTTTGGGAGCGGAGTCCCAAACATGGGAGCAGTATTCCATAGTTGGTAGAATTTGAGCTTTGTAAAGAATTAACAGTTGTTGTGGAGTGTAAAGCTTTCTGGTTCGAAATAATATTCCCAACTTTTGAGAAGCTCTCCTTGCTATGCCTGCAACACGTTCATGCCAGGACATATTTGCTCACAAATTAACGCCCAACAAATTGAGTGACGATGCTAGCGGAATGGAGTGCCCCGACGTAACTATGTCTGGTTCAGCAACGTTAACTTTTTTAGAAAAAACTGCCGCTTGGGTTTTTGTAGCGTTAAATTCCACTTGGTGGCTGTCACCCCAAGATAGAATTTCTTCTGTTTGCGGATATTGGCCTGAGCAACCGATGACCGAGCGTTCAAAGTGAATGAAGAGATAAGCGTACTGTCATCTGCAAAGCTGTAAATTGGATTCCCAGTCTTTTCCAGCAGATCGTTAATGTAAATGGGAAAGAGAGTAGGAGACAGTATGGAGCCTTGGGGCACACCGGCGTTAACAGTAAAGGTGCTAGAAAGAAATCCGTCGACTGCGACTCGTAAAGAACGCTCTCTGAGGAAACATGAGAGCCACAAACAGAACTTTTCAGACATACCATTAGAGCGTAGCTTAGCTAACAGTCCATCGTGCCAAACACGGTCGAATGCTTTGGATATGTCAAGAGCAACCGCTCGAGATTCTCCGAAGTGTTCAGTTGCGTTGTTCCAATCATGTGTTACATCAGTCAGAAGATCTCCTGTTGATCTATGTTTACGAAAGCCATATTGGTGTTCGCTAATAATGTTGAATCCTTCAAGATATTTTAGAAGATGCTGATTGACAGCCTTTTCCATGACTTTCGATATTATTGAAAGCAGTGCAACTGGTCGGTACTTGTTTGGCAAGGTCTTCTTGCCTTTTTTAGGTATCGGCTGAACTGTGGCACATTTCCAGCAGGAAGGAAATATTCCCGTTCTGTAGGATAGGTTGAAAAGTCTACAGAAAACTGGTGTTAGTTCCCTTGCACAGTTTTTTGAGAACTATGGCAGGTATTCCGTTAGCGCCAGAAGCTTTTTTGGTGTCTAGCTTCATTAAAATACGTTTTATGATACGCTGCGCTGTCTGAAGACAACATCGGGCATCCTTGACTGCACTATGGGAATAGTAGGTGGTGTTTTTCCTTGGAAATCGGCAGTAGAATGTGAAGCAAACAGTTCGGCCAACGAGTTTGCTTTCTCAACAGGTGTCGTTGCAATAGAACTATATAGCCGCGTGAGTGGTGGTATGGTAGATTTGATGAAATTTTGACTAACTGCCTTAGCGACTGACCAAAAGGACCTGGAATTGTTGGGACAAGCGAGAAGTTTGTTTCTAATTCGCTGATTGTGTGCCTCCTTGGTTTCGTCGATAATTTCTTTGCATCTGTTCCGGGCACGAATAAAGGTGTTAGGATTTTCACGCCATTGTCGGTAGGCAAGATGTTTAGAAGCAACAGCTTCTTTGCATTTTCGGTCAAACCAAGGCTTGCCGTTAGAAGGACATTTCTTTGAAAATGGAATGTAAGCGTCCATACCAGCTAAGATAACATCAGAAACCTCCCTGACGCAGTCAGATGGGTCGCCGGATCGAAATTAAACGTCTAACCCAGGGAAAGTTCGAAAATATTCCGTGAGATCTTCCCATTTAGCAGACTTGTAATGCCAAATCTTGCGCGATTTAGGCGCCTCTCTGTCACTGACTGGTAGGACAGTCGATGTCGAAAGCAGTTTATGGTCTGTAGAACCCAACAGCGGATTTACAGGGACCTTGTAAATCTCCGGATTGGTGGTTAAAAACAGATCAAGAAGACTGGCGAACTCCCCATCTCGATCAGGGATCCGTGTTGGTTCGTCAATAAGCTGAGTTAAGCCACAACTGATTGAGAATGATTCAGCTTCACGACCTTGTTCGTCGGTAGTATGTGAATATTTAAGCCAGTTGATGTTGTGAACATTAAAGTCACCCAGGATGGCAATTTCGGCATTTGGATAGTTAATTTGTAAATGATCGATGGTGTCTGCAAGAGAAGCGAAAAGTGTTCTAAAGTTTAAACCAGGAACTCCAACTAACATAACTTAATATAGCGAACACTAAACGTAACATAACCTAATGTAGCGAATTCCAAACCTAACATAACCTAATGTAGCGAACTCCTAACCTAACATAACATAGGTTTGATCTTCGCTGTATTAGGTTATGTTAGGTTTGGAAGTCCTGATTTAAAAGCCTTAAGTTTAGGAAACGTTCATCTGATTATTTTTCTTCTTTGCATAGAGTTATGACAGGTTTGATGTTCTTGGAGTAACAAAACTATATTTATTGAAAAATGAGTGCAAATCATGGTAAATAATCAAAAATCCGCTCAGATCGACAGAGAAATCAAGAACAAAGATTTCAAAAAATAATTCCTTGAAAATTGCGGCCAGAAAATGAATTTGGGTTAAAATAGCGTATTGTCCTCATAGTGCGGTGGTAGCCTGTCAGTTTCGTTTTGCAGAGACATTTTATTCCGCGTGTTTGTCTTTCTGTAGTGAAAACTGTATATTTTCTGTGATGGCATCTAATTTGTGGTGTATTACTTTTCTTGATAAAAAGGCGAATGTTATTAAAATAAAACTGCTTTTGTATTACAAAGAACATTTTTATTGCCTTTGTTAGCCCTAAAGAAGTAAATTTACTTTTTTTCAGATTAAACCCAAGGATCTTTTGGTACAACATTTTGGACGTGACTATAATAAGACAAGAGAAACTATACCCTCATTTGAAGGATTTGATGAAACGTTTATTGCTGAATAAGATGATTTTTATGCCTTTTCAAACTCATTTATAACACTAACTCGTAACATGTATCTTTTTTAAAACAAATTTACGACAATGTCATTAATTATGCTAATTAATTATTTAATAGGGACTTATACAAATTATATATCACTAAAAAACGCCATATGAATCTCAGGTTTATATTATTTGTATCTAACGAATGATCTTATGTTAATTGTCATATAGCTCAGTATCATGTATTATTTTATTAGCATAACTTAGTATAAAATGAAAATTTAACTTTTACCTATACGAGATTTTTTAATAAAACAAAAAAATAAAATAAAGATGTCTTTTTCATCCTTTTTTTCTCTACTAAAAAGTAAAATCCAAAACAATTTCTTTGCAGTCATATTTGTTAATAAAGCCAATGACTTATAAAAGAAATCCTCAGATCAAACGACCTATCTATGACTTTTCCAGTACAGTCCTGTAAGACTAGTTCAAAGGTCAACATTCATATAAATCAAATAAAAAAACTCCGTCTATTTAAAATAGAATTTCCAAAAATGTTCAGTTTTTTTTTTAACACACCATAAAAATTAGAAAGTGAACATGGAAAATTAAAAATATACTGGAAATTATTAAAATTTTCGTATTTTGCTTCTAAATTTATTATGAAAAGGTGATAATGATATTTTAAGTTGTTCTTACATTACTTTAGTACCATTAATACTTATTTCTATGTCATTTCTCAAACTTTCGAAGCTTTTACTTCTCTCTTGAAGAGATATATGGCATTTGTGAAAAAATCACTCTTCAAGATTTTTATTCATATTTAATGGTCCCAAAATCTTGAAATACATAGTTTCTAATTTCCTATCTATTGTGGCACAATAACTCTCGAAGGAAATTAGATATTTCAAATTTGGTGCACATTTAATATTAAGTAAAAAAAACTTCCATAATTTTCGTTGTAGTATGCTAATATAAGCTAAACAATTAACTTACGAAAACATAAAATAAACCAGAATAAATTTAAAACTGAAAATTTATTTTTATATGGTGTATTTTGTCTTTTTTCGTAAAGATTATTACATTTCATCTTCTTGACTGAATTACGAAATTATAATAATGGCCCTGAAGACTAACAAATCCCAATGAAATCGTAGTTTTACACATCTCGATGCTTTAAACATTCGTCTGTTGTAAAAATAAAGTAAGTTAATTTTTCCTAAAGTTTAAAAATTCCTATGTTAATCCTAAAATATTGGATACTAAAGTATTTTCTATTATACTCTTATACGATAAATTAAATTGACAAATCTAATATTATTAGTGTCACCAATATCACTTCCACATATCTTTGGAGCAACGCGTCTTGACCGGTTACGCTTATACATAAGGCATTCGACCGTGTTTGGCACGATCGCTTATTGGCTAAAGTACGCTCGTATGGTATGTTTGAATGATTTGTTGCAAAAAATCAAAAATCCTTAAGCTCTGCTGTTCATAACTCTTCTACTTTATTGAAAATTCGAATCCTCACTGCCCATATGAATATCCGCAGATAGTGAATAGTTATACAACTTAATAAAGGCTTGAAACAAATCATAAATCAAGTAGAAATTAACGATACGCAAAATACATAACATTACAGAACTCTACATAGTTATGAAGGACATTTTTTTCTGTTAACATCGTCTTAACTAAGTTGGGAATGGGGAATCTTTGGCACAATGACACTACTCAATATATATCACCAGTACATCAAACACTTTATTTTTGCGCTCGACGCGCGTTTCGCTAACCATGTTAGCTTCATCAGGAGCGATGATTGACTAATGCTAAATTACAGATCTACCCTATTTATATTTAGCCTAACTCTTGAATTACTCAAGCGGAAATAATGACGTAGGCGAGGCCATCAGTTCCGGTCAAGTAACCAGTAGAGGGGACTATAAGGAATAGGCCCTCTGTTTTTATTTAATCTACTTTTACATTTTATAATTTCCATACTTTCGTATGCATCTCCTATCAGATACATTTTTAATTAATCTTAGATTATCTAATGTTACAATATGATCAGCTTTAAGTGCATGTTCGGCAATGCTAGACTTTTCTGCTCTAGTGTATTTTAAGTGTGCTAAATGTTCTTAAAATCGTGTTTTAATTGACCTTTTAGCTTGCCCAACATACTTTTGTCACAATCATTACAACTAATTTCATAAATTCCACTTTTCTCAGAATTAGGAATTTTCCCTGGGAATTGAATGGGTCTATTAGATTTCGGACCCAATGCTCTGTTTGGACTCTGTGAGTCCCAAAATTGAAAATTTAAATGGAAACCCAATACTTTTAATACATTTTTAAATTCAGCGAGAATTTTACGTCCGAGTAAACATTGAATTTTGATTGAGCCTAATTGGAATTAATTCATTGGAACTGGAATAAAATGCAGCACTTGAAAAGAATTATATCTGTGATAAAAGGTCATAACAAAGGTGAAGAATCGAGCGACAAGCCAATATTTGGTTTTTTTCTTTCGACAAGCCTGTATTTATAGGAGACCTCAACCCCCCTCCCCCCGCCCACAAGCAGCGTCAAACTTTCCTAGTAACATGCTTCATTTGAAAACTTTATGGAGAATACATAACACATTGCCATTGTTACTTGTTTATATATTCTTTGACATTTTTCCACATTCCCGTCAGTCTCATTCCTTCTTCGCGTCGTTCCAGACGCATTTTGAAAACGTAATAATTATCGGTGTTTAAGTAATCTTTGCTTCCGTGATTAAAAATGGCCTGTAGAAATCATAAAGGCGGTAACTTGAACAAGGAAAAGATTACTGATTTTTGGTTGGTGGAAACGTTTGAAGGATTTTTGTGAGTGTCTTTCTACAAATACCTGTCGAATAATCATATTTTAAGATTGTTTCTTCATAATCATATGAACATGAAGCGTACAATTAGAGAAAGTGATGCCATTGTATCTATGGAAACTGCAAAAATTTGGACATATATTGGACTTCCTGTCCGAGTTCAAAGAAATATTATCCCGAAGATCGAAAAAATATATTCAGAATATTTATCTTATAAGAAACAGAAGAATGTTCATTCTATTTTTGTAATTACGAAAAGAACTAATTTTATAGACAAATTATACGAACTGTTTGACACTATACAAGACAATGTGATTATGCAATGGAAATAGTAAGCAATATGCTGTCTATGCGAAAGCGAGGGAAAGTCAAAGAAACCTCAGTGGAATGAGTGAACATTTCGTCAATAAAGATCTTCATACAACGAAAGCGATATCGCAGAAGAGAAAGATGAAAATTAAGCGAAAATCTCGTTCCCCCGGTGTAGGTGCAAACTATTCCATTTTTTCCGAAGAAGAGTCCTTATCAGAAGACTCTTCATCAGATAAATCTTATCGCCCACCGTGTGAATAAACTTGTGGCTAATACTTGCAATCGTGCGAAGTTGATTGATTGGTCCGTTATTTTGTGACAGTACATTTTAACAATAAAACTACTTAATTACTTTGTTAACTGTCACTAAATATATTTGTAAAGATTTTACAATTGCGTTATCGCGATTTCATAGTACAACTACATTGTCAAACGCTTAACTAAGACTTAAAACAGATTTTTGGTATTTCATGTTTATATGATGAACAGATGTGGGTCTATTATATGTTAAAACAGTTGGAACAAAAGAGAATTTGCTACGTCTAATTGACTATTCAGTAAATTTATATTATAGTCCTTTGAATGTCTGTAAATTTCTATAGATTCTAAGAAATTGAGTTTTGACCCTTTAGGTGCCATATGGAGTATTTGTACACAAATGATATTGGGCACCTAAAGAGTCAAAACTCAATTTCTTAGAATCTATAGAAATTTACAGACTTTCAAAGGACTATAATATAAATTTACTGAATAGTCAATTAGACGTAGCAAATTCTCTTTTGTTCCAACTGTTTTAACATATAATAGACCCACATCTGTTCATCATATAAACATAAAATACCAAAAATCTGTTTTAGTCTTAGTTAAGCGTTTGACAATGTAGTTGTACTACGAAATCGCGATAACGCAATTGTAAAATCTTTACAAATATATTTAGTGACAGTTAACAAAGTAATTAAGTAGTTTTATTGTTGTCAAATAGTTTCGGAGAAAATTGGGTATGACAGACAGAGAGACAGGCATATACCGAACACTAAAAATGAGAAGTTCGTAGACAAAATTATGTCGGTGCCCATAATTTTATGAATGATTGAAAATTATTAGCTATATACTTAGGCATAGTAATTTAAATTGTATATCGTAATCGTAAATCGTTATGAAAACAACTAAATTAGGTATGGTGTGAAAATAAGAAATTTTCATACAACTGACGTGACGATCAGAATCATGAACGAAATCTCCACATGGTGTATAATGCATGGTTACATATTACTTTTATAATATTCAAAAATTCGAAATATTAATAAAAATTAATCCATAATATAATTGATATTATTTTGGAATACTTCATCCAACTATTGGTAGGTTGCAAGTCATATAGTCTAAAATTCTTGTGGCTTTGATTCAAAAAGTTGGCGATAGCATTTTTTTAATGACTCTTCATTATCAAATCTGTTTTAGTAAAGAAATCTCAAATGAAATGGGACAAATGTTAGTAGGAAGGACCAATGTCGGAGGAGCATGGAAAGTGAGGAAGAACTTTCCATACCATCTGGTTTAATTTTTCCACAGTTATTCGTCCCGTATTTGATCGGGTATGGACATGTTAAAGATTGATACCCTTCCTACTGGCCAATAGGGATTCTTTTTTCCTTAAAGCTAGACAAAGTCTTTCCAATTGTTGCCAATTAATCTCGCTTATAATTGCCTAATGGTTAGTTACAGCCTAAAATGAATTAGTCCTTTAAAGTTCCACCAGACACACCGCATCTCTTTTCTTGGGTGTAAGTCTGTTTTTGATGACACTTTTCTCTAATCATTGAGATTGCTTTTACAAATTCACATAAAGCACGTATTTTTATTTTCTGTCACTATTGATTCCATAAATGGTGAACGGTTTTAACGAGACAAGAGAGAATAGCAAGTGACAACTCTCCGCTTTTCCGCCTTTCAAAATATTTAAATCTTACCAAGCAATTGTAACTGACTGCAAATATTTTTTTACGTTCTAGCAAATTTGTTGGGTTTTTCGGGAGTGAACCAAAAGGGTTTTTACATATTTTTGATCGAAATTGAATACAAGATCACGACCCATTTGTTTTTTTAATGCAACTTTCCTTAATAAAATTTTGTAAACCATCTTTGACACAAACAACTGTCGCTTTTCATCCCAGCTAAAAGGTATGAAACGTATAATTTTGAGATGCTCTTCTCCGCTATTTTATAGACATAAAATTTTTGAAATTTATGCCGAAAAACGATAGTTTTCTATTTCAAGATAGACGTGTTCACTAAATTTCACACTTTTTATTCAGATTCTCAAGTTGTAATTTTAAAAATATTATTCAGACTACCAATTCTGAAAAATCATTATACCACAACTCCTTCGCCTTTGGGATAAACGAAGTTAAAGTTATTTCGAACACCATATAGTGTTTCGGAAATTGCATCGTAAGAAATGCAAAAAATAACGAAAATAGCCCAACAAAAATAGAAATAAAACTACAAATCTTTCAGCTGACGAATCTGAAAATCGATCGATTTAAAGACATGCGCTTTTCCAGAATTTTCAATTTTCCTTGATCTCTGTCACGGACGATAGTATGATAAACATGCTTCATTGAGAACATATTGCACAATTCGAAGCACAATTTTTGAAGAGTTTTTGAATTTAGCCTCGGTTACAGACTATTTTTTTCTGGTTTTTTAAATAAGTTTTTGGTGGCTTAACAGTTTTTACTACAGGTAAGTGTAAAATTGCATAAAAAATATATATTTTTTTCTTTAATTAAGGACTTGGATTGGATATTTTTAAAACCTGTATATACTTATTTCAATCGTTATAAACTGTTGAATTATTGTATTAATTGAGGCAGTAGATATAATATAACAATAATTGTTATAGATAAAATTTAGGTTAAATTGGTATTTTTGCAGGAAAACATTTTTTCAAGATGGCTTCGATTAGACACAGCAGTTATTTAAAACATCTGATATTTTAACAATAATTTTAACCTTAATTTGCTCACTTGTTTAAAAAAAAAAACTACATAATATCTCTAAAGGTGTGGTTCCAATCCAGTATGTCTCTTGCAAACAGTACTGGATTTAATTTTCTCACGCCAAAGACTAACTTAATTCACATGCTTCAAGTCGTTATTTTAAATGGGTGGAACTTTATGGAGGCATAATAATCAAAAGAAAAGTTAAGAAGAGGAAGGAATCTGATATTTCCCTCTACATACTATTCTTGTTAAAGTTGAAAATAAATATAACACAATTTTCAGATTTTTCGACTGTAAGAACCCTAAAAAAAGACGTATAACCCAATCTATACGAAGATCCTTTAACCTCTACGTCCCACCCCACAAAAATAATAAAAAAATACACAATATTCGTACTTTTAAATTCCAAAAAAAAAACTGAAAAAGACGTATAACACTAATACTAAGCAACCTTTCTAACACCCTCTTCCACCCCTATAATGCCTTTATCCAATTAATAACCAAGAGAAATTCTCGCGTGGTATGAAAATACACAAAATTTAAAGTCTTGATTTTGCGGTAACCTCTTCTGGAGGTCATTTATCAGAAATAGTAGGTTATTTTGGAAACTCAATAAGTACACTCTCTGAAACTAGCAAATTATTTGTTCAGGAAGCATACCGTAACCAAATTTCAAAAGAGTATAATAATGTTATATAAAGAGTAACCTCAAAAATCGCCCGTTTTGGCATTCTTGAATTATCCTACAAATTGTATGCTAAATGATTGTTAATGAAGATGATTTTGTCATGAAAAAGTGTCAAGTTGAGTATACATTTGTTTTTTGAGGTAAAAGGGATGAAACTTACCGTTTTTGCCTTCAAACCTATTTGGATGTATATTATACAAATGGAGTTATAATAAGGATGTAGATATATCTTATGTGTATAAAAAAACATCCATTTACATTTTCACACATACATACATAGCGATGCCAAAAGCAGGCCGTATCTTCTAGGGGTGAAAATCTAGCGAAACTGGGGATAAAAGGGGTGCAAAATCAAAATGGCAAAAATACGTCTTGTTTGTTATGCAAGTTCGTATTGGGGGTTTTTGGAAGTGCTGATATCTATTTAACTATAGCACTTTATTTGATCGCGCATATTTGTTTACATCATCCACGTATTATAACTTCAATCCCTCATACCTCAAAAACCAAA
The DNA here is from genome assembly GCA_019049505.1 of Pachyrhynchus sulphureomaculatus. Classification (NCBI taxonomy): domain Eukaryota; kingdom Metazoa; phylum Arthropoda; class Insecta; order Coleoptera; family Curculionidae; genus Pachyrhynchus; species Pachyrhynchus sulphureomaculatus. Next base: position 89,331,724 of record CM032455.1, read on the forward strand.
TGTATACTCAACTCAAAACTTTGTTATGAGGAAGTCCTCATCATTAACAATATTTTAGCATACAATTTGTATCAGAATTCGAGGGTGCCAAAACGGGGGATTTTGAGCCTGTTGTTGGTGTCAATCTTTAAATTCACCAGTAGAAAACAAAATAATGGAAGGTTGAAGAAGACAAATGTTTTGAATGTGTAGATGACCTAATTGAGTGGGTTTCCTTTGAAAAAGTAATAAAAAATTACTGGAAAAACAACGGCAGATAAAATCTTTTTGAAAAAATATAAAAATTTTAACCTCTAGTTCAGGGGTGCTCAAACGGTCGATCGCGAGTGCTTTTTGAGTCGATCTCGAGGAAAAAACTCTCCGATATAGAACTATTCACAGATTTTGTTTTAGGTAACTAAAACAAAATGTAATGAATAAACTACTAAAATTTATTCGATAGACAATTAGGCCAGAATAACCCCCTCATCACTTTCTTTTATCGTAATAACTCCCTGCTAGCGGCAAAAGGCGGCTTTATCAAAGGAACGCGCGGTACTTGTCAAAGAAAAGCCGCGTTTTGTTAACTTGAAGGTGATAAATCGATACAAAGTTTATTGATAAACAGTCTAAAATGAGTGTGGCGAAGAAAAGTAAAACTTATCATTTTAATAACGATTGGGATTTTTCTTTTGTATGGTAAAGGATAAGTGCATTTGTCTCATTTGCCGTGCGTCAGTTGCAATACCTAAGCGTGGGAACTTAGAGAGGCATCATAAAACGGTTCATAAAAACTATGAAAAGGATTTTCCGTCACAGAGTGAATTAAGAAAACGAAAAGTACGTGATTTGATAACTTGTTTGAAAAAACAACAAACCATGTTCACAAAACCAGCCATCAAAGGCTGCAACGATTGCGTCATTTAAAATATCTCATATATTGGCGAAACACAAGAAACCATTTGATGATGGATTGGTTGTGAAGGAAGCATTTATTGAAGCGGGTGAGACTTTATTTGGAGATTTTAAAAAAGATTATGTCTGCTATTAGAGAACTTCAGTTCGACGAATCCACCGATATGACAGACACTGCCCAGCTGTGTATTTTTATTCGAATGGTATTCAATGACATGTCGGCTAAGGAAGAGTTTTTGACAATGATTCCTCTGAAAGGAAAGACCCGTGGCGAAGATATATATGACGTTTTCTTCAATTTTGTAACAAACTACAAGCTACCAATATATAAACTAGTGTGCATTACAACCGATGGAGCACCAGCAATGACTGGAAACAAAAACGGTTTTGTGGCATTGTGTCGAGCTAATGATGATTTCCCTTCATTTTTCTCCTTCCATTGCATTATACATCAACAAGTTTTGTGTTCAAAAGTTCTAAACATGGAGGAGATTATGGGCATTGCAATAAAAATTGTGAATTCTATCCGTGCACGTAGCTTGCAACGACGGCTCTTTAAATTGCAGTTGGAAGATAGTGAGTCAGCTGAACACACTGATTTAGTTCTTCACGCGGACGTCAGGTGGTTGAGTCGCGGAAAATTCCTAGAAAGGTTTCAAGAATTATTGCCCGAAATAACAGCTTTTCTGGACGAAAGAGGTGATGACACTCAGATGCTGAAAAACGGAAAATGGCTGACTAATTTGGCATTTTTGACAGACATCACAATGCATTTAAACACCATTAGTTTGGAGCTTCAAGGTAAAGGAAAAACTATTATTGAGATGATTAGCGCAATAAACGCATTCAAAAGTAAATTGCAACTTATGATAGATCAACTGAAAAGAAAAGATCTGAAAAATTTTCCGTCTTTGAAAGCAAGGATTCCTCAGTTGAATTATGATATTTATGAGGCAGAATTATCAAATATTTTGGGCCAATTCTAAATACGTTTTTATGATTTCAGTAAATTGGCAAATATCGCATCATTTATGAGTTATCCTTTTTCGTGTAAAAACATTGAGGAATTAGCTACTGAAATAGCAAGTCGGTTTAACATGGACTCGTGTTCTGTTGAAAATGAGTTAGTGCAGATTATATCGGATATACATCTCAAAGCCACAGCATCTGATACAAAATTCTGGTGTTTTATATCTGAAGATAAATATCCGAATCTAAGGCAAATCGCCCTTCAACTGACGGCAATGTTTGGGTCAACTTACTTGTGCGAGTCTGCATTTTCTGAAATGAAGATAATTAAGTCAAAATATCGCAATCGACTAACTGACGAACATATGTCATCATGCTTGCGATTAGCACTCGGTAATTACATACCATCTTATGAAAAGTATGCTGAGGACATGCAGTGCCACGCTTCAACATCCAAAGTCACTCTTTAGTTAAGTTTAGACACTAGAACTAGAACCAATAAACTCGCTATTTTGAATAATTATGAGTTTTTTCATTGACATTTTAGAGCACTTACCTTGACTAAAAAAATGCATATTGTGCGGAAAACTAATATCTATGCCACGATACACCCTACCTAGACGACAATCCTGCATCACACTTACTTGCAGCCTCTCAGAGTCGATCGATCGTAGTCTAACAATATTGAGGTAGATCGCCAGCAGTTCAACTTTGAGCACCCCTGCTCTAGTTCCTAAAATTTTAACTAAACACAAGTAATCCGAGCATACCAAAGTTGCATTATTTGTCGCAAATTCATAAGGCCGGAAAAGAAATGCGACTTATTGTAATGGTGCCCTACTTAGTCTACAACATTGACTAAAAATCAAAATATAAAATACTTCATCATCAGCTTATACTGTCTACTGCTGGACGAGAGCCTCCCTCAAGTCTTGCCACCTTTTCCTGTTCTGGGCTACTCGTACCCAGTTTCCAGCCACTCTCTTCAAATCATCAGTCCACCGACTTTGTGGTCTACCTCTACGAGGTTTCGGATCTTGGTCGCCATTCTATAATTTTTTTTATCCATCGTCCATCCCAGTTCCATCTAGAATGTAGAATGAATTTGACTGCGTCTTGTACCTCCGTTCTTTTCCTGATAATGTGATTTGGAATGTGATCTCTAAGTGTAACGCCTAACATTAACCTCTCCATTTTTCTTTGCATGAACCATATTTTGTTGGTATTTTTCGTCGCCAATGTGAGAGTATCGGCTCCGTAGGTAATAACGGTTAGTACGCATCTGTCAAAAACATTCTTTTTAAACACATCGGAAGATTAGATTTAAATATATAGCCCAATTTGCCATATGCCTACTTACCTACTAATAAGTAAACGGTTGATACCGAGTTGCGATAAGGGTCGGTGAAAGGTAATAAAAAGTTCCGAGTTGCGGTACAGACTTTTTTCGAACCCAAATTTGACGGCCGAGTTGCGGTCAGTCACAGGCAGGTATAGAGCTATAAGTATGCAAGTTATGTGTGAAAATTAAAGCAAAAGACATATTTCAGTAATTACTATAGTTGGAAGACATGCATTTGACAAACGTTACAGCATCAATTTCTTTATGTACATATCGAATTATCTTATATTCTAAAAATGTTGAATTGTACCTACTAGTCGAACACTTTGGTGCACTGGTTTGTACAGAGTTGATTTTCGCGTATGTTTCAATCTGGAAACCCTTGATGACTTCTAAAAATTTATGAAAATTCGGATGAGCCGAACGACTATCCTTTGCAAATTTTGAATGAAAAGCCTCAATCCCGTTATTAGTTCCCCAAACGCTGGCGTCGAGCGCGGCCCAAAGGGTTGTAAGGAAAGGAGCACTATCATCGTTGTAGTTTTCAACTATGCAGTCAGCAAACAAAGTTACTTATGGGTGGACTGGCTAATTTCCTAATAATTGAACGAAAACATCTCCCACATGATCGGTAGGGAGAAAAGTTAGCCCGAACATGTGGTAAACCCATTTTCCAATGGGAGAATTTTTATCTTTGTATTCTCTAGTTAATTCTAGATTGAATGGAATCTGTATCCCACAAGCGTTGTCAATAGAAATTCGGTTGAAACCGCACCGTGAATAGCGCGTTCAAAATCTGACACGATCTTTGTAGGCGAGAAGACACATCCTAATTGCTAGCATTTGGACTTTACCGCAGAGAATACCAAAGAATACGAAGTTTCCTTCTTGTCGTGCAATAGGCTGAACACTAAGGGAATATAGCGGCCATTGATATATGACAGAATAGAAAACATTTGTAGAAAAAACTTCCCACAAAATTCAAATGTACCGTCCACCATCATAATTTCCGCCGCGCACAGGAATTCTAAATTACTTTTATAGGGAAAATATTACACCAACCTGGACAGCACCAGGAAATTTTCATGCCTAGCGATTTCAGCCGAGATTGAACTTCCTCTCGGGACTTTGGCAACTTTGGATAGCACTGCAGTCTGGTCCGGTTCAAATTCTTCCCTATTCTTGTCATATCGGAGTTGGTGAAAGTGTTCAGCACATTCGGATCTGCAGCCACCTCCCGCCGAATCATCTTTCTTGTTAATTTTTTGGCAATTCAATACTTATTCATTATTGTGCTGATATTGATGATTGCCAGTTTGTCGTGAAAATATGTCGTCTGGTCCAATAGTATAAACTTTTGCAGTGCCGTTCTTGTTTGTGCAAACCCAGCATATCTCTTCTGTCGATTTTAAACGGCGATATTGTCGAAATTAGTAATTTTCCAATAAGATCAAAGTTTTGCCCTTCTCGCTCAACGTCCTCTGTAATAAGACCATGTCGATTTAAAAAAGTTTAAACGTAAACTAGTAAATTTCAAAAATGCCCTTACGTTTTATACTTTTATCTAATTTAGGTTAACCCTAATTTAAGAATTAAATGGTTGATAATTTAACCCCACCTACCTGTCGATTTGTCGATTACCGCAACTCCGATGAAAGACAGGTCAAAATATTTACAACCTTCTAAAGTCCATGTGCGTGACTTGTTATTAGTATGCATATTCTAGCCCTCGATACGTCTCCGTCAGCCGGTGTCATGAATAAATATTGCTCCCATCTACAGCCCCGATAAGTGACTAGCCATAGCACAAAAACTATCTCCCACATATGCATTAGTGGAGGCAAATGTAATATTTTTATGATTTTTGGAAAATTTTGGGTGCAGATTGGAAATCGATAGACTTTGAAACAGTGCTAACTCGGCTCACTATTTCTTAAATATCTCACCTTCTGTTCGTTGTTATGCGACAAAAAAAATTATTTTACTTAGCATAAAATTGACTAAAAAACTGCATAGATTGCATTAAAAAATATTAACTACGGAGGTGATTTATCAGAAATAGTAGGTTAACCTAAAAAAAAGTATTCATTTCGATATTACAGCTTGAAATTATAGGATTTTATATTAACAAAAAGTGGGCCAAATTTTATTAAAAAATATTAAGAGATCAAGAAGAGGTCAAAATTCGCATTTTAGTCCAAATCTTATTATGGATTTTTCTTGTGGGCGGAAAAAAGGTCGTAGGAAGCTTTTTTTTTAATATGAGAAATTTTATGCTCTTCAAGATGGTTAGAAGGAAAAATAAAGAATATACAAAAAACTAGCTTATTTTTCAATTTTTTCATTACGAAAAATTTAATTCTTTTCGCTTTTGCTCTAAAAAAGGTCCAGTTCATTTTCTTTATTTCTATTCAACATTTTATCTTAAATATGATATGAAAAAGTGATTTTAAAACTATTACTACTATTTTACAATAAAATTATGATTTAGATAACAGAAACTTTTATTGACAAACCATTAATACATTAACTAAAATTATCACAGAGACAAAATCATTTGTGTTCTATAGCCTATGTACCAGGTGTACAAGTATGAAATGCGGATTTCAGACAACAGATGGTGCACCAATGCAGTTTGTGCTATAAAGATTTGACACTACGCCATTTTGTTGTGTCATCCACAAGTGCCAGACGCGCACGTGTGATAAATTGGAAAAGTGTGTGCATAGTGTTGTGTTATTGTGTTCAATATGTCGAAATTTATACCGAACGAAGAGCATTCGCGGACAGAATTAATTTTTTGTTTTCATTTGAAGAAAACTGCTTTTGAATCATACCGATTACTTCGAGAAGCTTATGTTGAACATGCTCCATCGCAAGATACGTGTGAACGATGGTTTCGGCGTTTCAAAAGTGACTTCGATGTGGAAACCGCCAAAAAAATACGAAGATGTGGAATTGCAAGCATTGTTGGACGAAGATGATTCGCAAACACAAAAACAACTCGCCGAGCAATTGGCCGTTAGTCAACAAGCTGTTTCCAATCGCCTACGAGAGATGGGAAAGATTCAGAAGACCGGTAGATGGGTACCACATGAGTTGAACGACAGGCAAATGGAAAAGTGCAAAATCACCTGTGACATTTTGCTCGCTCGGTACAAAAGGAAGTCATTTTTGCATCGTATAGTTACAAGGGATGAAAAGTGGATTTATTTTGAGAATCTCAAGTGCAAAAAATCATGGGTAGGCCCAGGCGCACCATCCACATCGACCGCAAGACCGAATCGCTTTGGCAGAAAGACGATGCTTTGCATTTAGTGGGACCAGAGGGGCGTGGTTTATTATGAGCTGTTGAAACCTGGGGAAATGGTTAATACTAAACGTTACCAACAACTTTGACAGCTAGCACTGCTGAACAGAACTGTCAAGCCCACGAGAATATTCTAATAGTTTAGATCTTTGAGAAAGATACTACGCCTTATGCTTTCATCGATTTTGTTCCAGTGATGATTTCCACGAAAGCTAGGTTGTTTGTGCAAAAAAGTTGGACTTCGATGTACTAGTTTATTTAAACATTGCAATGGTTTGAATTGTGCGAATTGCGAAGATACTGCAGAAAAATCCTCGCAAGATCTAAATGAGCATGATGAGAATGAGCTGATTGAAGATTATAATCAGTCAGAAGCGTTGACAGATAAATTTACAGATCATTTTTGCGATGACTCATCTTTATTAATTCTAGATCGTTCTATCAATGAAAGTGAATTAGACAGCGCTGAACTTTTATACTCGTGCCAGTATGAATCCGATTCGGATAATCAATCGGATGATTTTGAGTATAGTAGAAAACAAGCTCAGGCACATACACTATAGAACTCGAATGATTTTTTTAAACTATAAACATTGTATCTGTAATAATTTTAGTAAATGTATTAATGTATTAATGGTTTGTCAATAAAATTTTCTGTTATCTATATCATAATTTTATTATAAAATAGGTAGTATTTGATTTAAAATCACTCTTTCATGTTATATTTAAAGTAAAATATGGAATAAAAATAAAGAGAATGAACCAGACCTCTCCCAGAACAAAAGTGAAAAAAAATTTTTTCGCAACGAGAAAATTGAAAAATAAGATAGTATGTATAGTCTTTATTTTTCCTTCTACCATTTTGAAGAGCATAAAATTTTGTATATTTTAAAAAAGCTTCCTAAAACCTTTTTTTGGTCCACAAGAAAAATCCATAAAAATATTTGGACTAAAATGCGAATTTTGACTAATACAGTGAAGTCTGCTTATAACGAACCCATTTATAACGAATTTCCGGTTAAAACGAACTATTTTATAATGCACCAATCATCCATAAGACCAATGTAAATTTTTACCGGTTATAACGAAACCGGTTATAACGAGCTTCCGGATAAAGCGAACCAAATTTAGATGTTTTGTGTCCGTTTATAACGAACTGGCCACTCTCTGTTCTCGATGTTGCGTGACTTGATTAGGGAATTCACCGAAACTCGCTGGGAAACCCTATTCTACTTGTTTCCGCCGCGTCGCTAGTTCGAGCAGTATTATTTTCAGTTCACTTGTTGTGTTATGCGGTTCTAATGCATATTTGATCAAAGTAGCAAAGTGAATGTTTAAGTTTTTATTTTAAACTGAGTACACAAAAACGTAAAGCGTTTACTTTAAAAGACAAATACGATATTATAAGGAAAATAGAAAATGGAGTTGAACAAAGTGATGTTAGCAAACAGTTGAATTTAAGTAAATCTACGGTTTCTACCATATGGAAGAAGAGGCAAGAAATCTTATCACTCTATGATAAAAGAAACTTTAGTTGTAAAAGAGTAAGAAAATCTACACATGACCAAGTCGATAAAGGACTCCTTAAACGGTTTAGTCAAAAACGACATGAACATGTTCCAATTACCGGCTATACTTTATAACAGAAAGCTAGTGAATTGGGAAGGAAAATAGAGAACACCGAGTTTAACTGTTCTAGAAGTTGGTAAGATAGTAGGAAAAACTGCAGGAGGGGATATGACTGTTGTTGATCAGTGGTTGGCCAATGTATGGTCGGAAATTCGAGAAAGTTATAAATATGCGGACATTTTTAATGCGGATGAAACGGGTTTGTTTTACAAGATGACGCCTGATAAGGCATTAAAGTTTATCGGAGAGAATTGTGCTGGTGGGAAATTATCAGAAGTAAGAATTACTGTGTTGGTAACTACAAATATGTCTGGAACTGAGAAAAGAAAATTGTTGGTGATAGGAAAGTCCGCCAATCCCAGGTGTTTTAAAAAACAAACATTTACCAGTAAAGTACAAATCAACAGTAAAGCCTGGATGACATCAGAAATTTTAAAAAAAAACTGATCGAATGAGAAAAAGAATTAAAATTTACAAACAGAAAAACATTACTTTTGATTGACAACTGTCCAGCGCACCCTGAATTTGATCTACAGCAAATAAAACTGGTTTTTTCTGCCTCCAAACACAAGTGCAGTGCTCCAGCCTATGGATCAAGGTGTAATACATTCTTTAAAAATGTCATTATAGAAAGATTTTTACTTATGAAAATGTTAGAGACGATCGATAAAGGTAACATTTTTTTTCTGTAACTCTGTTTGACGCTATAACTTTTAGCCATATGGCTTGACAAAGAATTGCAAACTGTTTTAAGCATGGCGGATTTTTAAGGAAGGAATGTAGATATAACTAAGATGATGAGCTACCGTTGACTCAGTGGATTGAAAAACATTGAGAAGATCCCACTGATTGTCTAGAATTTATTTACGATGCTGACATTCAACAAAGTACAGTGGAAATCGAGATTAAAAATTTTTTAATTTTTTTTAGTCACTTTAATTTTGAAGAATATGTATGTGCTGATAATAAATTAATGACGAGAGAAATATTAACTGATGATCAAATTGTGACATCAGTGACTTCTGGAAAGATTTTAAGCGATAATGACGACGAAGACGAGCTTGGAGAAGGAGATAATATTTATGTTGCATCCATTTCAGAAATGACTAAGAAAATGACTGAAACTCGCAATTTTTTGGAATCTCATGAAGTTCCTGAACATATATGGAGTAGTTTTTGTGACCTTGACAATTATATAAACACGATTTCTTTTTCAAGTAAAATTGTACAAACGAAAAATTACTAATTTTATTGTATAAACTACGTATTTTAATGTTTTGTTTATATTCGTTTATGTACCAACATATATAATAATAACTTTAGTGTGACTTGTTTTATTTTCCTTCGAACGTTTTCTTTTAATTTAATAATTATTATTATTCATTTTTGTAAGCATTAGCGTCTAATCTAAATAAAAAGGTAGTGAAAAATGATATTAGATTTTGTTTTCTGTTTGTAACGAACTTCGGATATAGCGAACCATTTTTAGTGATTTTCTGGAGTTCGTTATAAACGGACTTCATCGTATTTTTTAATAAAATTTGGCACACTTTATTGTTAATATAAAAGCTGTATTGTCCTATAATTTGAAGCCGTAATATCGAATTGGACGGAAGTTACACGTAAAAAACCATTTTTTCAATTTGCCGTAGCCGTATTTTTTTTAGGTTGACCTACTATTTCTGCTATATCACCTCCATACTTAATATTTTTTAATGCAATCTACGCAGTTTTTTAGGCAATTTTATGAAGAGTAAAATGATTTTTTGGTCTCATAACAACGAACAGAAGCTGAGATATTTAAGAAATAGTGAGCCGAAAGCGTTAAAATGTGAAAAAACGCACTAATATAGAAGAAAAGTGGCCTTGTGGTCAAAATTAGGCTGAGAAAACTCATTTACATTATATTGGCACTGTTTCAAAGTAGTTAAATCGATTTCCAAGCTGTACCCAAATATTTCCAAAATCATAAAAATTTTACGGCATTTACCTCCACTACATGTTATTTTCTAAACTGGTTTTGTATTTTAATGATATTGTCATTATTCAAATTTAGGAAATTCATTACACTATTTGTTTCTTTGCTGAAATTAACTAGATGAGAAAAGAGACCAGTATAATAATACTTTTTAATTATACTAAGCTATGTTCAGGCGGCTTAACTTGCTTTTCAAATTCAGTTTCAAAAAGTGTTTCTAATGCCCCAACTCTAGATAAATAAAAAATTGACCAACGGTTTTTTTTTTTTTCGTTTTTTTTTTTAAATTTAATAATAATCATTTAAATAAATAAAAATGTATAAAAAAACCTCTAATTTAAATATTTACTTGATTTTAGATTTTTAAATACTTTACAACTCCTTTAATAAAATCATCAGGATGCCTGGCTCCAGGAAAATGATATTAAAACACGTCATGTCCGGAATTTGCTCGAAAATGAATCGCACTAAGCAGCTGCCTTCGGATTTAATGGAAACCCCGCTGAATCGCTGTTTGAATACGTTTGATATCACTCTTCTTGGTAAGTAATGGGATAATGGAGAATGGAGGAAGGTCTAAAAATAGAAAGTGGATTAAGAATGTCAATGACATTTTGGGTTTGTGGATTACAAAAATTTCAGAATGTGATATTTTTTGATAGCTAAAGAAAAATTAACATAGAAACTTGAAAGTTTTTACTATGAATTGCACTGTTTGAATGTTACTTGTCAAAGTCTGAAAAATGCCACTTATTATATGGCAATATCTAAGAAATTATTTTATGTATTTATGTTATCATAATGATCCAGAAATAAAAACTTTGAATCTACCATTGCATCTTTAATACATAGTTGCTTCTTGAAGTTGGACTTTAACTCGTCGGTAATAAGCCTGCAATTAAAAAGAAACAACGTTGGTGACGATGTGTTACATAGACCATTTACTACATAAACCACATATACAGAGTCATCGTGTTTAGACGTCCGGCCCTGATTTATAAAAAATTGTTGGATATTTATTTTTAAATGTAGAATGATATAGTGCATGTCAAGGAGTATACCGACGCTGGGCGCCACGACGTTGAGCGCCCTGACACCAAACAGCTTTTTCTTCCATCGACATACCTTTTGTATTGCATTGGAAAGCTTTATTTTTTTTTTTTTAATTTTTTATAATTTGTTTTCCAAACAAGTTATGCAGCAAAACCCCTAAAATATTATTTTTTGGTCATCGTGGTTGCCATACTTTAATCTGACAGTTATTAAAATAACATTAGTTACTATGCTGTTGAGGTTTTTCCTTTAATAAAAAATCTTTGAACAATAAAAAACAAGATTATATTATTTTTATTAAAACCACAAAAAAAACTATATAACTTGTAAATAATTTCTCCAGATATACTATTGCACGCATCTGATATTTTTGCCTTTAAGTGCTCAATATCATTTGTCGCAATTTCGTATACAATATCTTTAAGAATCCCCCACAGGAAAAATCTAGCAGCGTGAGGTCTGGTGACCTCATTGAATAACTAGGTTGCAAACCCCTATCGATCTTCGTTGAAACTGTTCATTCAAATACTCTCTAACAGCAGTAGTTATATGAGGTAGTGCTCCGTCGTGTTGATACCACATATGCCTTCTTAAAATAAAATTTTCTAATAAAACTGATAGAATATTAACCGAGAAATTAAGGTATCTATTTCCAGTCAGTGTTCCCTCAAAAAAGTATGGTCCAACCAAATGTCTCCCAATTATCCCAAATCATACATTAACGCCATAAGAGCCTTGATTCTGAATTTAATTAACGTTGTATGGATTCTTGTCAGCCGAGTAATGATAATTTTTTTCTGTTTGCCGTTCCTGATAAAATGACTTTCATCTGTCCATAATATATGATTCAGAAAATAACGTTCTTCTTCATATTTCGTTCGTCGTTTCGAATCAAATTGTGCTAATAACTGAATATTATGCATTTTATAGTCATGGTATTTGTTAGCTTTAAGAGATTTCTGAATAGCCCCATAAGATACATTCAATTGCTTGCTTCCTTATCTAATTGCATATTTCGGCAACTTTTTCATCTGTTAAAATAGTTTTTCGTTTAGAAATAACTTTCCACCCCAGAAAATGTATCCGTATTGCTCCTCAAATTTCGTTCTAATCGACAAAACATATGATCCAGGATATACTTGTTGGGGTAACATTCTCGATACAATCTAACGGCTCCCCGAGAATTTCTTATTGCTTCTCCATAAATAAAAATCATATCTACTTTTTCAGCGTGGGAAACCACTTCAACCAGAAATTATTAACACACTATTTACTCAGTTTAACTATATTGAATTGAATAGGTGTGCTGTCAGATTAAAGTACGACAGCCGCCTACTAGATAAATTGTTTGAAAGCCACAAAACGTGTCATATGATCCATGGCAACTGCGATGACCAAAAAAATAATATTAGAGGGTCTTTGCTGCATAATTTTTATTCAAAACAATTTAGAAAAAAAAAACAGTTTAAGGAAAAAATGTTGAGAAAAATTAGGGCTATCTAATGCCATTTTACAAAAAATATGTCGATGAAAAAAAAATTGTTTGGCGTCGCGGCGCCCAGCATCGTTTTCACTACCAAATACGTCAGTATACTCTCTGAGATTCAAGATACTAGCCTACATTTAAAAAAAAAAATAAATATCCAACAATTTTGCATAAATCGAGGTTGGGCGTCTAAAAATGATCACCCTATACAACTTTACTAACAAGTTTGAAACTTAACTTAGAGCTATTTTCGGTTTTGAATAGAGGAAAACAAAAGAATTTAGAAACACTAATTAAGTAAGTTGTACCTTGAAACAAAATTTAAAAATATATTTTCCTCTCTGTCATTCTTATTCCCCAAAGTAAAGGTTTAACGGGTAAAGGCTACTACAGGTCCCAGGAAAAAAGTTAATTTCTGGAATTTTTTTTCAAGAATATAATAAAAGCAGTCGAAAATTTTTTTGAAGTACTTTATAAAACAAACATTTAAGTGTACATTTTTTTTTATCTTTTTAATTAAAAAATGGCCACTTCAGAACCCAAGACGACAAGGCCTTTAACGGGCGAAACGATTGCGCCCGTAGATTTCAACCTAGAACAAAAAACTAAAAAACTCATTAATGTTTGTCAAAAACTAGTGGATAAAATACGGAAATTTGAAAATATCGCTTTTTGAAAAATAGTGCACATTTAAAAAAAATTATTCATTTTTCACCCAAAAATTTCAGGAAAAATTGTTTATAAAAAAGGAAGTTTATCGCAAAATCCGTATGTTATCCACTAGTTTTTGATATATATTAATGAAAATTTTTGGTTTTTTGGTCTAGGTTTAATCTAGGCGAGCAATCGTTTTGCCCGTTTCAGGCCTTGCATGAAAGGCGCCTTGTCGTCTTGAATTCTGAAACGGCCATTTTGAAGTAAAAAGTTAAAAAATATAGATATTTTTGTATACGTAAATATTTGTTAAATAAAGTACTTCAAATAAATTTTCGACTGCTTTTGTATACCCTTGAAAAAAATTCCCGAATTTAGCCTTTTTTCCTGGGACCTGAAGTGGCCTTACCCCTTGACCTGTCTAAAACACTTTTGTATTACACACATACTATTACAACCTTGTCGTTCGTCGATCAAACTTGTATTTTCTTTGCTTTTGAATGATGGAAGCACTTATTTTAGAAAATGAGAAGAAAAATGTAATTTAGTTGGAAAGTTACGAAATATTAATTAAAACCTTGTGCAAGGGAGTGTATAATATAACGTATTGTTAATTACTAGTGAAATATTTTAACAAATGAACAACTGCTAAAATTCCTAAAAATAGTAAGGGACTAATATTATAAATATACTGAGTGTCAAAATTTTGGAACCTACCAAAACTGTATATTTATATATACAATTATATAAAATTAGAATACTTCGAATATTTTTTAATAATATACTATATATATATATATATATATATATATATATATATATATATATATATATATATATATATATATATATATATATATATATATATATATATATATATATATATATATATGTATAAAATTAAAAAATTAATTGAATTCACATGTTTATTTTCCCTTGTACTATATATTGCACAATTGCTAACAGAAACATGTTGAAAATAACATTTTAGTATACTCGTTTAAGAAATTACACAGGTTTGCAACGAAAATGCTGTTTGGATGTTTTCAACTGATTTCTATGTATTTAGGTGTTCTGAAAACTAAAAAAATACTCAAAAAATTCCAGAACATCAGGTTATTTTGCAAAACGCAAAATTTTATTATAAAAAAGAGTTTTTTTGGGCTAACTTAAGGTCATAAATAAAAAGGTACAATTTTATTTTGATTACTGTTTTTAAATGTATACAGGCCATAACTATCATTACTTTCTAAATAAAGAACGCCCTGTGTGAGCTAAATTAACAAATATAAACGTTGTAACCAGAACGTGCGCGCTCCGATAGTGTAAAAAGCGGCGCGGTACAATTACGTGTTAACTCGTCATTGTTTTATAGATCTTGGTTCGATATAGTGCAATGTCATCTGTGCGGAAGTGTGTGAATTCGTCTGACAGTTTCTGTTATATTTGTGGCGAATATACGGTATTAAAGCAACAACTTAATATTACGGACTTTGTAAAAAAAGTATACTTCACGTATTTTGGCTTAAAACTTGGAGATCAGGATAAAGTTTGGGCACCTCATAAAGTCTGCAAACGATGTGTTGAAGACCTTCGAAATTGGTTTAAGGGCAAGAAAAAAGCTTTCCGATATGCGATTCCTATGGTATGGCGCATCACTATGGTGATGATTGTTACTTTTGTTCGTGTAATGTGAAAGGGTATAATTCAAAATGGAAGTAGTCCATTTCATACCCCAATCTGCAATCAGCTATTCGTCCCATCCCTCATGGGACCGAAATACCAGTGCCCAAGGCCCCTGCTACCTTGGAAGAGATTCCAAGTTCTGACGAAGATGGTGCTGTACCTGAACCCGATGACAAGTCAAGTTTTCAATTTGAAGATGACAGCAGTCCGAAATTGTTTTCCCAGGGCGAGCTAAATGACTTGGTAAGAGACTTGAATCTTCCCAAAAACGCTGCTGAGTTGCTTGGATCAAGGCTCAAAAGCAGGAACTTACTTTTGCCGGGAGTGTCTTCCTCCTGGTTTAGATATCGTGAGAAGCATTTCATTTCCTACTTTACCCAAGAGGAAGAGTTGGTTTATTGTATCAATATTGAAGGTTTGATGGATACATTTAAGATCTCATACGACCCAGCACAGTGGCGTATTTTCATAGATTCTTCAAAAAGAAGCCTTAAAGCAGTTCTGCTTCACAATGGCGGTTTCTATGGTTCCATTCCTGTCGGTCATTCCGTACACTTCAAGGAAACCTACAAGAACTTGGAATTGGTTCTTTGCAAATTAAAATATAAAGACCACGGTTGGCAAGTGTGCGGTGATTTAAAAATCTTGGGCATGTTGCTCGGACAACAATCTGGGTTTACCAAATTTTCTTGCTTTTTGTGTCTATGGGATAGTAGAGACCGAGCAAATCATTGGACCAAAAAGTGTTGGCCTCCGAGGGAGCTTAAAGTTGACGAAAAGAACGTCCTGCATGAAACTTTGGTGCCTCCTCATAAAGTTCTTCTACCACCCCTTCACATAAAGCTGGGATTGATGAAGCAATTTGTAAAGTCACTTCCAAGAGATGGAAATTGCTTCAAATACTTAATATCAAAGTTTCCAGGCCTCTCGGAGGCAAAGTTGAAGGAAGGTGTTTTCGTTGGACCAGATATTAGACGGCTTATGGCTGATCCACAATTCATCACAACCATGACGGATCCTCAAAGAAAAGGGTGGATTGCCTTTAAAGAGGTCATAGAGAAATTTTTAGGCAATAACAAAGACCCTAACTACAAACAAATCGTCAAAAGAATGTTAAAAGCATTTCAAGCTTTAGGTTGCCTAATGAGTTTAAAAGTACATTTTCTTCATTCCCACCTCGACTACTTTCCAGAAAGTTTAGGAGATCTGAGTGAAGAGCAAGGTGAACGATTTCACCAAGATATTAAGGAGATGGAAAAAAGATACCAGGGAAGATGGAGCGTCTCAATGATGGCAGACTACTGTTGGACGCTTCAGAGAGACCTTCCAGATGCTTCCTACAAGCGAAAATGTACCAAAAGGAGTCTCACTGGGAAAAAGAAATGTGTTTAGTGCTTACTAATAAATGTATTTTAGATAAAAAAATAAGTTTTGTTACACAATTATAAATTAAAAAAATTTTTTTTAGTCTTTTATCTTTTATTTTAAGATGATAACTTGTTTAACATAGATACCTACATTGTCAGAAAACGTGACGTTCTATGACAAAATGAAAGTCATTTTCGGATTCAATACACTCAAAAACATAAGAATTACGCAAAAAAACCAAAACAGCTCTCAATTTTTTTTTTGCAGACTTGTGTTATTAATTGCCAATCAGTTTGCAATTTTACTGACGACTTTGAAACTTAAGTTAGAGGTATTTTCGGGTTTGAATAGAGGAAAACAGAAGAATTAGAACTATCAATTAAGTAAGTTATAACTTACACTTTATATCCTTATTTCTCAAAGTAAAGGTTTAACTTGCTTAACGAGGTTAGAGGTATTTTCGGGTTTGAATAGAGGAAAACAGAAGAATTTAGAAATATCAATTAAATGAGTTAAACTTGAAATAAAATTTAAAAATATTTTTTCTTTCTATTTGGGAGTTATCTACAGACATCTTTATTTCTCAAAGTGAAGGTTTAACCAGCCCCTTCTTCACTATTTTTTGTAACAAAGAGTTTCCCAAGTTAATCAGCGGAGTATTAACGTTTCTAGAAGTTTCCTATATTAAGTGAACTATCAGACCGATTAAGACCTATAGGCGTTAGACGTAACCTCTAGAAGTCGATCCAAAGTATTTTATTTTTGTCATTATTGGGAGGGTAATATAATAATATGTTAGAAATAATTTGGCCAATATACTAATATAGTGGCATAGTTTTTATTGATTGTGTTAGAACTGATCTAAACTGTTAAAAAATATAAATCGAATTTAAAAACATTGTTGTTTATCGACTGAACAAGTCGATAATAATAATGACTGAATGAAAACCTTACATAAGTGGTCTAAAAGATACTAGGGGAAATATCCATCGACTCTTGTATTTATTTAAAATTCACCAATTAAAGATATCAGATAAGATGCAAAATATAAGGAAAATTCTTGTAAAAAACTTTATTTTATAAAGAAATATTTTGATTTTTAAAATGCCGAAGCTGAAGTCAGAGATAAATGCTTCCGAAAATGGCAAAAAATACAAAACTACCGCCTCCATCTTTCATTTTGTATATGAAATTTCTTAGTTGAACTTTGTTCAATAAATTATCTTTTATCTCATAGATATCTGATTTATTTGCCTGTAATAATTAGTTTTCCAAAGTTCTATTAAAACTTATTTTGGAGATGGATGGATGGATGGAGATTATAAGGTAATAAAAATATATAGTTGATAACATTTGAATAAGGAGAGAGATCTGGAAATTCAAACTACTGATTAATACTTTGTCAAATTTAGTTTTATATTTATTTATAAAAAGTTCAGGGTAAGTAACAAAAAAGAGGACAGAATTATTTATTCAGTTTAAGACTCTTGAATAGCCAGGAAATCTAACCATTTCGAGTTAATCTTTTAAAGTGAATTTAAAAAAAAAGTAACAAAATATGATAGTTTAGTTTAGAGGTTGTGTGTGACAATTCTCTTAATATAAGATAATATTTATAGATATTTTAATATTTGAAATTAATAAAGTTGATTTAAAAGTAAGAGGTACTTAGGTGGAAAGTTCGGTAAGCGGTATGTTATAGAATGAGTAAGCAACTTTCAGGAGATTACTTTATATATATATATATATATATATATATATATATATATATATATATATATATATATATATATATGTGTGTATAAAATTAATAAATTAATTGAATTCACCCAATATGTTTATTTTCCCTTATACTATATATTGAACAATTTTTTGTTCGTTTAAGAAATAATTAATTGCTAACAGAAACATGTTGAAAATAACTTTTTAGTATACTTGTTTAGGAAATTATTAATTGCCAATCAATCTGCAATTTTACTGACGACTTTGAAACTTAAGTTAGAGGTATTTTCGGTTTTGAATAGAGGAAAACAGAAGAATTTAGAAATATCAGTTAAATGAGTTATAACTTGAAATAAAATTTAAAAATATTTTTTCTTTCTATTTCGAAGTTATTTACAGACATCTTTGTTTCCCAAAGTAAAGGTTTAACCGGCTTAACGGGTTTTTAAATTACATATATCCTATTATGGTCCTTTTACACGGTCATATCAGTTCTCAGTTCTGTCTCAGTTTCAGTTTTCGTTTCATTTCAGTTCGGAAGGAAGTTTGTTTTTACACAGTGCGTTCAGTACTCAGTCCGAGTTACACTTTCAAAGTGTTATGTGTGTTTCGTGTTCAAACGCGTGTTGTCATACTGTCCTAAAGTGTACATGTGTAACCTAGCTCAGGTATGAAGACTATCTCACTGCAGTAGCCTTAGCTGTGGCGTTGAAGAAATGTGGAAGAAAAAAACCCCATACCGTCAGGTGTCAGTCTCCGTTTCAGTTCTCTTTTCAGTTTTTCCTTTTTACACATAGGAAAAACGGACAGATGGACTGAAACTAAACTGAGGACTGATATGACCGTGTAAAAGGACCATTACAGCCATGTAATGGTCCTTTTACACGGTTAGTCATCATATTTAGAAGAGAGGAAGAGAGGGTTTCTGGAACTTTTTCTGCTTTGAGCATCGAATTTTTAACAATAACTAGCAATTTATCGGTAAAATTTATAAAAAATACAAGGACTAGGTGTTTCTCTCTTTTAAAAAAAATTATCACCTTCTAAATTTGGTGAATATTATCGATATAACGGTAGTTGTCGATCATTATCGATATATATATATATATATATATATATATATATATATATATATATATATATATATATATATATATATATCTATATATGTATATATGTATATATATGTATGTATATATATATATATATATATATATATATATATATATATATATATATATATATATATATATATCTATATATGTATATATAGTATATATATGTATGTATATATATATATATATATATATATATATATATATATATATATATATATATATCAATTAAACTTGTATTTTCTTTTCTTTTGAATGATAGAAGCACCTATTTCAGAAAATGAGAAGAAAAATGTAATTTAGTTTGAAAGTTGCAAATTATGAATTAAAACCTTGTGCGAGGAGCTGTCTGATATAACGTATTGTTAATTACTAGTGAAACATTTTATCAAACGAGCAAGTGCTAAGGTTCCTAAAAATAGTAAGGGACTAATAAATATACTGTCAACATTTTGGAATCTACCAAAACTGTATATTTTTAATTAAAAATTTTTAATAATGTACTATATCTATACGTGCAAAACATACACAGTCGTATAAAATTAATAAATTAATTGAATTCACCCAACATATTTATTTTCCATTGTACAATAAATTACACAATTTTCTGCAATATAGAGAACCAAATATTTAATGCGATTGGTGAATTTTATCTGACAAAAAATATCGAAAATATATTTTTAGTGCATTCGTTTGAGAAATAATTGATTATTAACAGAAACGTGTTGAAAATAATTTTTTTAGTATACCCGTTTAGGAAATTATTAATTGAGAATCAATCTGCAATTTTACTGATAAGTTTGAAACTGAGGTTAAAGCTATTTTCGGTTTTGAATAAAGAAAAACAGAAGAATTTAGAACTATCAATTAAGTAAGTTATAACTTACACTTTATATCCTTATTTCTCAAAGTAAAGGTTTAACCTGCTTAACGAGGTTTTGTATTACATATATACTATTACAATCTTGTTCGTCAGTTAAACTTTGCTTTTGAATGATGAAGACACTGAGTTCAGGAAATGAGAAGAAAAATATAATTTAGTTGGAAAGTTACAAGTTATGAATTAAAACAGTCACAATAGCCACTCTGTGGGCCTCAAAATAAACCTTCAATAGACCGAAATAATGAATCCAGATAATATGACCATTACCATCCAGAATCACGCTTTGGAAGCAGTCAACTAGTACAGCTATCTAAGACATAATATCAAGCTTGGGAAAGAGAATAAGACGGCAGAGATCACGCGGCGAATTGGCCTTACCTGGATGGCGTTCGCGAGACTCAGCTACATCCCTTGTTGTCCGACGATCCCTGAGAATCTCAAAAGGAAGGTCTACAACACATGCATGCTACCATACAGACTTAAGAGGATGACACTCACCTCAAATTCTGCCAATCGCCTCTGAATTTTTCAGAGGGCAATGGAGTGGGCGATGCTTAGGGTAAGCCTAAGAGACAAAATCCGGAGCGATGAAATAAGAAAAACGGAAGCCTGCGATATCATCGAGCCTGTGGCCAGACTGAAGTGGCGTTTGGCGGGACACGGAACCAGAAGGGATTCTGGTTCCGTGTCCCGTGACGGAAGATCAAAGGAGACAAAGAAACGCGTTAGATGACCGCAGGCAAGATGGAGGGTGACATCTAGCGAGATGGAGGGACGACATCCAGCGACGTGCGGGGAAAACTGAATTGTGACCGCACAGCAAAGGTCAGCATGGAAATCTCTGAAAGAGGTCTATGTCCAGGAGCGAACTTCTACGGATTAAAAAAGATGGAGAATCAATATTTTAAATTGAAAATAGTCTTTCTGCTACTAAATGAGTTATGAGATTAGAAAAACCAATAAATATAAAGTAATCTCCTGAAAGTTGCTTACTCATTCTATAACATACCGCTTTCCAAACTATTCAAATATCTATAAATATTTTCTTATATTAAGAGAATTGTCACATACAACCTCTAAATTAAACCATCATATTTTCATCAAATTTTTTTTTTTGTTTTATTTTTTTTCCAAATTTACTTTAAAAGATTAACTCGAAATGGCTAGATTTCCTGGCTATTCAACAGTCTTAAACTGAATGAATAATTCTGTCCTCTTTTTTGTTATTTACCCTGAACTTTTTATAAATAAATATAAAACTAAATTTGTCTTACTCAGTAGTACGAATTTCCAGATCTCTCTCCTTATTCAAATGTCATCAACTATATTTTATTTACCTTATGATCTCCATCCATCCATTAATTTCCAAAATAAGTTTTAACAGAACTTTGGAAAACTAATTATTACAGGCAAATAAAACAGATATCTATGAGATAAAAGATAATTTATTGGATAAAGTTCAACTAAGAACAATCTTACTAGGGACCAAATTTCATGTACAAAGTGAAAGATGGAGGCAGTAGTTTTGTATTTTTCGCCATTTTCGGAAGCATTTATCTCTGATTTCAGCTTGGGCATTTTAAAAATTAAGATATTTCTTTATAAAATAAAGTTTTTACAAGAATTTTCCTTATATTTTGCATCCTATCTAATATCTTTAAATAGTGAGTGAATTTTGAATAAATACAAGAGTCGATGGATATTTCTATTATCTTTTAGACTACTTATGTAAGGTTTTCATTCAGTCATTATTATTATCGACTCGTTCAGTCGATAAACAACAATGTTTTTTAATTCGATTTATATTTTTTAACAACCATATAGATCAGTTCTAACACAATCAATAAAAACTATGCCACTATATTAGTAGATTGGCCAGATTATTTCTAATATATTATTATATTACTCTCCCAATAATAACAAAAATAAAATACTTTGGATTGACTTCTAGTGGTTACATTTAACGCC